>VZTU01026434.1:0-14887 GCA_013400835.1 Zapornia atra
AGAGGTAAAGCCTTCTCCCGGCCGGGCTGCCCCGCGGGACGGGTCCCACGCGTGGGGCCGCTGGCTGTCCCCGTCGCGGGCGGCCCGGGCCGGGGGATTCCCGGTCGCAGGGGACGCTCGGCAGCGGGGGGTGCTCCGCTCCGGGGCCGCCCCGTCCCAGGGGATGCTACTGCCCTGGGCACACACGGCCCGGGGGACGCCCCGCTGCCCGGGGGGATCGGGCGCCCTTGGGGCGGGCTCGTGCCGCGCTGCTCACAGTCTAAAAATAGGCACCGGCTCCCAGGGCTGGGGACGGGGCTCGTCCTTCCCGTGCCCGCAGCGGGCAGCGCCCGGAGCGGTGCCGTGCAGGGCGCCCCGAGCACGGGGGGTGCAGCGGGGCACCGGAGGGGCCGCTCTCTGCCCCGCAGATGGCCGGCGGCATCTTCTCCCCGCTGGGGAGCTGCTCGGAGCTGGAGAAGGCCAACTGCCACCCGCTGGTCTGCCTGCTCTGCCACGAGCCCTACCAGCACCCCTGCCTGCTCGACTGCTACCACAACTTCTGCGCCAGCTGCCTGCGGGGCCGCGCCAGCGACGGCCGCCTGCGCTGCCCGCTCTGCGGGTGAGGGGCGGGCCCTGCGCGGGGGGGACGCGGGGACCAGGGCGGCATGAGCGGCACCGCTCCCGCTGTCCCCAAACCTGGGTGCCCCCATCCCATCTCCTTCCCCATCTCCCCATCCCGTCCCCGCAGGCACCCCTCGGTGGTGAGGGGGGGCACGGGGCTGCCCCCCGTGGACCGGCTCCTGCAGTTCCTGGTGGACAGCTCGGCCGATGGCGAGGAGGACGTTCAGTGCGCCAACTGCGACCGGCGCTGCACCAAGGCGGTGAGGGCAGCGGGGTGGGCAGGGTGGGCAGGGGACCCCTGCCAGGACCGTGTCTGCTACCAGCTGCCCCCCACACAGGAGCTGGACACCATGTACTTCTGCAACACCTGCGGGCAGCCCCTCTGCGCCCCGTGCCGCGAGGAGACCCACCGCGCCAAGATGTTCGCCCGCCACGAGATCGTCTCCCTCTCCAAGCGCACCAAGGACATCCACAAGAAGTGTGGTGAGTGCCGTGCCGCACGGTGCCGAGCCGCGTCAGGCCGCACCGCACCAAGCCAGGCTGCCTGACACCCCCATCCCTCGCAGCCCTGCACGAGGAGCCCTACATCATGTTCTCCACCGAGAAGAAGTCCATGCTCTGCATCAACTGCTTCAGGGACATGCAGGGGTGAGCAGCGCCAGCCCCATGCCCGCCCTGTGCCCCGTTCCACACCCTGATGCCTGTGCTTGCAGGGAGAGCCGGGCGCACTGCATCGACATCGAGACGGCGTACATGCAGGGCTGCCAGCGGCTGGACCAGGCGGTGATGGTGGGTCGGGGCCAGTGGGTACTGGGGGGGGGGCATGTGGGGGTCTGGCGCTGCCCACAGCGCTGCAGCTGCCCCGCTGCCCCCGGGCAGGCTGTGAAGGAGCTGCAGACCGCCACGCGCGAGGCCATCGTCCTCCTCAAGGCCATGATCGAGGAGGTGCGCAACAGCGCCAGCGAGGAGGAGGCAGCCATCAACTCCCTCTTCGGCCGCATGCAGGTGCGGAGCACGTGGAGCCCTGCGCTGCGGGGGCACGGGCACGGCAAAGCCGGGGCAGCAGGAGGGGACCGGGCTGGCTGCGGGACACACAGCAGCCATGGGACGCCAGGCTGCCATGCTGTTTGCAGGAGCAGCTCTCTGAGAGGAAGAAGACGCTCCTGAAAGCCGTGCAGAGGTGAGGGGCAGGGGGCTGAGCCCCCTCCCAGGCGTGTGTCCCGCCTACCAGGGTGTTTGGGGTGCCCCACGAAGGCTGTGCCTTGCCCCATTCTGCTGTAGCCAGCATGAGGAGAAGGAGAAGGCATTCAAGGAGCAGCTCGCCCACCTTGCCTCCCTGCTGCCCACCCTGCAGGTAGGGGCCTGGGCCGGGGCTGCCGCAGCCCTGAGGGGTGCAGGCAGTGACACCCCCTCACACACAGGTCCACCTGGTGACCTGCTCAGCCTTCCTGAGCTCCGCCAACAAAGCCGAGTTCCTGGACCTGGGCTACGTGAGTGGTGCCAGTGCCGCAGGGTGCCTGGAGCATCGCACGGCGGTGCTGCCAGACGTCCTGTGCACCCTCAGCCAGGCTGCCAGGCAGGGTGCCAGACACCCTGCGCCGTGCCGGACGCCCCTCACCATGCCTTGCCGCTGCCTTGCAGCAACTGATGGAGAGGCTGCAGAGGATCGTCAAACTGCCGCACCGCCTGCGCCCGGCCCAGACCAGTAAGGTAGAGCCCGGCCTCCCGCCCGACACCAAACCCCGGCTGCTGCGCCCCGCGGGCAGCGCCAGCCCCACACACCCCCTCTCGCCCCCTCAGATCAACAGCGAGTACCGGGCAGAGTTTGCCCGCTGCCTGGAGCCCCTTCTGATGCTCAGCCCCCGCCGCTCCGTGGTGGGCAGCGCGGGCAGCATTGGTCCTGGCATCGCTGGCACGAACATGTGAGGCACTGGGATGGCACCCGGAGCTGGGGCGTACCCTGCCGTGCACCGTGCCATGCATCCCCCTCAGCACCCCGCCATGCCAAGCTTGGTCCCACCGCTGCCCTTGAGCCTGTCACCTCGGTGGCAGGGCAGGGCCAGCGGGGAGCAGCTGTGCTGACAAACGACAGGCGTGGAGGCTTCCAGTGACACTTCTGGGAAGCAGGACAGGCAGCGGGTGTCTGGGTCACCCCGTTCCCCGGCCTGGCCCCCGCCTCGGTCCCTGGAGGGCTCTGCCCCCGCTGCCAGGGGTGCTGTGCCAGGGCCAGCTCCTGCTCGCCCGCACACCCGCGGCGCCGCAGCCTCTTTGCCCGCCACTATTTTTATCAGAATTTCAGGGAAGTTCCCGGCCGTTCCTCGCCCGGGATATATTTAGGCCCATTGATGTCACGGTGGCAGTGGCCCTGCCAGGCGCTCCCGGCCAGAGAGGACAAACAGGCGCTGCAGCCCCATGGGGACCACTCCTCAGCCCCAGCTGGGCTCAGCACCGAGGGGCAGCTGACCTCCTGGGGGCTGCCGGCCCCAGAGGGGGCACGGGGAGAGCGGCACTGCACGGTAGGACCGATGGCGGTGGGCAGTGGAGCCGGGAGGGGGGAGCCTGTGGGAGGCACAGAGGCCAGGAAATGCCAGCAGTGCAGGTGCGAGCTGCATCCTTCCCTTCAGGAACCGGAGCGTGCCAGGCTCGGTTCCTGCTGCAAGTGCTCCCGATGCCGTGGGCACTGGGAGAGCAGCCCGTGGAAAGCCAGCTTTCCAGGCAGCACAAGGCACCTCAGACTGCCTCCATGTGCTTGGGCGAGGGGGGCACGCGTGGGGCTGGCATGGCCCTACACGCTCTGGGGGCGAGGGGCGCCGGGGCTGAACCACTGGCAGGGCCCCTGGCACCTCGCCCCCGCTGCCGCTCGTGCCTCCATCGCCCTCTCCCTGCAGGCTCCCCGTCGGCCAATGCTCCAAGACCCTCATGGTGCCAGGCTGCCCCCCCGACGGCGATAAAATGTCCAGCGGCCCCATGGTGCGGAAGCCAACGATGCACCGGTACATCAGCACCAAGGTCCTGCTGGCCGAGGGGCACGAGACCCCCTTCGCCGAGCACTGCCGCAACTACGAGAACACCTACCGGGTAGGGAGCAGGGGCCGGGCGGGATGGGGCGGGCAGGGGGGCTGCTCACGCGGCGGTTGCCCCCCCCTGGCCCACGCAGATGCTGCAGACGGAGATCCAGGGCCTGAAGGACCAGGTGCAGGAGCTGCACCGCGACCTCACCAAGCACCACTCGCTGATCAAGACGGAGATCATGAGCGAGATCCTGCAGAAGTCCCTGCAGATGGACGTGCAGATCGCCGCTCACTACTCCGCCGTGGAGATGATGCGCAGCGTCTTCGAGGAGGTACGGCCGGCGTGTCCCGGCACAGCAGGGTCCCCCCGAAACAGTGGCACACTGCAGGGCTCCCTCTGCCCCTCCAGGTTTGGGAGGAGACGTACCAGCGGGTGGCAAACGAGCAGGAGATCTACGAAGGTACCCGCAGCCCCACTCCCCTGGGCCCAAACCACCCCGGGCCCACTCTGGGGGGGTCAGCTGCAGCCACAGATCACTCCTCTCACCCCTCAGCCCAGCTCCACGACCTGCTGCAGCTGCGGCAGGAGAACAGCTGCCTGACCACCATCACCAAGCAGATCGCGCCCTACGTCCGCTCCATCGCCAAGGTGAAGGAGCGGCTGGAGCCTAGGTGAGGGTCGTGGGGGGATTTGGGGGCTGGGGGACCAGGCCATGCCTCACACTCATCCTGCCACAGGCTGCAGGAGCCCAAGGAGGAACAGGCGCAGATGCTGCTCAAGATCTGTGATGACAGCGAAGTGGCACCAAGGTAGGAGACAGCCCAAAACTTCCCCCATGCCCTTTCCCAGCCCCTGACTCTGCCGAGGTGCCTCCCCTTCCCCAGGGACACCTCGCTTGGCAGCAAGGAAGGGGCTCCGGCCAGCCCTGGAGAGAGCCACGTGCCCGGCGGCGCTGCTGGAGACCCCTCACCAAAAAGCAAAGACTGCTGCAGGGGGGAGCAGGACAGTGGAGCCGAGAGCACCGCGCCGTAGAGCCCGACGCCGAGCGAGTGCCAAGCTGCCTGCCGCTCACCACGAAAAGCCTTTGCTGTGCCCTGGCTGGCGACCGGCTCCTCCTGCCTTGTGCCTCGAGCAGAGGCAGAGAGCGTGGGCACAGTGTCTGCAGGTATCCAAATCCTGCCTTAGGGCCAGCTCGTTGTCCTGAAAAAAGAATTGTCTCTGTACCGTCCCTCTTGCGTGTCAGGAGTGAAATAAAAGGGTCAAGCGTAGGTGTCCGCTTGGTTCTGCAGCTCTGGACACAACGGGGCTGCCAGCTCGGGGCATCCAGCTGCCCTTGAAACCTCAAATCTGCAAACCTGGGGAAAACAGGACAAGGAACTGTGGTGGGGGGCAGAGCCAGGAGCTCGCCACAGGGTCTTGGTGCCTGACAGGCAGCGGAAGCAGACACACAGGCAGGGTGCTGGGAAGAGCCCTGGGAAGGGCCCTTTGCTCCTCCTGCATGAGAGCTGTTTACAGACCTGGTGATGCTGCACTCAGCAGGGCAGGGTTTGGCAGCTGAGTCGCTCTTTTCACTAAAGATTGAGGCGCCATCACAGTGCCTAGTGAGCTCCTGGCCCCTCCCTGAGCTCCCAGCCACAGCACCCGGGAAGGCCACACAGGGCCCTCAGAGGCTGCAGGTCTCAAAGCCCCCAGCATGCTCTCAGGGGTTGCTGCAGGGGATGCTCATCCCTCGCTTTCGGGGCCAACACGTCCCACCTGGTGCAGCCAGACCCTGCCACGGCACAGCCAGACCCCAGGTCAGAGCTAACACTGACACGCTCTGCCAAGTTATGGTGGAGGTGTGGGTACTACAAAGAGCAGCCTGAGAAGGAAGCAGTTTCTGCTGTCACCCCAGCCACTTTGCCTGTGTCAAAGTGCATCCCTGCAAGCTGGCAGCAGACACGTTAACAGCCACAATTAGTTAAATATTAAGTCGTCTGAGGCACGTTGGCTACAACAGCAGGCACCAGCTTGCCCAGGACACATGTTGGAGGCGCAGAGAAGCCTGAGCAGGAGCAACAGCACAGCAAGTCAGCACTCTCTGGCTGGAGTGTTCCCCCATTTACCCTTTTACCCCAAGCCAGAAGCAGGCTCAGTAAAAGGCAAATCACCAGCGACAAGAGCGGCAAGTGCAGAACGTTCTAGAACACAAAGCAAACCCAGCAGAGGCAGGACTCTGCATCGATCACAACAATTCTGTGTGTCTGCAGCATGAAGCCCCACGGGACACCTCATCCCAACACTGGAGTGAATAAAGCCTGCTGGGAGCTGTACATGTCAGGGTTCTGGTTCCAGCAGTGTCACCGGCCCCGCCAGAGCTCTCCAAATAACCACCAGATGGAAGTTCACAATAATTTTCTTTTTTTTTTATATATAAAAAAAGGAAAACAAACCCCAAACCAAACCCATTTCCCCCAGTGCCCCCTTCCTGAGCTGTGCCACAGCACCTCCCCCAAGGAGCACTGCGAGCCTGAAGCGTGAGCTGACGAGCCTCTCGTTTCCATCCCAGCCAGGAAGAATACTGTAAAACTCCAGAAAGCAGTGAACCTCTTTGGTATAGAAGGACAGAATAAGTTATACCACAAAGCTCGAGTAGGAACCATTCCCAAAGTGGTAACATTTAAAATCGCAGTAGCTAGCCAAACTTTTTTCCCCATGGGGAGAATCTCCCTAGAAGCATCTCCCAGTCACACTGACACCCCGGGTTTCGCCCAAACGAAGCAGGCAAGGATCTTGAGCGCTAAAGCCCTCAGCAAGCCCAGCAGCCCAGCAGCATCCCAAATCCTGGGATCTCTGCAGGCAGCCTGTCAGGAGAGGAAGCAGCGTGATTTGGAAGCAGGAAGGGAGGTGCTGGCGGGGAGGCTGGGGAAGGCAGCAGCAGCTGAGGGAGGAGGGAGTGGGCTCGCTCTCCTGCCGCGTCCCGCACAGGCACCCGTGAGGGAGCAGCACGAGGCGAGGGGAGAAGGCTCCCAGGAAGGTAACGCCTGGGGAGAGCCGATCGGTGCCGCGCTGCCGGATCTCGGGAAGCAGAGGGAAGGCAGCCCCTGCGCCGGAGGGAGGAGAGCAGGAGATCTGTCCCTGCAAGCTGCCCGAGCACCAGCTTGCAGAATCGGGCTAAAGAGATTCAAGCCGCGCTGCCTGGCTCGCCAGGCCAGAGCTCTAAAATCCAGTTACGCCACAGAAGGACCGCTGACCGGCACCTGTCCTGCACAGGGCTGGGAGGCAGAGCTGCTCCCTGGAACAACCGCTCTGTGGGTGCTTCAGTACAATCCAGCTGCTGCAGGCAGGAGGGTTCCAGGGGTTCCATTCTCTTTAGGGTCGCTACAGGCTAAGTTACGTGGAAGATCCCTGAATGTGCAAGGAAGGACTTATCTGGAGGAGGACAAACGAGCTTCTGCTCCGCTAACGACTCGGCAGGGCGCCCAGCTCCGCAGCCCTTCGCCAGCTCCTCCTGCGTGGCAGGGAAACACCAGCTGGCTACTCCCAGCACCACGCACCGTCCCTGCCCCGCGGCGCCTGAGCCGGGCGGTCGCTCAGCCAGTCCGGTTCTGTCCCGTGTTACAGTTCCACTTTGACTCCTTTAATAAAAGGGAGACCCGACGGCACCTTCCTTTTGTACTCCAGGTACTCTTCCCCAAAGAAGTGAATGAGCGTGATCTCCTCCTCCTCGATCCGCTCCCTGAAGAAGCGCCAGGACGCCAGCGCGTAGCCCACCACACAGATGGGGTTGCAGAGTAACACCTGCCAACAGACACCAGCGTTAGCATCCCCTTGCCTCCCAGGGGAACTGAGGCAGCCCCCGCCCCGCATGCTCATCGCCCTTGGTTAAGGATGCCACGAGGACTAAACGCTCCGCAAAAGAAAAGGTCCCAGCACCTTTTGTGGGATTTCACTCTGGGGAGGAATTAGGGCTTGTGAAGAAAGCGGCCCACGAGCAGCTGCCAGCTCCTGCAGCCCTGGCTAAGAGTGACATCCTGGCTCAGGAGAGCGTGGCCACGCTGCTCTGCACACAGTCTTCACGGTCTCTCTCCAGAGAAGTATAACCAAATCCCAACCACACCAAGAGAACAGCTAAGGCAGGACCGAGTTACAGCTCGACTACAGCTGGCTTCAGGTTACCCCTGGGCACGCCTGCAGGGAGTTTTCTTTGCCATCCAGCACAGGACTGGTATTTGGCAGGAGCTTACAGAAGGCATTTTGCTGTAGGGATGCAAGGAATCTCTGGACACCGGCTTTAGGCTAGCAGTGGCTCACAGCCTGAGCCTCCGAGGGCATTCTGCCCCAGCACCATCGCCCCTGCTTACTCCACACAGAAAATAAAGGCGATGGAGTCTTCCCAAAACAGCACGCAGCAGAGCACTTGGGGTTCCCTGATCCTCCCATGTGCCAGTGGGAAGCAGGAGGCATCAAAATCTGTGCCAGGACCACCCCTGCCACTGAGTGCCGGAGGTTTGCATCCTGCTATGGGGGCGGGACAGCGTTAAGACAGACCCGGGTTATAGGACAGAAGTATCTGAGCGTGTTGTATACGGTACCTGTGTTCCAATACTCCAGTAAAACCATCCCACGTAAGACGGGTGCCGGAACCACCCATACACCCCATTTGTCACCAAAGTATGAGTATCCGATTTCTCATTCTGAACAATATGGTTGAAGTTGGAGCCAGCTGTGAGCATGGCCGCTTTCCTCAGACAATCCCCAAAGATCACCATCAACAACCCTACAGTACTCAGCCAGGTGATCTGCTTCAGCTCTGCAAGTGAATAAGGACGGGTCACAACAGGTTCGCACAGGTCACGCTCGCGCTGCGGGGGTCACGGGGGGGTTGGGTCGGTGGGTGCCTTCCCCCCTCCCCCCATCTCAAAGCGTGAGGAACAGCGCACCACGCACTGCTGTCCCACCACCACGCCCCTGCCACGGAGCCACCCCGACACAGAGCCACCCCGACACAGAGCCACCCCGACACAGAGCCTGTACATCCTCGCAGCAGAGCACCCGAAGGGGCAGCCGGTGCCAAGGCAGAGCCAGCGTTACACTGTTCCCTAAAGGCGACCTAAAGCACAGCCAAGCAGATTCGCTCACCCAAATGCAGGGAGCTCCGCAGCCTGTGCTGCTGTTATAACACAGGGAAGGAGAACATCTCCCTTCTCCCTAAAAAAGGAAGCCCCCCCTCCCCAAACTGGGCAGACAGCAACAGCTTTTGCTGTTATCTGATGTTACTCCAGGCCAAAAGACACCGGCCTTCAGGTGTAACTGAAGCGTCGCTCTTTGTGCCACCAAAGCGGCTCGGAAGATGCAGGCAGGAAAGGGCTGCTGCACAGCAGCGGTGGCCTGGCGTGCCAGCACGGGGACGCTGCCCACCGAGCCCGAGAGCCTTGGAACACAGAGAGACTAAGGCCACGCCAGAGCCCTCCTCCGCTGCCTGCACGCCTCAGCTCCGCGGGGCTCGGCAGCGCTTTGCTACCCGACAGCGGGGCCCAGGCAGGCCCCGCGCAGCCAGCACTGCCGGGCAGAGCCAGGGGGGCACAGGCGGGAGGGTGAGCGAGGGGGGTCAGGGCGGCTGACCTGGGAAGAGGAGTTTCTCCAGCGTGAACTCCACCCAGGAGGAGAGGGCGGCCAGGTTGTACTCGAAGCTGTGGTTGAGCAGGAAGGAATCCAGCGAGAGGCTGCGGGGGTTGTTGACGGCCGTCACCAGGTACTCCGAGTAGTGGAAGAGGGAGAGGGAGCACATGTACCTGCGGCGGGAGGAGGCAACGCTTGGCGGGGCCGGGGGCCACAGCCCCCGCCCGGCCGCCCCGGCCCTGCCCTTACCATCCGAAGTAGCACCAGGCGGAGCGGCTGGTGCTGAGCAGCAGCCCGCAGCCGAAAGCGAAGCCCAGGAAGCAGGCCCGGACGGCGATCTGCGAGCAGGGCGGGTGGAGAGGAGAAAACGGNAGCAGCGTCGCGTTGACGCCCGCCACGTGTAAAGCGAGCGCCAGGCGGCCGCGCAGGCCTGGGGCGTCCAGCAACTCGGACGGGGAGTCCAGAGCCACCTGCAGAGCTGCCACCGAGGCGCCCAGCAGGAAAGCGAGCAGGCTGGTATCAGCCTCCCGGCCCAGCCACCCCCGCCGCTCTCCCGGCCCAGCCGCCGCCGCCGCCATCTTGGCGGCGCCCGCTCCGCCCTCGTCGCCCGGGAAACGGCAGCGCATCTCTCGCGAGAGCTCCTCCCCACGCGGCGCATGCGCACACGCACTGCCCCCCGGTGGGACCGCAGCCTCGGGCGCTGAGCCGCCCGGACCCGCCCAGCTCTTCCGGGAGCGACCCAAACCTCCAGGCCGCCTCCCGGGCTGGCCCATAGCAATCCCCCAGGGCTCGGTGCCCGGGAAGGCAGGATGATGGCGGGCAGTGCAGGGAGCGGGAGCTCCGGTCGTCCCGGGCGCGGTAGAGAGGAAGCCGGAGCCGCTGGTGTCGGTGACAGACAACAGACTCTTTATTTATGCCGCAGGGTTCCCGAAATAACTTAGATGTGCGCAGAGAAGCTACCGAGAGGTGCCGACGGAGCGGCCCCAGGCACCTCGGTACGGTACCGGGGCGAGAGTGTCCCGGCACCGGGCGTCAAGCTTTGGTGCGCGGCATCGGGACGCACCGGCAGGTTTACAGGGCGTGAGGGAGGCCCGTGGCCTCGCGCCTCGGCCCGCGCCGCCGCGTGCCGCTGCCCCACAGCTTCGCTTACGGGATGGAACGGTGAAAACGGGGCTCGACGGGTGAGCAGCGAGCCACCGGCACGGCTCCCGGGGGCTCCCGGGGACGCTGAAGCCACCTAAAGCACATGGTCTACGGCGCTACATCGATCAGCAGCTCGGGCGCAGACCGGACACAACACTAAGGGGAACCTGGAGGCTTGGCGGGCGGAGGCTGCGGGGCGGGGTCACTGCCGGGCGGCCTGCTGCATCTGCGCCTGCCGCTTGGCCTTGGTCTGCAGGTACCTGCCCTTCCCTTCCTCGAAGCGCCGCTTCTCGTCCTCCGTCTCTGTCTGACGGGAAGAAAGCAGAGGCAGCGCCCTGAGCTGTCTGGGGCAGCGCAGCTCTCCCACACCGCAGCGCGAGGCGAGTGCGGGAGGGAAGCGTGCCTCAGTGTGCTTCCCCGTCCAGGGAACACAGAGGAGAACCTGCGCGCTGTGGAACACACGGCCTGACAGCTAACGTACTCCCGCACAGAGCAGGAGTAACAGGAATTAGTAATGTAATCACAGTCATCGAAAAAGCAGCCCCCAGTCAGCAGCGCTGCACCAGCAAAGCCCTGCCGGGATCAGGAGAGCCATAAATAGGAGCAGGGATGCCACAGGGATGGGGACACTGGGAGCTCCAGCGCTGCGCAGGGTCCCCTCCTGCACATCTCTGGGTGGGCAGGAGGGGAAGCTGTGGAGCCTGGGTGCAGCCTGTCCTCAGCTGTGAGAAAGGAAACAAAATCCCAAATCTCCTGCAACGTTCAGCAGAAATAAATTTAAAACCAACCCAACCCAACAACATGAAGCCTGCTCCAGAAAGGCTCCTTCCTGCTCATACTTTTCTGCTGAATGATTAAAAGGAAGAGGCTTTGTTGGACAAAAGTGTGGGCTGGGGTCTGCGCCCGGAGAAGCAGGAGAGGGGCTGGCATCGTGGTGGGCAGGGCTCTTACCAGCAGCTGCGGGACGGGCAGGGGCTTCCCCTCCTTGCTCAGGGAGACATAGGTGAAGAAGGCGCTGACGGCACGGTACCGCTCCCGGGACTCGTCCACAAACGGGTCGGCATCCACAAAGACCTCGATTTCCATGGATTTATTGCTCGTGAAGGTCATGCGCCCCGAGATGGTGATGACGCTGCCTGGGAAGTGAGGAGGGGCTGGTTGAGCACGCGGCCCCTGCTTCTGCTCAGGGGGGGAAACGAGGCCACGTGTTCAGCCTAGCTTCTTGGCACAGGACAGGTCTAAGTGGGACTAACTGACTCTGCGGGTGTACCCCAGGCGCACACCCAGGGGTCCGGGACGTGGCCCGTGAAGCGCCTGCCACCACCCCGGTACCTTTTTTGATCTTCTCGTGGAAGTTGATGGCGTCCACCGAGGCGGTGACAATGTTGGTCTTGCAGTGGCGGGCGGCCACAATGCCAGCCACCTCATCCATCAGCTTCATGGTGACACCTGGGGGGAGAGACAGGAGGGTCCCGCTCAGGGAAGCCGGTGGGGTCTGGGAGAACCACATGTGGGTGGGTAAAGCCTTTGCACAGCCACAGCTACCCTGAGGAGCTGGACCCAAAATAAGAGTCCCAACTGCGGGAACCCCCCAGTACCAGCACGGAGACTCAAGAGCACCATCCGTGCAGGATCCTTGGAGACCTGGCCTTAAGACTGAGGCCGGCTCTTGTTCTCCAGAATTTCTTGGAGCAAACTACAGCCTTGCAAGGCAAGGTCAGTCCCACAAACCTGCTCAGGAAGCTCTGAGCCACATTATTTGTGGGGTTTTTAAGGACATGGGGATGCAGAGCAGCATCCAGCATCGTCCAGCCTTTGGCAAACATGCCTTCCCCGAGCTCAGACTGTGGGTGTCCACCCTGCCCTGCCTGCCTGGCAGGCAGCGGGTGCTGCTGGCCAAGGGAAATCACCAGCAAATTACAGTCATCGTACGATGGATGTTTATAGCCCAAGATGTGCAATTTAAGAGGCATTAATCCAACATTGTAGGAATTCTGGGTCGAGTATGCCAGCTTTCAGGGACTTTTAAAGCCTAGAAAATCAGCTGAAGCAACACTGAACCTCTCTGACGGTGGGGACAGACCTGCATGCATTCAGAGGCAGAGCCTGCCGCTCAGCAACGCGAGTGGAGACCCACGAGTCGCTCCCCACCTGCGCTTCTGCTCCGGGGTGACGCCAGCCAGCGCCCGAGGGGGCAGCGCTCACTCACCTCCGTGCACGAAGCCCAGCAGCGTGCAGTCCGAGGGTCCCACCAGGTGGATCAGGCTGGACTGGCTGTAGCCAACGGTGTGCGGCTCTGGTTAGAGAAGGGGCAGAGGTCAGAGCTGCTCGGCCGCAAGCATATGCCACTGTACACCCCCGTCATAACGAAGAACACGTGGGGCTGGCTTGTGCAAAGGGGGCTGCCACTTCCCACCACCAGTGCCCACCCATCAGTGTGGTTCCAGCTCAGCTCGGTTCTTGTAAAGCTTCCAAAGAGCCTGAAAGCAAACAGGGGTGCACCGGACAGAGGTGGGGCTGTATGCTTTCCCTCCTCAGGCCACCAGCTGCAGCTGAACCTGCCGCTTAGCCAAAGGAGCCCTGCTTTCTCCTCCACATGAAGACCTCAGCCCCCACACCCCCAGCCCTGGTACGTGCTGGTGACCTCTGGCTCACCACTAAATCCACCCTCTGACTGCTTGGCAGAGGCAAAACACTACTGGGGACGGTTGTGTTTTCCACCTAACACGAGGTGCTAAAGGCACAGGAAAAGCCAGCGGAGCCCTGACCACTTGGCATGGCCTCCTGGGGGGACACCCGTGCAGCAGCGCCCGCAGAGCCTTACCTTTGGTCTGCCTGTCTGTGAGCAGGAGAACAGAGGGAGAAAAAGCATTTGAGCAACTTTCATCTCACATCACCCCCCTACAATGGCTGCGCAGCCCCTCTCTGCCTCTGCCCAAGCATGGGGAGGCCACTGGCTGCTCACCCCTTTGGCCCAGGAGCCCACCCCCGTGTTCACAGAAACCAGGGCAACACTTCAAGGGAATCCCCAGGGAGAGTGTGACCCCCAGCTCCTCCCTGTAGCTCTTCCCCACCTTCGGACAGTGGCCAATGAACTTATTCCTAAAAGCTGACCTCCAGGAAGGGGCTGCAGCCACAGAGCGTGCAGAAGTCTGGCCCAACGCTGGCTTTTACCCTCTGCTGAGCAGAATGAGCTCCTGTGACCCAGGAGCACGAGGGGCGGTGACAGGAACCATGTGTAACATCCCACCCGCCAGCCCCGGCCAGGGATGACAGGCACCCGCCCAGCTCCCCCTCTGCTCACACACTGTGGCTCCAAAATCCCACCCCATCCCCAGCACAGCGTTTCAGAGCGTACATTTGCAGCCACGGGTGCCCAGGGATGGCCAGAGCTGCCTCCAGGACGTTTCCACAGGCCACACACCACCTGGTTACCTGGGTTGATGACAGGGTAGATGACATCGCCATTCCTCTGCTTAGTTTCCAGACGATCCAGCTTCTGCTCCTCATAACGCTTCTTCCCCTCGTCCTCCTGCTCCTTTCTCGCGTACTGGAAGGAAAGGCAGGTCAGGATGGGGCCAGCAAAGCCGCCGGCGCAGCCGGGGCTGCCGACAGGGCTGGGTTAGCAGCGAGCTCCAGTGAGCAAAGCGAGCTGCCCTACCTGGATGGGGGGGACCTCAAGGACCTTGTTTACATTCTTCAGGGACAGCGGCACGTACCACAGCGTCGCCTTGTTCGTCACCTTCTTGGCCCCTGGAGGAGACGGGGGCAGAGAGTGACCGCACTGATGCCAGCAGCGCTGGGCCTGCAGCCGGCACTGCCATGGTCCAGGGAGAGCTGTGCTGGCGATGCTGCCGGCACAGGGCAGCTCCCTGCCCCGATGGCTCCTGCTGGGCTTTGGCTGGGAGCAGATGTGACAGTGCGCTTTTGGGAAGCCGTGCCGGCAAGCCGAGCCGGTTGCCACAGCAACGGCAGAAAAAGGGCCTTTTTCAGGCCAAAGGCAGCCACGGGCAGCAAATTAGGCAGGAGGAGTCAACGTGGATTTTTCCATTCTCTGGAAATGATGAATGGAGCCGTAATCCCCAGGGAGGCTGCTTGGCTGCCCTCCCCAGCACTGGCCCTGCCCGCCACCCCAGCACTCTAGATAAAAGGCCAGCTCCGTGCGATGCTGCGAGGGCAGGGCCACCGCCGCGAGCTCTCGGCTTGTCCTGGTTATCCCTGGAGTTTTGGGATGGAGCCACCTGCAGCCACCCACCTGTTAAGATGTTTTCGGACATGACGTTGACCTGGACCTCCACAGAGTGCCGCGAGGTGTAGGTGATCTCGGCGCTGACGTTGGCCACCTCGCCGATGCACACCGGAGAGAGGAAGTCCGTCCGCTCCACCCGTGCCAGCGCAGCCACACAGGCTTCCTGGGGACAGTGAAGGGAGTGCCTACAGCCACACTGTGTGTGGCCGCAGAGCCGGCAGCTCCCCGGGGCTGGCCCTACCACCGCACATGGCTCCAGCACTTTGGCTTCCACCTTATCAG
>VZTU01026435.1:0-69580 GCA_013400835.1 Zapornia atra
CCCAACCCCCCACCCCACCTCATGTGTTCCTTGGGCTCAGCTGACAAACACTTCCCATGCAGGAGATTAGACTTTGGTGAGGCACTGGCACAGGTTGCCAGGTTCAAGGCCAGGCTCGATGGGGCTTTTGAGCAACCTGGTCTAGTGGAAGGTGTCCCTATCCATGTCAGGGGGGTTGGAACTTGATGATCTTTAAGGTCCCTTCCAACCTAAACCAGTCTGCGATTCTGATTTCCCCAGCAAGGCAGCAGTTGAGAGGGGAGCACGCAAACATAAAATACAGCCTGGAGTGTGCCTTTGCTGAGGAAACCCCTCAGATTCAGTAGAACAACTTGAAAACGTAGAGGGAAGGAAGGACTGTACAGCTAACCCACACACTTCCAGAGAAAGCCTTGCCTCCTTAAAATTAGCAACACACAACATCAGTAAAGTGTGTGGCGAGGGGCTGCAGGGCTGGCTCTGTCAGTCTGTCTGCCAGTAGAAAATCCACAGTGAAGGAGTGCTCCCACACCCCTTCATCAGGGGAGGCAGATTTCAGGCCTCAGCTGAGTAGTTTAATGACCGAATTGAAAAGCAGAACTGAAAAACTAATGGAGATAGGTCAGATGTGACAGTGCCTGTTGAACTTCATTTAGTCACAGGAAAACATTGAAATCTAGATAAAAAGCAAAGAAGTTATGCCAGTAAATCACCAGCTCACCCTTCCCATTACATGGGGCCACGTAATGAACACAGTGTGGTGGGTTGACCGTGGCTGGACACCATGTGCCCACCAAGCTGCTCTATTGCTCCCTTCCTCAGCAGGACAGGGAGGGGAGAAAGTAAGATGGAAAAAATCGTGTGGGTCAAGATAAAGGCAGTGTAATAAAGCAAAAGCAGATATTGCAGGTAGAAACAAAGGAAAACCAAAATATTTACTTTCTGTTTCCCATCAGGAGGCAATGTCCAGGCACTTCCCAGGAAGCAGGGCTTCAGTACCAGAACCACTTGCTCCAGAAGACAAATATCCTAAATAAGGAATGCCCCCCACTTCCTCCTCCTTTGTCTGGGCTTTTATTGCTGAGCAGGCACCATAGGGAATGGAGTATCCCTTTGGTCAGCTGGGGCCAGCTGTCCTGGCTGTGTCCCCTCCCAAGGCCTTGCCTGCCTCCATCCTACGGGTGTGGAGAACATTGAAGAGAGAGCCTGGGTGTTGTGCCAGCACCACTCGGCACCAGCCAAAGCACCGGTGTGTTACCAACACCAGAGCACAGCATGGCACTGCGAGGGCTGCTGTGGGGAAAGTTAGTTAACTCCATCACAGTCAGACCCAGTGCAAAAAACTCTGCAAAGACTGTCAGTGTCCATTCAACACTGTGGTGTGAAGGGCAGTGGCAGTTCCCAGGTGTCTGAGCATCAGTAAGCACATGTGTGTGCTGTAAACGTGCCTGCCCACCACAGCAATGAGGTGCTGCAGTGCTGGGATTCCTGTTTTAAAGAGGAGGTTGGAAAGGCAGGTCGATATGGCTTCACAAAAATTTTGATGCAGGGAGGAAAATGCAGAGTGAAGGAACTGAAGCAAGCTTTACCACAAGTCCACAGCGTGTTTTAGTCACACACACTAGTATTTCCTTAGTGGTTTTCTCTGTCAACAAAAGGGCTTCCACACCTAGCAAGAAAGGTCTTCTAAGGATCAACTGCTAGAAGCCAAGTCAAATGCTTTCCTCATGTCAAGACCAGATGCCTTTCTGGAAGCAGAAGTCCATTGCGTTATCCTGGATTTAGGTCTCTGCCATAGAGGAAATCAAACTAGAATATCTACCTACACTTCTGACCTCAGTATCCATGGCATGTACACAGAGATGGACTGTGAACTACCAGAAGGGCTGGAGACTCCCCAAAACACAGTTACTCACTGTGGACTTCACATAGTTACCAGGGCAAGAAAGCACTCACTTCCTGAGCAAGTAGGATACTGACTACAAGGACAGGCATGGGGGTGTTTTTCCCTTTGCCTTGCATGGTGAGTAGCAAGCAATTTGGTGAGAAATAGGAGCTGAGCAGAGCAGCAAGGACGATTCTGCTGCTGCAACTTGGCAATGACCATGAGAAGAATGGGGTGGGAGTGGTGGGGGTGGTCAGCCTCCTCTCAACTCCCATCCAGCCCATGGATTTTGTAGGGAGTTTCAGAAGAGAGATTGATGCTTGGGACCATGTTGAGAAAACTTGATGCAGGCATCTATGAAGTGAAATCCTGAGAATAACCCATGTGACCTACAGCAAATAACGAGCAGGATGGCACAGAGAGAAACCAGGAGCAGAACAAGAGGACTGCGACCAGCAACAAGGAATCCTCTTACCTAGACTCACCCTACAGTGCGACTGAACCCAAAGCAGGTCAGCAGAAGTCAGAGGCTTGAGATTCAAACCATTAAAATTCCATATTGCCTTTTACAGTCACTCCAGGTGAGAGTCCCTCTCAGTGTCCTTAACAAAGATTCTTATTTCTTCACCCAAAGCCCCAGTTCTCCATATACAGACACCCACACAAGTGCATTCACGAACAAATGGTGCCATTATTATGGGAATACACCCAGTATGTAGCACAGAGTTGTTCCAAGTGCTGCTATCAACAGCCCACCGCTTCCCCTGAGAGGAAGGGCTTGATTTACTGGCAAAACAGGCAAAAGTTTAGAGCCACATGGGCTGGTCCTGAGGGCACAGAAACAGCACCCAGAGCACAACCTGCTCCTGAACGGAGTCCTGTGGCAGAAATACATCACCACATTTTCATCAGCATTTGAGCAGCAGCATTCCCAATGACACCTCCTCCTACCACACGGCTTGTGGGGCTGTGTTCTTTGTGACAGCCTATGCAGGCCTACTGATGTCCCCCAAAAAAGAACAAGCACCTCAGGAGAATTAACTTTACTTAACCGCACGCGACCTTCCTCCTTCCCCTCACCTTATTTGTGGTGCAATTCGTAAGTCACTGAATCAGTTATGGATAAATACTATTTTGCAAGGCAAATGAATCAAGGCTTTTTGCTCCTTCTCCCCAAGAAAGCAGTTTTAATTACACCCCTCTATTCCTGCAGATGGGCAGACATTAGGTGTCACAATAATCGATTTTAGAATTCCCAGTTTCTGATTTATACAGATTTCAACAGAAGCGAAGGCTGTTGACAGAAAATAGATCTAGTAAAGTATAGAAGATTAGTAAAGGATTAGGTTCCATCTCAGCTTCCAAAATCCTATCTCAACAGCACTCAAACAGCAGATGCCAAGTTTTAGCTGTGCAGTCTGTACACTAATTAATTTAGGAAGTCAGACCAAGTCAACACATGCAATGCAAAGCTGCTTGGATTTCTCCTCTTTGGTTACCTTTCCTTTTCTATAAAATAACCTCAATTCACACCTACAGATTCAAATCAAATGTGTTCCTAAAACGGTACCTAAAAGATAAGATTGGGATGAAAACTATTAATTCCAGAGCTGAACTGCTGACTAACAACAAACTAGACCTTGAATAAAATTCTGTTCTGCAGAACTGACTTGATGTTGTCTAGTAAAATCACAGAAGGGCAGGAGTTCAAAGGGGCCTCTGGAGATCTTCTAGTCCAACCCCCCCTGCCAGAGCAGCGTCATCTGGAGAAGGCTGCACTAGACAGCATCCAGGCAGGTTTTTAATGTCTCCAGAGAAGACAACTCCACAACCTCTCTGGGCAGCCTGTGCCAGTGCTCTGACACCCTCCCAGTAAAGTAGTTCCTCCTCATGTTTAGACCTGCTAACCTCCAACAAAAAATTTCTCCCAAGAAACTGGGTGCTACAATGACCTTTGGCTTATGTTAATTTTCTCAGAGACCTTCAAATGCTAGCTACACATGCATCCTCCTTGGCTCACAAGAGACATCATTTACTCTGTATATCAGCAGTCACGCCATCCCTTCCAACAGAAATGTTTACAAGGTACAAAAACCATGTATCTAGTAATTAGCATCAGGGAACCTGTGGGCTATTTCTATTTTTCTAGAAAGAAATACCCTTTTGTTCTGCAGATCTGATCAGTCCTTGCTGCCCTTTTGCAGTCATCTAGGTGATTTGGGCTGCCCTCAAATTCTTTCAAGTAGTCTGTGACTCCCTCCCAAATCCTCCTCTGATGTTCCAGGAAAAAACTATGAAAAAATTCCCTTCATATCATTTCCCAGGAGGACTCAAGCCATTGCACCCCCACCAAGAAATTAAGTTACTCCCTGACTCATCCAAGTTTGATCAAAAACCTGGGATATTGGGAAGCATTACTAGCCCTTCCACTGTGCCCCGAGCGATACCTTCCCGGCAGCCTCTGGCCACCACTGCCCTCCACCCCGCTTCCCAGCCCGGGCTAGCTCCAGTTCCAAATAGACCCTCACCCAAAGTATTCCAGACAAAGGAGGGATGGGACACTGGTTGTTGCTGGGATGCTGTGCTGCAGCAGCTCCAGAGGTGTTGCCAGCAGCACAATCAGCCCAAGGAGAGACAGGAGCACAGCAGTCTGCAGCACGGGGCTCTGGGAAGCTTCCCCAAGCTGCAGTGGGAACACATGGGATTTCACAAGATCCTGGCCTGGTGTAACGAGTGCTCTGCCCTGCACCAGCCTGGGGAGGTTTGTTTCTTTTCAGTTATCTTTTGTTAATAAGGGAAACATGGAAATGGTATATTTATGAAGAAAAACCCCACACAACTAGGTTACTTAGGGACATGGTTTAGTTAGTAATATAGGTGGTAGGGGGATGGTTGGACTAGATGATCTTGGAGGTCTCTTCCAACCCTAATGATCCTGTGACACTTTCTCACCAAGTTTCTGTCTTGCAAAGTTCACAGATTTATTTTTTTTTTAAATTTTACTTTGGAGGGGTAATATGCCAGCAACAAAAATCTAAGCCTCATCTGTCAGCTCTGCTGTAAAACTACTTCCCTCATCGTGCCCAGTGATGCTTCAGAGTGGCAGGACACAAAGTACTCCTGTACTAAAAGCAGGAGTGTCGTATCCAAATACCAGGAAAACAGCAGAAGAAAATGTTACCTTCAAGACAAAATTTCACTTTAACACTCTTACAGACCAATGTTCCCTTAAGAGCTTTAGTGACTTTAAAAGGTCCCTTTAAAAATCCTTATGCTTAATGTATTTTTAGACAAATATTTTTATGACTACAGGATGAGCAAGTTCCCCACTGCTTTAGACTGTTCCTATGGAAACAAACCCATTGGTGAACAGGAGTCCTGAACAACTCTGATGCCACTGTCTGTACCCTGCTCCTTTTAGCAGGAATAAACCACCATTTAGAAACCCACAAGTCAAGAGGGCTGATTATGTGGGGCTGAAGTAATTGCAATCAAGAGAGCCCAAACAAAGCTCTCCAAAGGCTGGCTTGCTGAGCATACTTAAATCACTTTGCATATGGAGAATGGACTCAGGAAATCAGCTCTGCACTGATAAATTCACGTTAGATGAAGCCAGATCAGAATGTACATATTGAAGCTGTAGATAGGAATCACAGGTTTGGTCTGTATGAGTAGGTAGTGCCAATTATAAAGAAGCAATTACATATTATTTTTTAATGAAAGAACCAAAGCAGCACACAGACACGCTCTATACCACGCAGACTTACTACAACTACCAACTTCTGCAGAAAGCTTTTGGAGGCAGAGGAAGGAGGACACAACAGTTGGTGTTTGTTAGCTTGCATTTTCTGCAGTGAACCAGGTAAACAAGGTGTGGTGAGGACTGCTACAGAGGAGAATTTAGCACAGAAAGGGGAGGACAGTGATTCAAATCAAGCAGGGTTTGAGCCTGCCCTTCTACAATCTGGCAGTTCCTCTCAAGATGCCAGATGAGGGCTAAAATCTGCAGCACGTCCCCACCGCAGAGAACATTTCCCTTCATCAGTCAGAGCTGCTCCAAGAGCAGACAGCTCCATGATGGAGAGGCGTCAGAGAGCTCAATGTGATTCTTCAGTGCTGAGAGAGAGGGATGGAGGTGCCCTGAGCTTTCACAGGCAATTTCTGTCTCATCTCTTTGAAAGCAAAGGGAAAGAGGCAGCGTGACAGGGCTACAAAGGCTGTCTGCCACTTCCTGGAAGAGACTCTCTGGGAAGTCATTAAGTGTCCACTGTTAGAAATAGCTCAGAACAGAGTAAAATACATACAAACATGTTAGGAATGGGGCAGTGAGGGAGCACGGAATCAGACTGACTTTTGAGATCTAGTTGTCATCTAGTTGCTACAATTTCCCATCGTAACACTACTCTGATTTCCAGTAGGGTAGGCATCTAAACATACAGGATTTTTTTGCAGAGAGTAAATATGAGGTCAAAGCAGGTTTTGATCTCTACAAAACAGGAAAGCAAGGAAGGATTTTAAAATGTTTTTCATTAATCCTGTGAAGGCTCCTCTTGCACAAATGAAGTTTTGCCTTTCCTAGAGGACAGATTTCCTTTTAACCCCAAGAGAAAGTTTCTGCCTAAGTCCCTGGGCATCTCCTGCCTAACACTCACCCTTGCAGGTGAGGAATGCTGGCAAGAGACTATGAGCTTCATAATGTCACCTGCAGCACCACAGAGCCTGGTGATGCATAATCTATATTTGAGAATACCTACAGTTTGTACGGTCAGACCTTAATGAGTGGCTGAGAACCTCAGATAGATTATTTTTATACTGCTAACTACCATGATTCATCCATTTCTAGGCTCCAGGGAGAAAAACAGGAAGGAAACACTCAGTAAGTCCTCGATTTCGTTTAACATTGGTAATGAGCGTCAAAGCAAGCTGTGGGAAGCAGAAAAAAATAAAAACCCAACCTCATTCCAGTTGGAGTGGCATTTAATAAACCTAAGCAACTCTGGAAAAAAATAAAGATATACTCAGGAGGTGGGTGGCACATGGAAGGATTAATTTGTGTTAATTAGAAGTTGCGGAGGAGGAATATTTTGAAGGGAGGGAAGCAGTTTCAGAATTTCAGTGAACAATGTGAAAAATACTAATTAGCCAATTATTTCTCCATAGTGGCAAGCAGCTTTCAAAGTCATTTCTTGTTCTGCAACTGTCACACCTCCTGTCAAGTGGCTAAGATGCGCCCCACACAAGCCTCAGACGTAACTACTCTGGCAGGGCCGGTTCGCCGCTCGGCAGTATCACTCCTTTTATCTTATGGTGAGGGCAGAGGGAGAGGGAAGGGAGGCTTTACTAGAGCTAAATTAGATGTTTAAACAGAACAGGCATGAGAGGCTAGCTTGGCAGGGGGAAAGCTCAACAGGCTGATGGGAAAGACTAGAAATAGAAACTCCTGTGAACAGCCCAGCTCAGGAGCAATTGCGTGGTAAGGCTGTCTGCGTACGGACTGTCATCCTTCCACTGGCGCTGAGCTCAGAAGTCTTAAAACTTTATTAGGTACTTGCACAAAGCCCAGCATTCAGGGAGCCTTGTGGTGAAACAGAAAAACTGGTGAAGCATGGATTATCAGGAGAGAGAAGAGAGGGAGGGAAAGACAGAGGTATACGTGATCCAGAAGACAGAGATTAGTATCTTGTTAAGGTTACTATGGTAACACCAAACATGAACTAACCTGGAGAACCATACTCATGCCTTGGTAACCTGCAGATCTTGGGCATCACTTCCATTAGGGTCTTGACATACTGAAGAATTGTCCCTTGTAACTAAGAGAAAACAGATGTGTGTAAACATGTTAGTGTTACTGAGCTGGAGAACCTTTACAACCAATTGCATTCAAACTACATGCAAACAAGCCCTAAAAGTCTTGGATTTAGCTCTGTCAGCCATCATCTTCAAAAGGCAACTTTTCCAAATTAATCCCATTGCACTTTCCTTCACGTGGCATTAGCCACCTTTTGCTATGGAAGAGTGTCACAACAGCTAAGGCCAGGAAGGTAAAAAGGAGCACATCACGTTATTCTCTCACTCATACTATCTACATTGTCTAACCAATTCTCAGATTTTCAGTTTTAAAAGTTTCACCTGAATGCTTTCAAAAGCAACAACAGAAAAATCTTCAACATTAGGTATGTCAGTAACAGGTCAAACTGGCTGTTCCAGACATACCAGTTAAGACACAGCCCCAGCCTACAGCCAGTCGGCCTTCCTCCCACCTATCTCATACTGGTCTCATATCTCTCACCTGAGCATGTGGATTAGACATCAGCAGAATACCTTCCCCAGGTCTTTTAACCTTCTTTATAAATGCCCAAGTGTTCAATGCTACCTTTAACAAACTGAGATGATTTACCACCTAAATGAATTAAACAACAAAAAAAAAAAAACCAAACCCAAAAGCCAACATAGCAACACTTGACCTGAAACCTCAAAAAAAATTTAAATATATCTGCATTTTCTTCTTTCCCTGAAGATTTGACCATAGCATCCCTGCAAGCAGGCACCAGCCTTTCCAGAACATCAAAAACATTACTTAGAACGCTGTGGGAATTACTGTAAACTGACAGATGTCAAGTGTCTGAAGTGAGGTTGTGACTAGTACAGCTGTCTTTCAGCACAGTGGGATTATTTCGGCAGCATTCTCCTTACAGGCACTGGGAGCAGGGAGGAAAAGACCATTTCTCCATCTTAAACTTAACTGCAGTGCACTATGACTGTCTACATAGATACTCATAATACAGCTAAGAGCCAGCCCTCCAGTTACAGAAGGCAGCCCTTTCCAATGCAAGATACCCAGGCTGCGTGGATAATGTCTTCAACATCTGGTCTGAGCACTCTTCTAAATAGTCTTGATGCTATCCACTGCTAGATCAAGCAGAGATTAAGGCATTCTTTGTTATTAAGGCATCATCTGTCAATGATGTTATTAATGGGAGCCCTGAAGTTAGTCAAGGCAGAAAAGCATTCTCCAGCTGTTCTCAAAAAACATCAAAGTGAATTTATAGTGCAATCTTTAAGTTGAAACCAACTAATTTGAAACATTCATACTTATCCAGACTTTACCCAGAAACTAACAGCACAGGTCTCCAGAAAGTAAATGCCTCTCCAATGCAGAATCCAAAGTTTTCTAAACACTGCTCAGGCTACCAAGGCACGTCATCTATTGCTCTTACAAGACACCAAGTACTCTCAAACACAGCTCATACTGAACTTCAAAGGAAGCAAATATTTTAATCAGTTTTGAGATCTTACTTTCACATTGCTTTTTCTCAAAACACTTCCTATTAGAAACCATTTGGAATAGCAGAAAATGAAAGACAAAGGGCATACCAGGCTCTTGACAACTTTCAGCAACTCCTCCATCACCACAGCAATACCCTGATACCCAAGAAGTCTACAGATGACTTTGAAGTGAGGGGGGCCAACAAAATTCCTGTAGTTGCTGTAGATGCTGGAATATGCAAGATTCAATGCCTAAAACAAGAGACCAGATATGGTTAGTAACAATTTCAGCTGACTGCATCTTTATAATCATCTCATTTAAAGAGCATTTTAAAGCATATTAAAGAAATAACTTTCTCTCCACGAAGTTAGAATACAAAGCTTCCCTTTTGTAAGGCAAGAATTCCAATCAAAATCTGCATTAGCAAGAAAAATTTGGAAACACTTTTTTCTCCCCCAGCAGGCACCTGCCACTTACCATTTATAAAGCATATCCTCTTCCATATTTTTCTACTTATACAGGTATATATCTACAGTAGTCAATGCCAAGGTTGAGGATGTGGAATTTAAAGCACCGTTTCTCTTCCTATATTGCTCATTTTATGTACAGAACATCTTGAAAGAAGTTACTTCAATTTTCAGTTCATAATAGGTGGTTTAAGTCTCTGAGGACTCAACTACAAACAACAGCCTTCTGCAGTTACTTCTCCCTGCAACTAATTAACAAGGGCTTCTCTTCTTCAATCCCTCAGCTCTACTCAAGATCAAAGCAAATTAAGTCTGGGATGTAACCTGATGGAAATTCTTCCAGAGCTGTATAAATAGGATCAGGTGCTTTGCCATATTAATGGCTATTCCTTCAAAGTGAATGCACGACCGTACGGACTGACGCTGGGATGAAGCTGTGGATCAAAGGGGAGTTAGATAACTTAACCCTCTTCACTCCTGCAAGAGGGTTGCTCTCCTAGTAGCCTGAAATTTAATTTTAAAAGGGCTTCTCATCAATCTTTCCTGCAGGAGGTTCTGTTGCATCTCCTTTTCATTTCTGCAGTTTTCATTCTAATAGGTATGTGAAAGACAGCATGCTCTTAGTAGACTTTCAACTCCACACTCACCAACTGTAACAGAAAATCTTCTTTCACCAGTATCCAGGAATAACATCAACTTTCTCTCCACTGCAGATCCTGCCCCAATTATCCATGCAAGTCAGTGTCAGATACTGCAAGCCATGGCATTGCAGGAAGGAACTACTAGGAATTCAAGTCATGAAGCTCTACCAAGCTTTTAGAGGACTTTAGCATCATAAAAGACTTACAAATAATCTTTAGATACGATTGGGACAGAAGATACACATTTGTATTTACATTGTAAATATCTACATAAACAACCCCTTCCAACAGGTTTTGAACTGTGCTCTTGGAAAGGTAAAAATTGGATTCTAGACTGACATATAGGAAATGCAAATCTGGCAACAGGTTAACACTTCTTGGGCACCTTTTGTGGATGCCTTAGATGTATTTCATAAACCCATGGGTCAAAAACTGTTGCATTGTGAAAGAAATACACAAAAGGAGAGATTCAGAAGAAACCATCTAGGTCGTAACAAGAGAGAACTAGACATCCAAACGTAACTTCCTGAAACAGGCAACTTCTGACCTAATTTTGCCTATGTTATTAAAGCACACACAGAGAAAATTAAATAAACTTTATCCTGCTTCAACAATCACAGAAAATTATAATGAGCAATTTATTTCTGCAATGTGAAAATTCAAGAAGTTGCCAGCACTGAAATTTACTTAAAGGTTTAGTTATTTCTTATGTGCCTGAACTTCTGTCTCCATCTGTATGAAGAAACTATACAGCAAGACAGCCTGACCTGCAAAAGGTGGGTTTGGGGTGGGGTTTTTTTTGTTTTTCTTATCTTAAGGGCTCTGGTGAAGAAGCAACTGATCACAAGCCAGCAGTATGTCCTCATGGCAAAGGCAGCCAACAGCCCATGGGGCTGTCTGAGGCAGCGCATTGACAGCAGGTCAATGGAGACGATCCACCCTCTCTTCTCAGCACAGGTGAGACACACCTGGAGTTCTGGGTCTACCTCTGGGCCTCCCAGTACAGGACAAACACAGAGAGATGTACAGGAGAGTCCAGCAGTGGGCCTCAAAAATTATGAAAGGACTGGAGCACCTCAACTATGAGGAAAGGCTGAGAGAGCTGGGACTGCTCAGCCTAGAGAAGTGGAGGCTCTGGGGGATCACATCCTCATGGATAAGTAACTGATGGGAAGAGTAAGGATGATGAAGCCAACTCTGCTCAGGTGCCCAGCGACAGGACAAGGGGCAATAGGCACAAACAGGAAAACCCATTTAAACATCAGAAAAAACTTCCCTACTGTGAGGGCAGTCAGACAGAGAGGCTGTGGCATCTCTGTCCTTGGAGGTGTTTGAGACCTCAACAGACATGTCCCAGAGCAACCTGCTGCAGCTCACCCTACTCTGGAGGGTGCCCCAGCCTCAGCCATCCATCAGCCCGGGAAGCTCTGTGCTAGGGACCATGGGCTTGTCTTGATTTTATGGCAGAGGGCTGTTTCCAAATACTCAGCCATCTTTTCTGTGAAGGCAAACTAAAACAGGCACTTGGCTAATCATTGGACTCAATACATTACACAGTCCTGATATTAGATTGAAGCTGGCTCAGAGGCTAAACTTCAAACACCCTCTATCAGATGAACAGCCTGCAGCTGCCCTGATCTAGCTTCTGTAGCTCCCTGCTTACAGAAAAGGGGGCCAGGGCATTGATGTGGGAGAAAACTGGTAAAACCTTAAGAAAATAAGTGCAGATGTATGTCCCAATGCACTAAACATTTACAGAGTTGTCCCTAAAAGGTGAGATTTCATCTTTTGATTTTGATGTTTCCCATCAGGTCAGTCTCCACAATAAATGTGTCCAAACTATTCTATTTTGACTATAGCTCAAGGAGAATTTTATTCCACTAGGTTAAAGCCTTTTACTGCTGTGAGGCTAATGGGAGGGAATTCCTCTTCTCACAGGGCAAATTTGTCAGAGAAAAGCACACCCTGAAGACATGATTTCAATATTCAAGGAGCCAGTCCATCTAAAAATATATCTTCCTTTAATGCAACCCTCATGGGGAAATACCTAAAATGGTCCACCTGTAAACACTGGATTAGTGGAGCTTTATAAACTGTGACAAGGGATTTAGAAAACACCATCACCTGCCACCGCTGCTTCCCCCCCACGATGCACAATAGCATAAAAATCCTTTGGTAAGAAGCCACTAACAAAGTTGGGGGGTGGGGAGGGAAGAAAAGAGAGAGAGGGGACTCTTTTTTTTAAGCTATGCTTGCTCCCTCCCCTACTTAAATTTAAAAAAAAAAGGAGAGAGAAAGGGAGGGAGAGAGAGGGAGAGATGCTAGTTGCTGATGTCATCAAAGTGCTAACATTAATCACTCACAGCATCACTGGCACAGGCACAAGAGCATATAACAGGGATGTTCAGGCAGCACACTGTCCAAGGGGAGGCAAGCAAGAGAGGGTGGGAGGAAGGCATTCTTTTTTCTCCTGTATGATCTTTGAAAAGCAAAGCAACAGCACCTTTAGACATGATGTGCTCTGGCGTGAATTTAAGTGGAAGAGACAAAGAAACCATGCCACCAGCAGCATCGGAGGAAAAAACTGAAAGCACCAAGCAATGAGAATTCAGTCCAGGGAATCTGAGGGGAAGAAAAAGCGAACTGGCAAGCAGAGATCAGGCAGGAAATAACCCAGGTGACAAAAAAAAAAGGGGGAGACAGAAAATTTAGTGTTGATGTCATTTTTGCAGCAGCATCACTGTTTGAAAATTCTGTTCTGAAATTTCTGTCAGGAAGTGACGGTAAGTACTGACTTTATCCTCTATAAAACATCAAATGGGTTTTCCAAACATTTACATGCCAGTAATTATGTGTCTTTTAATAACTGATGCTTTGTAACAATAGAAATGTATGATTATTTCATTAAAATCCAAATACTCTACTTATGAAATGCTGCGAGGATAAAACTATTGTTTCTAAATTGTGTTAGGAAGTCTTCTGTAAAGAATAAATTATTACTTTAAGTAATTGGGATCTACCAGCTAAAGAAAAGACAAATGAGCAAGTAAAAGCTCTGATCTTACTAATGCACTCGATTTTAATATCTCCAGAAGTTGGGCAGGTGCCAAAAGTGCCTGTCAAATAAGTTGATTTGACAGCAAACTCAATTCCTTTATATTGATGCTGTACCAAAAAGGGTGCACTAGTCACTCGACTGGAACAGCAGCATCTACCCCGGGCAGTCACAGCTAAGTAAAATGAAAATAAACATACTTTTTCTTCCCACTTCCCAATTAGTATAATCCAAAAGCCTCCAGCAACAATCTTCATCCATAAACAGTCACTGAATTCTTACTACTAGTGCAATGTAATGATCAAAACCGCATTAAAATAATGCATATTTTGCCAGCCTCCTATCTAGCATAAAATACAGTAAAAGTATTCAGAATGATTTCAGAATATGTCATGAGCAAATCTTAAAAGCTTTCTTCATCAGGAGAATTTGCAATAGCTAATTATTATTTAGTCAGGAGTCCTACAAACTGAAACCAAATCATTAAAAAACAAAATAAAATTAATTGTTATAATGAAGCCACAACCAACGAAACACAGTGTTACTGACGTGGGCATTTACATTCATCCAGAAAATAAGAAACTTTCACAGTGGAAGACAACTTTTCCACAAGTGCCACCAGAAACTTGCTAGTAAACTAAGAGAGAATCAGATTCAGTTGCTGAGGTAGGCTCTTTTGCAGAAGTTACCCTCATGACAGGAAAACAAAAACACCCCTGCCAAACGAGTAAAAATACACACTGCCTGGTATTATGGTTTGGTTTGTAATAAAATAAAAACTTTTAAGTAGAAGTCTACCAAGGCAGAAGCCAACCTGTTGTCCTGAAGGGCAGATATTCTTTAATAGAAGCGTTTAGAAAATTGCAGAGGATGGATGTTTTCCTTACTCTATTTACTGTGCTACCACAAACTCAGAATCCCAAAATATTGTCAGGTTTTCTAATGTTAATGTTGTTATGAGGAGGAGTATTAGTGCAGGGCAGACTAACTATGGAATTATATACAATTATTTAGGACAGAAAAGAGTATTAGTTATTTAAAAAAACAAAACCAAACCCACCATCTGTCCGAAAGCTATGCTATAGTGAATACTGCATTTCACCAACAAAGCCCAGCTTGAGAAAGCTTTTCCAAAGGGTTGACTAGGATGGAGACTAAATATTGAGATTCTGATGCCACCAATGTACAGTCATCACTGCTCTACCGGCGGCTGCGGATGGGCTCTCTCACCCGCAAAGGATGGAGAGTATCTGGGAAAGGGAAACCACCAATGTAAAATGATATTGGGCACAAAATAAAATCTAGTGATGTTACATTTATAATGTCACGATCCACAACCTGGACAAGACTTAATGTGGCAGAGGCTAAACCCCCTTGTGTTCCAACTGAACCTCAGATCGCTCTGGGTGGCTGGGGGCGGCTGGGCTTAACCCCTGAGTGATGTCCAATTGTTAGGTGTTTCATCGTGATCAGTTCTTCACAATTCTCTGAGAACAGAATCACATACTGTTTTGGTACATGGCAAAAAAATCAAGACTTGTGTCCACTAGAGGAATTTATCCCTCAAGATCCACTCCTGCCACCCCTCCCTTGCCACTTAACATCAGAAAATCCATCACTCACCACAGCAAGCTTTGAGATGATGGAAAACACTACATCAGTAAAATAAAATGCAAGATACTCAGATTACAGAAAAAACCCAAATCTTTCCTTTAAAGAAAAACCAAACCAACTTCACTTGTCAACACACTCACTGGGCAAGTTCTTTGTGTGACAGGTAGAATGAATTAGTTGGACAGCCAGCCTGTCAGTCTGCAGTTTAATGCCCAGCCAGACAGTCGTTCAATTCAGTTTGGAATTCAATAGATTTTTTTTCCATGAGAGTTTGACTCATGGCATAAAATTACATTAAATAATTTAGAAATGATTGTTCTATTAAAAAATACTCCAGCATTGCTCCAAAGGAGACAAGCATTTATTAATGCATCTGTGTGAGTTTCTGATCGTTTGGTTTTCCTTGAGGGAGGAGAAAATATTTCAGAAGTACAAAGCATTTCCACCTCTCCCCTTTACAGCGTTGAAGAGGTTTCATTCCCCTCACTCTTACCTATCCACAAATTCCTTACAACAAAAACATCCAGTCACCTTCTAGGCACTGTCCCAAGTACGTAGGCAGGTCGAGGCAAATTTTGATAGGGATGCTGAAGGCCAGCATCCCTCATTCCCTGTTGCAAAGACAGAGATACTTAAAAACCCCTGTGAATGGAAGCGATTCCCCAGCTGCACATCCTGCAGCACACACCATCTCTCACAGAGGCAGGGCACAACTGAGCACCTGGACAGGCAGCAGCTCTGGGGAATTTCTAGAAGCCTTTTCCTTATGAAAAAAGTACACGGTTTAAAATACTCCAAACTTTATTATCTGCCAACTCTCCCTTTGATGCAGCTGTACCAACAATGAGAGTGTAGTTTCCTAAAAAAAAAAATCCTTTCCTAAATTACAGAGTGCTACAATTAAGGTCCACACAACATCTCCAGTGCTGCAACTTCTCAGTTACCTCCCCTGGGAAAGAAACATCAAACCTTTCCACAGCAAGATCAGCATTGGGAGAGAAAAAAACCCAAACCAGCTCCCTAAGCAACATCCCGATGGGAATAACCGTCCAGAACATCACTGGAAACACGGCAATGGTAATTTGGCCAAAAATGGCCAGTTGTGCTGACAGCTTTTACAGCGTCATGTACCGCCCTAACTGGAACAGCGTGCTGTCCACTTACTCAAGAAAGAGCTTTCAGAAGGAAGAGAGAGTTCCCGCCAGTCGCTCCTCCTTTGTTGTTGAAAACCTAACTCCACTGACCACGTACATCGTGTGCGTGACCTGCCAGTCCGCCAACCCCTCTGGTGACCAGTGCAGGGTGTTTAACACGCTGGAACGAGACCCGGCATCCGCGAGCAACACCAAGAAAGAGCTGGCGCTGGGGATCTGGCTCACCAGCAGCGTCCTGCTCCTCATCATCGCTGCAATCCTCCTCTACGGCTGCCTGCACCTCCTGTGCCGCAGGAGATGTGAGCGTCTGCAAGGGCCAAACACGACCTCCCCCGAACAAGACCACGGGAAGGCATGTACCAAAAGCACACCGTACGGCTTGGAAGAGCTGGGCAGGCAGAGCCAGCTGATGCAGGACACCGAAGGAAAGCATCCAGGGGGCATCCAGCTGGCCACAATCATAGAGAATCCCTCAGCGTGCAAGGAGCCCGTCATGCCAACTTCCAAAAGCCAGGAGCGAGTGCCAACGGCAGGACAGAGCTCTGCTATAAACTAGAAACCTTTTGTGAGGGAGGAGATTTTTACTCCATATGATATCCCAGCTGCTTCATACACATCGCGTGCATTGTCAGCACTCACAAAGGGGAGCTCCGATCGCCCACCGCAGCACTCCCGGCTGTACCCTCAGCATCACGTCCCTTGCCAACGGCCTATATGCAGCCAGTGGTACTCAGAGGCAAAGGTTCAGATTCCCAAGAAGCAAGCACTTCAGCTGCACTCCCTAATTTAAAAATGAAGCATGTAGCAAATAATCACTTTACATTTTGAGGGGATTTTTTTGGTTGCTTTTCTTTAGTGTAAACCAGCAAAGAAATATAAAAATGAATCAAAAGTGACCAAGAGACTCTTTTTTGTTGTTGTGCTTTTACTAGCATAAATTAAAACTGAGTAGAAGTTTTCAGATGGCAACCCAGGCTGCTACACTTCAGGCATCTGGAACATACACCCTGAGTGCAGTGGTTTGCCAGGCTGAGTTTTACCCCCACATTCCCAACTGCTTCTCAAACTACACATGGACTATGCCCTTCACCAACCATGGTGCTCCCAAAGCTCCCATCCGAACAGGGTTGGTCTTGGTGTGCAAGCCACACTCACTGGGATTTTACTGGTATCCTTTTGCCCGTCTTTGAAATTTCCCCTCGGTCTAAAAACATCTGCAAGACAGCAGCTCTGTAAGGACACTTCTAATGAAACTGAGACATCCTGGGATATCATATTTTGCACTCTTCTACACCCACCGCAAGCTACCTTCTGCTCCACGCAGAGCAAACAGAAGCAACTCCCAGCCCTTCTTTCTCTCCTTCCCTTTCAGTTTTAATGATAAAACTCATTTGCCATCTGCAAATTTCTATCCAACCACAGGCTACACTCTGTGTAACAAAGGGGCAAGGAAGTAAAAACACGCCAAAACACACTTTATTTTTGTAACAATCTGCCCATCCTCTCCCTCTGCCTTGAGCTTCGTGGCAAAGTGTCAAGAAAGGCCCTTTGGACAGAAATCTGTTCACCAGCACGACGCATCCTGTCTGGCTTATGTGTAGGAGTCACCCTGTTTTGAACCTCTTAAGAGCATTTGTGTTCCCTAAAACCATAATAAACCTTAGTATTGCTGTACAATATGGTATGTCAAAAAACAAAGGTACACTGTGACCACAGGCATTTTAAACTGCTATGGATAGGAACGTAGGCGTAAAGTCAGCTCCTCTTGACCCAGCTCGGTTATAACAGTAAAGGCAGGAGAACTGCTGGCTGGGCACCTGTCATCCCTTTCCACCACACCCTGGAAGCCAAGGGGGGGTGCACCATTTTGACAAGAGAGCTTCCACCAAATATTTCACAGCAGGCAGCGGGTCTTTTCAGCTACGGTATTTTGACAACATTTCCCATGACTTGTGAAAGACGTCAGCGCTCACACTGCTAGGAAGACAGGAGCTGGCATAAGTTTGATGCAGTCCTCCCCTCTTTTCCTGCTAGGACAGGTACGACACACAGAAACACGTGCTGAATGGGGGTGGGTACTGCTTTTAGAAAGCACTTCAGAAGGTGTCTTGATTGTGTTAAGTTAGCAATAAAGTCTTCTCCAGCTGACACCTTTCTCTTTTGTCTTACACACCAATCTTGAATAAAGTGGGAAGATGACGAGAGTTTACAGCAGCTTCAAATGAAGGTGTTGCATGAGACAGACACTGAAAAGCTCTCTTCAGAGCATGAAGCCAATGCTAGAGGCTTACTGCCAAAAAGGGTCAGCTGGGTAGTGGGGATGGAAAAAAATGCTTTAAAATTATCTTGTAATCAAATTAACGGTAACGTTTCTCTAAGATTTCATCAAAGAGAGACAAGATTATTTTATTGTTAAAGGGATGGAGCCAAGAGACATAAATTCCCGTCTCTGCCAACATTTTGGGCCCTTGAAAACATATTTACTTCTCTGCATCTCTTTCTTTACATGTTCTTTAAGGCATTGCAATACATATATTTACGTGCGTTTACATGTTATACACACATGTAAATACCATACTGAAAACAAGGAGCAGTTCAATCTTAAAGCAATTTTGAGGCAATTCACCTACTGAATGTTGTGATTTATACACAGACACACACATATATAGATATATACACACACACAAAAAGACACATGTATATATCAGATTGAGAAGGTTATAAACCCATGCCCCCAAGGAGTTTACTGTGCATTACTTAGATAAACATTTACATGACCTCACAAGCAATGGACCGCCTCGCACCCGCTCCAAATGATCATCATCTGCCTTCGGCACTGGTTTGAAGAACTCAAGGTATCACACACTCACAAAAGCTACAAAATTCTTTGTGTCTTCCTCAGAAAGCTTTGTTACAGATTCATTCAGGTTCATTCTGGCAATTCTGTGCTTTCATAGTTCACTGTCCAGTTTTAACAGTGCTCTAGTACGAGGCAAACATTTGAAGTGATTACTAAACCAATAAAAAGATGTTATATAGTGAAAACTGGTGCTAATTTGTGCACCAGTGGCAGATCAAAGACATTATATTCACATTGAGAAGTATTTTCCAAAGGGGTCATCTTGGGGTTTTTTCCCCCCACAATATGAGTTAGCATCTACAAAATGCAGGAAACATACAGACACAAAAATATTTGGAAAACCCTGTATAAGCCAAAAAGCAAGCTCTTCAATTCTGGTTTACATCACCTCTATAAAACCAGATACTTCATTAACATGCAAAGCCAGTTTCAAATCCCCAGAAGAGACTCTTTCATATATACACATTATTAAGTATTTTATGCATCCAGCCCATGTTGCTAAACTTCAATCTGCTAACATTCATTTCATTAATCCTACACACACTTCAGCTGAGTAAAGGGACTTCAATAACAGTGCTCAATGACTCAAATGAGCTTTTAAAATACTCCAGCTCACTTAAAAGGCTGACAAGCTTTTGCTGGTCACCTCCTTCCCACTAAAAAGCCCTGCTCCCCTGTCAGCCAGGAGGAGTTAAGTTGTATCTGTGGGTTTCTGTTTTGTGAAGCGGACGAAGGTACCGCTCAGAAAATGTTAGATGGGACAGAGAATGTGAACACTACTGTCTGTGCTGAGCATCAGCACACATCAATGTAGACAAAATGAATGGATCCATTTAGAAACATCTGGGAAGATATGAACACTTTGAGATCAGAACTAAAAATTTATTTAATTACCCTTTAAGCAAGCACATTGCCCATGCAAAACTTCTGCACAGAAAATGTTTAGCCATTACAGCCCAATACAGACACCTGTGAGTGTACATATACACAACAAACCACAATGCTCTTGCCTTGACCTAAATAAACATCTTGGATTGATTAAAAAAAACCCCAACAAAACAACAAAACCAAACCAAACCCCACCCCCAAAAAACCCAACCACCAACAAAAAAAATCCAGTAAGGAAAATAAAAAGTCCCATTCCTTGGCTATGTGATCAATACAAAGTGTGCAACTGACAATCTTGAGTAGTCCAAGCACTCAAAAAAGACAATAAAATAAAAAGCTACATAGCTACTCCATAGCCCACTATTATCCAGTCAGAAGGGAATTCAACAAGATATCCCAAACAAGGATGTGCTCCATGACAAGCCTGGCTATACAGTACATAACATGCAATTATATCACATGCTAGAATGTGTAGCCTGTATCAGACAAGAATTATGAGCCATTCCAGAAATGTAGAAACACCCTCCTAAAATTCCACTCAGCTATCTTCAATTCCAAAAATACATTAGATTGAAGAATAAAAATAGACTCTTGTAAAAAATTTATGACTATAGAGAGTGGGGAATATTTGCCAATATAGGCATATCTAGTTAGGAAGCTTGCTCCAGAAATGCATCTAAGAATGCCCTCGATTGCTCCTGCTCATATAGGAAAATAATCAGGTTTCTGAAAACGTGTAGTGCTCAGAGTAAAGATTACTAAACTCATTTCAATAATGTAACCTGACTTGATAAAAAAATAGGGTTCCCCAGTTAATCCTCTGTCACTCACCCTACTGTATCATCACTTACATAAATTAAGTTAGCAATCTCTACTAAATTCAGTTGGGGGGGTTGCACTTTACACTGCATCTGGTGAATTCCTAAAATAGTAAGGAACACAATAACTCTAATGTAAGAAAATGCCACTTTCCTATAGTGTTCCGTGTTGGAGACCAATTATATAAAATACTATTCAAGGTAGCAGACAATCAGCTGTCACATTCCACATTAAGGATATGCACATCCTTTTCCACCTCCTTTACATTTTAAAAGCACGAAAGTTTTGCAAACACAGCTGATATATTAGGACTGAAATTTGTAACTTCTGAGTTCTCTCTTCAGCTCTCAAAAAATAGCTTGCTGAGCAAATCACAGAGACTGCACTGTATAACTAGGATACAACGTGCAGAAAGCAACAGTAAGACAAGGACTAATCATGCTCATGTTTAAGTAGGAGCTAGACAATGAAAGTAGTTAGACATGAAAATAGCACCTCCAGTGCACTTCTGATAATTACAAGGATAACTGAGGAGATAACTTTAAAACTTCTTTTTAGTCAATGACCCTCTAATTTGATCCTTATATTTTTTATTTATCTTTCCACACTTTATTTTTGCCCCCCTGATACTCAAAAAAAAAAAGCCAAATTAAGAGTGACATCTTATTAAATATTCTCAAATTATTTGCTGAAGATACCACTGCTGGTTTTTACTGCTAGTGCAGAGATATATTAATGTGCTATGCCTTTAGCTGTCATTAAGACTCAGGTAATATTTCTGAGGCATAAGAAAATAAATCTGCAGTAATCAGGGAGAATACATCTACACCTCCAACATATAATACTGCATACAGTGGCATTGGTCCTGTGAATAGAGGCTCACTTTCCTCACGTGGGTAGCTCCATGAAAGCCCACGACTATTCCTTTGTGCCAAGCACTCTCTCAACTTGTCACCCAAGTAAGCTCTTTTCTAACCTCAGTTTTGGGCATTGCCTTAAAGCCATAGCATGCACCTGCGTATCCTGTACACTTCTACTGAAAGCTTGCATAAACCCCCTAAGCCCTTCTAATCTGCAAAGCAAGAAAGATGATGCTAATACAAATGAGATGGCCAGCAGGGTAAGTTCATCACAAGAAGTTTGAGGCCCTTGGCTTGAAGATGACAATTAAATGCTACACTGCTTGTTTGGGTTTTTTTTTAAATAATATAAACAGTTTGGTAGCTGATAAATTAGGATGGTCAGAACCTATATGCCTTTTAAGTTAGAAAAAATCTGAAGCAGGTTTTCCTATCTGCTCCCTTTTCTCCTGCCATCACAATCTTCATCACTGTAACAAGGGAGCAGCTGCACCCAAGATGGGCTCTTGTTCTCACTTCACCAGATGACTAATTAATCTTTTCTTTGAATCTGCTCTGCCACTACAAGCAACTGTGCAATGCAAGGTGGTTGAGAGAAGGACTTATTTTTAGCTATGTCAGATAGGACTAACCACCAGACTAGTCACTTGCACTTTGGCTGAAACATATGGTGAGCTTCACAGCAAAGTCTGAAAAAAAGGTGCATGCTGAATTTGAAATTCTGTCAAAATGCACTTGAGTCCGTTTTTAATAACTTTCCTCTTCCATAGGTTCTATAATTAAGAAAGATACCTTTATATATTAGCAAACCATAAATATAAAGTGAATCAAATCCAACCTTTGATCCATAGAGATACTGCGGCTGTGCATTAGGCTGCTTATCTCTCTGAAACTCCTGAGAAAATGGGAGCACGGTCCGAACAAATCTATAAAACACAAAATAAAGAAATGGTTAATTATTCCTAGGTGAGTAGGTGTGTGCCTAATGCACCTGACCCTATATGATATGGCTTTTCTCTACATATAAAGTTGAAACTGGGGAAGCACAGAGCTGGGACCCTCTTCTTGAGCAGTGTGTAGCATCCCAAATGATTTCCCACCTCTACTCTAGCCCAGCCCAGCAAAAAGAGAAGCAACTAATAAAGTAGCAATAGCCTCTTGCAGTTCCTTGTGCTTCCAAAATTAAGTCCCTGAGAATGAACCACACCTTCCAAGTAGAACGTGACATTTCTATTTAATATTTTGAAGTTTCTCCACCATAAAGAAACAACAGGAGAAATACTTCAGATTAATACCTTTAGAAAAGAGTCAGGAGGAAGGGTATAATCCTTGTAGCAAAAGTAATGTTTCAAAAGTATGGTTATACTTTAGTGTGAGCATGTACCTATACAAATCATATTAGTTTTACCTTTGTGTAATAGTTAAGGGGATGACAAGGGTACTACAAAGACATGGTGCCACCAAAAAATGTACATTTTGCAGCACTACAGTTTTAGTGCAGAAAGAAGTTCATCAGCAGCTCTGATTCTGCTTAGATCTACTAAACTGAGCAAAATTATTGGTGCATGCCTTTACGGGTTGGATGGCTGATTTACTTTTTAACTCAATAAAAAGGATTGCTTGGTAGATGGTGCAAAGCTGTATATACACAGGCAAGAAAAAAACCAGCCATTTAAGAAGTGTACATCAAATGTTTGGATCAGATCAAGCTGTTCTGAGTGATAGCAGAGTAAAACACATGGATTTAGGAAAAAGTTTCAGGAAAGGAAGTTTGCAGTACATTATAATAACATAAGATACAATTGTATCTTGATCTGGTTTAATTTAAAATATGTTTGAATTTAACAAACTCACAAAATGAATGATTCATTAATATTTTTTCCTAGAAAGAATATAGAAATTCTTCTTTAATACATCCATTTTCTAGCTGAAAACAGAACAGACATGCTAATCACCCAAACACATACACATTGCACCAGGTTGTTTACAATTATTTCCACTGTGGTTTATTTCTGAGTAATCTAGATCACTCTTGTGAGAATCTGTAACTTCAGCACTAGGTTTTCTGCATTCTTTTAACTTGACCAAAAATACATTTACCCACAGTTTCAGCTACTTGTTTTTATGTATTTTAGCCCTGTCTTTAGCCTGGTACTTGCACTTGCTGAAGTCCAGAAAGCGGTTGCATGTACAGCTTTTAAGGAAAAAAAAAAAAAAGATCATTTATGTGTAATATTTTTGCCACTATATATATCATTTAAATCTCCTTACATTTACATTTCATCAGTTTACAAATTCCTCTCTTCTCCCTCAGATAGCAATGGAAAACTTCCTCATGACATTACTTTACTCACTTCTCTGCACAGATACCTCACTGATGAGTTTACCAGAGATGCTGTAAACATTGGATGGAATTCAAAGTAATCTGCAACATATGACAGTTGCAGAGATTACTCTATCCCCCCTTCTTTCTCTCCAAATCCTATTCCCTTTTAAACTGACATCAGTTTTCGAGCCCAAAGAAAATCTCTAAATTGAAAGAAATCAAGAGAGATACCGTGTCATTTGAGGTAAGACTGGGTTTCAGCGTGCAGGCCTGTTGGGCAGGAGGTTTGTTATTAAATTAAAACCCTCATGAGGAAAAGTGTTTCAGAATATAAATGTGGGAAGTTTTCTCTTTTCAAAAAGGTATTATGAATATATTTGAACTACAGGGTCATTACTGTCTGGGGGCTACCCAGTCAGGCTCAGAAAAAATCACAGCCTCAGAAAAGAATTACCAGAGAAATAACTTCTGACAGAGTCTCTAAGTATCATTGGCTGTGTACAAACACAAGTAACTCCTGTGCGTTCCTCAGTGCTCCTCTACATTCCTGGGGGTTTCTCCATCTCTCATATTTTAGAACAGTGGCAAAATAACTTTCAAGGTTTCTAAAAGACTTGAAGTAGTCATTTTATACTTTTATCATTGAAGCACTTGAGAGATATGGGGGAAAGACGACAAAAGAGGGAGAAAGAGGTTAAGAAAAGGAAGTAGGAGCAAGCAGTACAGTCACTTGCTACATCTTACGGTGGGGCTATGGCTAAGTAACTGAGGGTAGAACCAAGAAAAGAGACTGCATCGTTCTAGGAAGTATGTGACTAATCCAAATATGTCATTCAGGTAAACATTAGAGATTTCTTCTCTCCAATCTAAGGGCTATATAGAAGCCTTCACAGCTGAGAATCATCTGCCATCCTTCAAACTTCTTCAGTGTGCACATGTGTGCACTTTCTTTTTGACATCCTGCCTGTTGGCTTCCTCCTGCTCCTCCTCCAAGGAACAGAAACATTTCTTTGAAGGACTTTGAACATCAATGCTAAAACTAGACAAATTTTTACTTTAGGCTGGGTCCTGCTGGCTGCAGGTTTTGGCATACTCCAAAATAATCCGTTCTGTTCATTTTTAATTAGTGCTGATGATCTTGCACAATTTATCCATTTTAATCAACGCAGGTTGTAAGCAGTCAAAGTAGATTAAGCAGATGAAAAGCTTGCTGGCTTACGAAAGCTCTGCAACAGTGATTGCTAAATGATAAATGAGCCCCAAAGTAAGTATTTTAGGGATAAAGTCATTTCACATCAGCACTTCTGTGATACCTACCAGGAAGGAGCTCATAGCAAGTGCTTTACAAACAAAACTAAATGACTCTATAATTCTAATTACCATAATCTGTTAAAGAAAATAAGGAGAAATCTGAGACACACCACTCTGGTCCTGCTTCCTTGGTACTGCAGGCACCAGATCAGACTCAATCTCCTTCATAGACTTCCTGGTCTCCATCTCAGAAGCAATACAATATCACACTCCTCCCTCCCAAGTCTCTCTCTGCGCTTCCCTGTCTAACTCAGATGAACACTTTTAACTTCCAGCCTTCTCAAATAGCTTGTCCCGTCTAACAGATCTAGGGGTAGCCCCACACCTCCTCGCTTAAGGAGCACTAGATCGAACTCACTCTTCTTATACATGAATGTCAAGATAGAGAGAACAGGAGGCTACAAACTGAAGTGTGAGGAAACAGCAGATGAAACAGAGCATGAAAGAGTAACAGATATCCACCACTCCACTGCTATCACCTTTCCTTTCGGCAGAAAGGCTTTTTTTTTTTTTTAACGTGGAGGGAGATAAGTTTCTTGTCAAATTTGATGGAGTATTTGACTACAGTCACCCCTACTTTGCATCAACCTCTATAACCACACCATTTGGCTCTCTGTAGCAGAAACTAGGTAGATTTTGCTGCCAGTGCTGCTTTTCTGGTTTGCTCCAGCAAACAGAGTATATTGAAGACAAGAAGATGCAGCTGTTTTCTTGTGAAAACTGGTCTCAAAAGCAGTCTGAGAGAGACAGAGAGCTTGTGAAAGGAAGGGGGAGGCAGGCAGGAAGACAGAAAAATAAAAAGCTGGTCTTTTTTGCTCATTCTGTGACAAATCTGTATCCTCAGAAGAAACATGTCATACTGCATTTGGAAGAACGCTATACACATTAATTTTTAGCAGAGAATACAGATTTAGATAATGTGTTGAGAGGAGATGGAGCTACAAGTCTAATTACCGTCTCCGGAAGCTTATATCATTTGTGTCAAGAAAGCACAGAAAATCTTCAACTCGAATAAACATCTAGGCTGTCTCACACTTGCTCCTGTTAGCCCTGAAAACAAAATACGCTATCAGGGAAGGAAAAGACCAGCTTGGAATTAGTAAAGACTGTAAGACAGGAAAAAGGAACACTATGGATAGTGGATAAGGTACAAGGAAAAAAATCTGAAGCTTCCCTTGTGCCGTTCGAACACTCTAGAAAGCCCTAGTCCTCCTAAATGTCATAAAGGTACAGGGGAATGAACAAAGTACAGACATGGGCATGAAAAATATTCTGTGGGCTTGGAAAAACATGCCACTCAGGGCTGGGCCGAAATGAGGGAGCTCTTTTAAAAGTCTCAAGCAGCACAGAAGAGACAAGCAGGAAATGGCTGCTCTTTCAGCATAAGAACTAGCAAGCAACAGCCTGAGAGCCAGCTAGAAGAGATACCTCTTTGTGCAGCACGCAGCTTCTCTGCAGGCACCTCACTACAGCACGTCATGAATGCCAAAACCTCACACAGCTTTAAAAGAAGGCCTGGACAAAGCCCCGCAAAGGGCCTGGAATGCGCTAACAGAGGCTGGACCATTTCCTGTCAGAAAGATGATCATAAGCCTCCCTTGTTTTCGTACTCGGCCTCTGCACAGACACTGGATTAAAGAGGGCTTTGACCTCACCTGCAGTTCCTATGCTCATGCCATTATCCAAAGGTTTGGTCTCTCTCTTTCCTGATTGATAACAGGTGGATTAAAACCACCCTTGGCCTTCACTGCTAACGCCCATGCACAGAGGTGGCCCTGCTCATCTCCCTGTTCCTCCTCCACAGTTGTGCAGTCTGGACATGCCTGGGCAGCACTGATGCATGTGACTAAAGTTCAGAAAACTGGAAACCGCAATTATTAAATTGCTAAATCTTTTAACAGCAGCCTCACTGGTTAATCTCAGCCCATTATCAGGTATATAAAAAAACCCCATCCTAAGTCCCAAATAATTGAACATGCAACACGTTTCAGTACTTCTGTATTTCAGTACTTCTTCCTTTAGAGTTTGAAGCAAACCTGCAGGGCTTCTAAACACCTTTTACAAATGTTTGAAATCATCATGTTCAAGCACTCTTGGGAAAAGGGCTTCAAAAGGTACTGAATACAAATTAATCTGGCCAAAACACTAACTTTAAAAGAAAGACCCTTATACCACAGCTGCGGCCAACTTAATGAGAGGTAAACTGTATTACACAACCTGGGAGCTCTGCCTCCAACCCCTCACCATCAAGCAACCTCTCTGCTTTCCATCATACTTCTTTCTTTTTTTTCCAGCCTTTTATTGTTATTTTCCCTCCTTGTTTACACACAGCTTTCATGTAAGACATTACCTATCAAGAGTCAAGATTAAGCTAGCAGCTCTCACAGAGCTCCTCATTGTATACTCCAAGATTTGCACACAATAAGCTGTACAGTTGATTGCAGAGAGAGCTCATCAATTTAAATTTCATGCTATCAGCAAAGCAGCAATAGACGCAATGACTGTGCTTAAAAACTGTAGAAGGGCTAGAAACTCCCTGTTCCCTCTCCCAGCAAAAATACCAGTGGGCACCATATATAAGCATGTTGAACACAGGAATTAATTCTCCCCACACTAGTGACTGAAACCAAGGCAATTCTGTAATGAAACTGGAAACGTTGGATGCTTACTGCCTAAGATCTGACTCCCTTTATCATCTCTTAAATTAATTATCCTGAATTAATTACCCGACAAGCTTGAGGTTCAGCCTAACTCAATTTGTGAGTACAGTGTTTAAACAGACAAGCCACCGTCCTACAGGATCCTGTTAGTGCCCTGTGGTGTTCCAGGCTTGCTCCCCAAGCACTGCGGTCTGCAGTACAGCAGTCCTTAACAGCCAGGACAAATACAGGCTGAATTCTTACAGGAGCCATTGACTGGCTTTTATTAAGGATGACAGCTGAAGGATTAGCATTTCATCAAGATTTTCTTTTAATGTTACGCTCATATGATTCTTAATACATCACACTGGATATTCCAATATTGATCTCCAGATACATCAACCGCACAGTAGCTTACTTGGAAATACATTCACCTCCTCTATGTAGACAGATTCATGTAACAGAAGAATTTTCTTGGCTAAAACCAGTTAACCATAAACCCCACTTTTTTTCCTTCCTTCACAGACAGAATCTTGGATCTAAAATGCAACATAACTGTCACAGAACATGTCAAACAGAGAAAGCTCTCCAAGGAGACAGTGAAAGATGAGAACAGCTTCTTCCTACAGCTCAATATTCAATATCATTTTGCTGTCACTTCACAGTGCTTTAACCAAAGCTTGAGTAAAGGCTAAAAGCACACAAATCCTATAAAGAGCACACAAGCAGGAAGCCCAAAAGTACTGCGCCTTCCACTCATTCAAACTTTAGATCCTACCTTCCTCCATTTCCATTACTCACTCTCTTTAAAGGCCGCAACTGTAGCTGCAGTGAACCCTGACCTCTTCCCTTCTCCAGTAAACAATCCCTTTCTTCACATTAACGTGGAATCAGGAATGTAATTTTATTTCCATCACCTCGCAGCTGAGGATCCTGTTTACCACAATATCTTCCCAATACGCACTTTTCTGTATTTTTGGACACATCTTACTTTTCAGCATATCATAGCCAAGTCATTAAAATGACAGAATTTGGATGCTGTGGTTACATTTGACTTCCACTGCAGACAAATAACAGGCTTTCATACGTTTCACAGGACTTTGTAAAATGACTCATGCCGCCTCGAGTAAAGCATTGGAAGTGGAAAACACACTAAATGAGTGGGGATGGACGTTTCAGCATCTGCTAGGAAAGAGTTTGCATGAGGCTGGCAGAATTGCTGCGAACAAAAGGCTGCCGCGCTAACCTGTTAGTGGATCCATTGTAGCAGTAGTTTGGAAGGAAGTCGTAATTGAGTTCCCAAAAGACATGAAGAGTGATTCTTCCATACGGGGCTGACACATTGTGATTGGCTTCTCTGAACATGGCATCAAAGCTGTCCAAGGTCATATATCTACTCAGAAGCTTGTGAGTCATTTTGTTTATCTCTATCAAGCCATCCAGCTCCTACAAAAAAAAAAAAAAAANNACTGCCATAAAAAAAAAAAAAAAAAAAAAAAAGGCAAGGAAAGACAGAGAGCAGTGCATTTAATAAAGTGGAGAAACTCAACAAAGTACATAAATAACCTTGACTGAAAAGAAGGCTGGAAAGAAGTTGAAATGAACAACTTTCTCTCCAGCAGCGTCTTACTTTAATATGAAGAGACAGAAAAAAATCAGTGCTCTTGGGACTGTTTTGTAACAATCTCCCACCAAAACCCTTTCAGACTTTAAGTGTAATCATTAAGATCGGACCACACTGCGGGTTGGTCCCAAACAGAGACTCATGCCACCTCCTCTGCCTCCAAGCAAAATTAAAACTCCAGCATTCACATGGGGTCAGATATACGCCAAGAAGCATCTTCTGCAAGCTATCACAAAGTAACTTCTGCTCAGGAGGGCAACCACTGAACTAACTTTTGTAGTAGTACTGGTGGGGATAACATCACGTTTACCCTAAATCCTTCGCACTGTTTACTCCAGTGAAGAATGTACTAAGATGTAATGAAAGACCAGACGAGACGTTTACAGATGTTGTGAAGGTATCCACAAAAATCAGTAGCTGTGGACCACACAACTATATATGAGCACTGCCTTTCATCACGTTTTACCTCTTGCCAAGAAATTCCTAGTATGAGGGAAAGGGAGGGGGATAAATCTATCTCTGACATAAGACAATGAAAATACCTTCACGAAGAACACAGCCTCGCACTCAAAAAAACCCCCAAGCACTGCTTTTAAAAACTCTTGTGCAATGATCCAGTGGAGGAATGTCCTCCAGCTTTGTCTGACTCTGCATCAAACTATGGTCATCTTCCCTTACAGTGCTGTCAGATTTAATTGCTCCATGTTCCAAAAGATTTTTGAGCCTGTGAGTAACAGTTACTTTAAGGAAAAAGAACCGCTATGTTATTACAGTATTGGGGCCAATCTGAGGAAAAAAATAGCTCAGTCTTCTAACTACCTTCATTGAATTTCTGTTTCTGTCATCTAGGCACTAAGAAATAACAAAGAAAAAATGCATTTCAATAATTCAAAGGTTGTAACACCAAGCACTGAAAATTCAAGAGGCTCTTTGGCCTCAGTGTGTGATTTATCTTCAGTAAAGAACAAAATTAAATCCAGGTAGTTAACTGCATGACTAAACCCTACTGTTAAAAAAATAATTACAGAAAGACCAATGGTAAACTTTCTTGCGTGATTTTGTTTTGTTTTCTTTTCTGTTTTTCATTCCAGCAGAACGGAATGTGATATTTTTCTTGTTGACTGCATATTTACTTGTCAAATCATGCTGTCTGGAAATAAAATTTGTTTTTTAGCATTTTAATCAAAAAACTAACTCATAAAGACACCTCAATATTGCACAGATGCTCTTCTTCCACAGGCACAAGTCAGATCTTGTTCCTTCACAGAAAAAACCCTTACTTTTGTCATGTCACAAAACCAAGATACCTGGGTGCAGAAACTCATTTTGAATCTATCAGGCACAAAGCTGTTTTGGTTTGGCCTCCATTTCACCTATAAGCCCAGGCAGAAGCAAGCATTTACAAAAATTTAAATCACAAGAATGCTCATTTTCCTTGTTTCCTCCTGGCTCCTAGTATATGCCTTCTCTACAGGTGATATTTACACCCTACTCCCAAAACCCTTGGTTACAGAGGGTTGTGGGTTTTTTTTCTGGGAAAGGAAATAACAAGATTATCAGTCTGAACAGGACTGGAATTTACACAGTCCTGTGGACAGCAGCATACTCCAGAGTGCAGCATCAGGTCAGGCCCAAGCACTGTTTGAGAAGAGATGCAGGTTAAGGCATGGGGAGAAAAAAACCCTGGCACATCAGAATTAATACAGTTCACAATATGCTACAATGGCAGCAGAGAATTTGCCAGTATGATTTATTAAGTAGCTGGAGGTGACTAAAAGAATGCCTTTGCCAGACTAAGATGCTTCTCTGGTAAGAGGTTTTTTCTCAATTTAGACTTAGTAAACCAGATTTCAACCACAGCACTGTATGATTTCCCACTTACAGAAACAAAGCATGAGAGGAAAAAGGATTTTTTAACTTTTCTAGTAAGACCGCTTAAATTATTTCCCATTTATATATATATCTATAACTAAGGTTTAGGATAAACCAAGTTTGACTGTTACTCATCCAGCCTCTTGACTGTACAACTATTTGCTGAGAAAATAGCTAGAGGACTTCTTGCAAAGCTAGAGAAAACTTTTTTGCTTCTGACATTAAAAAAAAAGAAATACAGATTTATAATGGGAGANCTATGATTCTCAGTGCAAGTAAAAGAAATTAAATTGAATTAAACAAAAAAAACCCCTACCATCTAGACCCCAACTCCAGCATTTGTGCTGTGACAGAACTGCAACACAACAACTCACCACAATGGAAGTCAAATCCTCACTTTCAAATCGACCAATTGCCAGTTCCATTGACCTGTACATGGCTGCTGAAATTCGCTGAGTGATCAGTCGGTTCAGGTCTATTGACCTACCAAGAAGCTAAAGAAAAATATGCTATGAAGTTACAAACTGGAAGCCAAATTACGAGACAAGCTGTACAAGGAATGGAAGACACCACAGATTAACAGACTCTCACATGGTGAACTTGCATTCCAAACACATGGAAACAAAGCAGATGGACAAAATTTATAAATGCATGAACATCCCAATTCTCACAAAAAGCAATAATCTCACACATTGCATTTACATCTAAGTATTTATATCAGCATTTCATGGTCCCGTGACATTGTGCAGACAACATTTTGAAAACTGGTGAAAGACATTACCAGGAAGACAACGATATCACACATGATATTCCTGTTTGGCTTGTGTTTCCTATTTGGCTTGTGTTTGCTTAACTGCAACAGACATTTCCACTCAAACAGGATCTTCTAAATTGTGGGGGTTTTTTCTTCTTAATTTATTCCTTCATATGACAAAAAAAGCTGATCTCAAATGTCAGTTATGCCACAAAGATGATGGCACATACAGCACAGAAAGAGTTTCATGTACCTATATAGATCAACCCCATTGGGAAATTGCCAAGCAACTGAAATACAACCCAGCATGAGCTAACTCACTTGGACATGTCTCTGTTTCAGCAGTGTCTCGTAGCGGTTGGACTGTAGCAACTGAATGGTTGCCCCCTGATTCTTGCATTCGGAACGTAATCGTTTATCCAGGAGCAGGCTGTTGAGAAAGGAAGACGATGCTTAAAGTATATTAGACAGCACAGCAGAGCAGATGTGCAGGAACAGAAGTTCTCATTACTAGAATAGCTACCTGCCAGCCATTGCCTTGTAGTATGCAAATATTTGGTCTGCCAGCTTGTAGACAAATTGGTCAAAACATAGGTTCACCTTGGGGAGACAGAAATAAAAACAAGTGGGTTTAGAGTTACTTAAAATTAAACAAGGGGAGTATATCCAAAGCTTCCCACTGTTTATCAAACACAATTAAGAAAGTTAATGCATCCAGATTTCCTGGTACAAGAGATGACAACATTCAGTTTTCAGCATTCACGTGAAACATTTTGCACAGGTCTACAGGTTTCCTCACAACTTGTTACCCAACCAGGTACCCATCTTCCAGTCTTTCTCCTTGGTTTATTAACCCCACCTCTTCTGAATTTCTTATATTAGGGTCTTGACCTTTTAGCATGATTTTCACGTTTAGGTACAGGCTATTTTTCTCAGGTAGGTAAGGTTACTTTACCTCCGCCTCAATCTCATCATAGAGGAACTGCTTCTTAAATTTAGTAAGTGCATAATGAGCACTGTCATTATAAAGGTCCAAAGAATACAGAACATACCTGAATGAAAAAGAATAAGAAAAGTGTTAGATGTGTATAGAAAACATGATTCTTTAGGATGGTGCAGTTTAGGTGTTGTGAACCAATCAATATTGTAATCTTCACGTAGCTCATGCAAACAGTCTCTTTTTTGTTGTTGGAGTTTTATATAAGTAGTATCACAACTTCTCTTTTAAAAGAGTATTTTGTTAGTTCAAGAAATTGTATACACAAGTTTGCAGTCTGAAACTTGTTTTCTGGCTGTAGCTTTCCATTAAAATGGAATTATGCTTTTACCACTGTGCATTATATTTCACAGATGTGAGGAGTAAGGAAGGAAAACTTGCACAGGGAACAGCATACTTGGCTGGTGCAACAATACTTATACAAAAGGTTCGGTTTTTCAGTTGTTCACTTCAAAAATAAAACCTTGAGAATCTGGAAACTGGCCAATGTAAGAGGAAAAAATTTTAAAGATTTAGAATACCTTCTCAGTGACTGCTTGTTCAAACCAACTAAAGCAGTTATAAATAGGAATGGCAGTTATATTAATAGGCAATGTCAATCATTAAGAATGATCATTCAGGGGAAGAGCACAAGTAGGTCTTACTCCATCATTGATGCCTCTTTGGTCTCCAAAATATGGTCCGTCAGAATCCAAGGCATGGACATCTCAATGGGAAACTGGATTCTTCTGCCCATGGTCAGCTCTAAGAAGAATTCCCTGAACCACAGCTGGGACAGATCACAGCATTGCTGCAGGGTTTCTTTCAGAATAGATAAAGAAAAATTACACTTCTTATAGAAATACATCAGGAGCAATACAACTGTGATTCTGATGATGCAATGTGAAACAAAAAAAAAAAATAAAAGCAGGTGTGATTCACTAGAGCTATACATAGGCCAAATATGTAAACCAAATTCAAAAGCCCATCACTTTTTCAAAGAGTTTTGAAATCCCCAATGGCCCCCAGAGTGGTGCCTTATTACAACAACAAACAAAAAAACCCACTGTGGAAGTGAACCAGGCTACCAGTTAAACAGTAAAACTATGTACACCAATAAAGGGGGATTTCTAGTTTAATATCTAAGCTGGGGGCTGAGACAGCTATACACAGAACTTGGGAAGCTGCAGGTGAAGGAGACAAAATTGTACCAGATCCACCAGTACCATCTCTGCCTCTGGAGGACTGAATCGCTCCACATGTTCCTGTTGATTCGATAGGCAGGAAGTGACAGACAGACACATGAAGGGGAGGGGGGTTAAAACAAAAAGTTTCTAAGGCCGTTGTCAGGGGTGTAGAGGTGTGCTTCCCACCTCTCCAGGAAACACTTGGCACAAGCCTTCTTTTGCAGATGGCTTGAGAACGGAAACAGGAATGAACTCTTTACATTAAGATCTTCTGAAGACCTTTTGGAGGCACTGTTCCCCAGCAGCATTATGACTGACATTAACAGGCTCTGAGGGTAAAGGAGTCCGGTAGCAAAACAAAAATGAGAGACAACACAGCATGGTGATGACAAAGACTGGATACATTCAATGTCAGTAGGTGAATTCTTTAGGACAGCATGTTTCCGATTACAATTAACCGAATAGTAAGAGTAGTGAGATGACATCAAATTTACCACAACAGAGAATTTGTTTCCTCCATACTTAAAACAAAAACTAAACAAAAAAAAAAAAAAAAACCCACCCCAAAAGCCCCAAAACACAAAAGCTATTTCCTTTTTTAAAATTTCAATGTGTATAGGCTCATCTGTCCCTTGTTTACAGAGATAAGTGCATTAAAAAAATAAAAATAGAAAAGGGAGGTAACAATATGAAATTTGACACATTTAAAAACAAATGTATAGCAAGTCAAAACAAAAATCCCACCACAATACTGGATATCAGGTCTCAGAAAAAGTTTGGACAGACCAAGGCTTTTGATAAATAAACCAAAGGTAAGTTGACTTAGGCAATCGGAAACATTTTCCAGGTCGTGTTAGAGGTGTTAGGACATGCTAAGCTGGACACTGATCATCTACATATCTTACCACTGAAATTTATCAAATGAGTGTAGAAGAAAGACTCGCGATGGAATTTTTCTATGTCCAATATGGTGGGCCCCTCAAGGCTACTTCTCAAGGTTTTCTTGGAACCACTTTTGTCAGCAATGAGGGACTCTAACATAGTTCTCACCATGTAAAGCTGTATCATTAAAGGAAACAATTGTGGTGGAAAGGGGGGGGGGAAAAAGGAAAATACACATGGTACATTAGTTGAGCAACACCGAGAATTACTATCAGTAAGCGACTGCTCCACTTCAAATTGAAAACTGGCACTGTGTGGGTAAAAGCCTTTCAGGCAAGAGGAACAGATGCAACGCTAGCCTACGCACCAGCACAAACGCCTACCCATGCCAAGGGGACCTCCACTGACACTTAGCAGCAAGACCATTTGCAGTGGAACAGCTCACATCACCACAAAAAGAAAAAGTAATAAGTAATGTCTTACCACCAAAGTTTAAAAGAGGCGGATAGATGTAGGACTGCCTCAGAAACTTGTGTGTCACATGCAATAGCTTTTCCAATCCCAGAGACTTGAGCTGCTTCAACAGCTCAGCAGAGTTTAAGGACTCTGTCATAGTGCGAACCATGTAGAGCTAAAAACCAACAGACAGGGGCAGGCAGGGGAGAGAGAATCCGTTAATAAAAACACAAGGGTAAATAAGGAACGGGAAACAGAAGCAGAGAAATCTTGTTAGTTTGTTAAAAATGAAAGGCAGCACAGTAAGCATGCAGAGTAAGCACACAGAAAGGTTTCTTTGTTCAGAAGAATCACTGCAATCCAGTGCTCCCTCAAGCCAAGGGAAAAGGTTCCATTCGTTTCAGAGGATGCTCAGGGAGCCATTAGCTTCGCAAATGATTTCACAAAGATTTCCAAGTATTACCAGTTCGTACATAGCCATTTTAGAACTGTGTGGAACTGAGAAAAACCTATCAAAAATCAATATATTTGACCTGCCTTCCTCCTGTCAGCCGAGACAGACGAGTGTGCCAGCCCAAAAGCAGAAAAAGCAGACAGAACCATGTACTCTAAACAGCCTGTTGCAGCCAGTGAAACAAAGCTCTTACACATACCAAGCACAGGAGAAGCACACTGGTGCTGATATCTAATCTTTTTCCCCCCGAAAATTTGAAATAGATACTTTATTTTTTTTCTAATTCTCAGAACATAATCTTCATTAAACCCATCTTACCACAATTTAAGCAACTTTTTATTACCCAAGATTTTTATCTACACATGGTTCTCTTCCCCACAGATCTTAGGTATTAAAAGATCGCCTTTACAAAACACAGTTGCCTTCAGTTTTTCACCCAAAGTGCCCAGTACCTCATTTTCTCAGGTGAGCTATGAATACCAGACCATACACTCTCCAAACCCACAAAGAAAATAAAAAAAAAAAAAAAGAGAATTATACAGAGGTAACAAGAATGAGCATCTAGGTATGAGATTTCAATTACTACCACAGAAGACACAGTTGAAGTATGTCTTGTTTTAGTGGCAGATTAAACAGACTTTAGGTAGCGGTTTTATCACTCATAGCTAAATAGTAAGAGTGTTTTTGTCAGAAGTCAAATAATCTCCCATCATTTATATTTAAAATATTTTTGAAATACATAAACATGTATTGAATAATGGGATTTTTAAAAAAGTCATACCAGAAATGGAAGTCAGTCAAGAAATAATTCAAAAAGTTCAAAAACATTACTTGAAACACAGTAGGAGCTCAATGAGAAAATATTTCTTTCCAGGAAGTCAAATTAAAGAGATTGAACACTTGGAAAAATTATGCATCAGAGTAGAAAGTCACAGCAACCCAGACAGAGGATTTTGGTTAAGTATATATAATTTTATAAATATAAATATAATCAGAGTAGATTTTTAGCATTTAAAAAAACCCAACCCAACAAAAAACCCAACAAAACCCAAAACAAATCGCAATTTTTAAATAGTCCAGACTAGAGAGAAAATCTGTCATGCAGTAATTGTTGACAGGTATCACAACCACCAGACAGGAAAATACCTGAGTGCTGGAGGGTCCCACTGCACGCCTTGGAACTTTGATATCAAAACCACTTTTGGGGTCTTTTTCTCCCCTTAGAGCTGGGTCATTGAACGGCTCATGACCCGCTTCCCAGTCACAAACTGTCTTTCTGATGGCCTGCAAAACACTGAACACAATTCACACTGTTTCAGGCATCCAGGTGCACTGATGAGAACACCTTACTTGTTAACCACTCTTCCACAAGCACAGAAACTTTGCAACAGCATTTGGGAGCTCGGGGTAACTCAGCAACTGCAAATGATTTTGCCAACAACTTCAAGAATGCCACATCCACAAAACAATTGCTCCATGCTGGTTATCAAAAAGGATAGTCCAGAGGCCTTCTCCTCTGTCAGAAGAAAGCTGATCTCTGAAACTTGTTTACCAGAGAGAAAAGTTACTTGTCAAGAATTCCCCTCTGGGATCCTTAGGCAAGTGCATCAAACCATTTTGTTCTCCAATACCACAAAAAGTAGATTATTCAATCAAACAAAAGACACTTATCAACCAAACTAAAAATAGAAGATTCTGGCATGAAATGAAAAGAAGCAGCAAAATTCCTGGCTCCAGCAGAACTCCAGAATTCATCTAGAATTTATACTGACAGCTTCATACTTCTAATTCCAAATACTGAGCTGCACTTCAGATACTTGTCAGAAACACAGCCAGACATATCCTGGTGCATGCTGAATGATGAGGCAAATGTCTACTCCCAAATCTGCACAGGTATGAAAGAAATCATTTCCTATTTCATCAAAGTCCATAGGACAAAAACAGTCTCTCTGCAAACATGATAATTTGGAATAATTTCTTTATTTTTTGCTTATGATTGCATTTGAGCATTTAGCAATAGCAAAAGCCAGAGACTTTCACTTTTAAGAACTTTGCAATGAAATGTGGTAGTAAACAAATAGTAAACAAGTTAAGATTAAAAGCAAACAATTAGGGAAAAAAAAATAAAGTCAAAAAATGCCACCAATCGTGTGGGCAGATGGACACTTGGAAAAGAAGTACAAGGCTAACAACCCAAAAGCAGCAGCAGCTGAGAAAAGAGGTATGATGCTAAAAGAGCAGAGATAAGACTTCGGGGTGGGATACAAGTATGAGACGCCAGGAGAGAAAACACTGGAATCACAAGGAAGGTGGACAGTAACACCTTTCTTCAAAATCAAAACACTGGTTTTGCTTTCAATGTTACAGTACTTCTCTTTCCTTAAAATAAAAATAAACTCCAGAGAACACAAGACTTCCTGTGGTAGTCCTAACTGGTTTAAGGCAGGCAGGACTCTTACCATAACCCATGTTAGCAGCCACTCACTTTTGATTTCAGACTTCTTCAACTTCCAATACCTATTCAACCAAGCTAACTGTGAATACCAGACAGACTAGTCGGGGAGTACAGACTTAAAAGAGGCAAAATTTAACAGCTGTGCTACTAAATTTGTGGAACAAATTTAGTAAGATATAAGAGAAACAACATAGGAGCAGATGAAAACAAAAATACTACCTCTGAATGACATTTTTCTTCTTTTTAATGGCTTGTCTTAACGGCTCTCTAAGTGTAACCTGGGCAAAGTCTTGAAGAGCTGCATAAATGGTATGGCGAATGGCATGGTTGAAAACACTTTCCATCCTTCCCATCAGTACCTGAAGACCTTTGATCATGGCAATCACCTGAAAAAAAGAAAAAATAAAATTGTATTTTTCTTATACTGTTTGTATAAGTGTTCATCATAAGCCCCCTTTTAAATACAGAAAATGAGAGAAGGGGAATTAACAAGTTCCAAAAGATAAAGGATTGTTTTCCTGTGTTCTTCCTACATACTGAGCAGAGGAAAACATGCTCTTTCAGAGACAACACAGGGCATGCTGTCTTTTTGCACTGGGTATAAAAAACGCTCTCCTCTGTCTAGAATTTAATCTTTGGAAAATCCCTGTAAAAGAATTTCCCTTACCTCCACCAACGCAAACTTCTCTTCACTAGTATAATTGTATCTGGTTGCTCTTTCGTACTCTTCCGCATTGTCAGGACAATCTTTGTTAGAGTATTTGTCAGTTGGGTGCACCAGCTTCCAGGAATACTACAGTTCACACAACAGAATAGGGAGAAAAGAGATGGGAGAGGAAAAAAAAATTAGGCCTTAGAAAAACAAAACGTAGCTGGATACAAATAACAGGCTTTACAAAGTACTCCGGTGTTTCGAAGCATATCTGAAAAATAATATTCTCAAAACCTGCATAAATTCTGAAACTACTACCTACCCAATGGAAATGGTAAACAATAATCTGCCTAACAAATTTTATTGAAAGCCAACAATCCTGTAGTAGCTAAAAAAATGCAATTCACACTCAGCAGGTGATGGTGCTTCAGGATATTTTTTACTGAGCAAATGCTACCTTAGGCAAAAGTTTCTTCCCCACTTCAAGAACAAGAGAGACCTCAGACCATAATAAAAACATCCATCCCAGTCACACACACAAAGAAAGGAGCTTCCAAATTGACCAAATATTCATATTTAGAATTCAAATGATAACTGGAAAACTACACAGTGGCTTGGTTTTTTTTTTGGGGGGGGGTGCATGTTTACTAGGCTTAAAGGTGTGGAAATAGCTGTACTATCTATGACAACATCATCTGCACAGCATGGTTTCTCTTATATGCTGCCTTTTCAGTCACTGCAAACACAGGTCAAAATGTTCCTGAGCAGAGTCAGGCTGATCTAGTATCTGTCAGTGAAAAGTCCTAGTCCCATTCAAATACAATTTTCTCACAGTTTGAGTTCAGCAAATACAAAGGTCTGTTTGATATGATCTTTGCATAAGTGTTCAATTACAGAGCAGTATGAATGTGCCTCCTATTGTGGATTCATATTTGCACCAATTTACCCACGACAGAGAAGAGCATCACACTCTGCAACCTAAACACTACAAAGAGGACACCTGGGAAATTATTAAACAAAGATGAAGTACTTTGGGGGCATTAAGTTGACAGGGTTAAATTGGACATCAAATACATGCTGAAACTTTTCATCTGAACATGATGCTTTTAACAACCTTCATGAATATGGAGTGAATGCAGAAAACTGGTAAATAAATAGGATATTCCAGATTAGAATAAATTCTCAGTAGGAGGACAGGGAGAAGGTGAAGACAAACTTACACAACAAGTACCTAAAGGGAATCTATACAAATCAGGAAGAAAAAGTAAAGCAGTGGTAATAGGCAAAAAAACTGCTGTGGTCCTCAGAGAAAGTTAGCTCTGGAACTTGAAGGATAGAAACAGAGCAAAGAATAAGAGCCTTTCTATAGAAATATACTAAAATAGGAAGATTGTCACTGTGAGGAGAGCGCCTGAATACAGCAATTTGCAATGACAGGATTAAAGAGAGCAAATCTGGGAGTTGCAGAGGCCAGAAATAGGTGACAACAACCTCTCTTAGGAAAGAGAAAAGGAGAACAAGGTTTTCACCATAAACTGTTTATTTAAATAGGAATAGGATAATACAGGAAAAAGCATGATTCATTCATTGGCTTTTAAAACAGCTAGTTAAAAATACAGGAGAGAAAGAAAACTGGGTCTCTAGTTAGTGGTCTCCCACAGTGACTGCACTGGATTCACGCAGTGCAACCGGCTTGATGGCAAATGGCTCAGATATCAGAGACAGAGGAGGAGCAAGTCCAGCTTCTCTCATACAATATGTCATCTGTTTCAAGGCTTCCTAGAAAATGCTTTGGTGCAGGTAAGTCATGCAGCTTTTGTCCAAGTTTCTGCTGCATGAAAAGGACACCCGCATCCTCCTCACACCCTCCTCTTCAATTTCTGCCTCAAGCAGTTTCTTATCGGAAACAAGAGTCACTTCTCTAGCTGGCGCCTGTTTTTAAAATAAATTATTAAAATGCAGAGAAACATCTCTGCAGGTTCTTTGTTTTCCCTCCCTCACCTCTTCTCAAGTTTCCCTTTGTCTGCATTTACTTTCCTTTTGACTAGAAGCCTAATCTAAAGCCAATGGGAGATTTTCCATCTATTTTTGTGTCTTTGGCTAAGCCCTTACGTGCTTCAATTTACTAAGCGATGATTTCTAAACATAGCCAGTTGAATGTACTATACAAGACTGTAAGAGCAACTGGATCTTCAAAGCAGCAATATTACTCCTAGCCTCTGGGAACTTCATGTACTTCCTGCTGAGAAGGAGCAGGTTTGGAGCGGGAGGAGAAGAGGAGCGAAGGGAGAAGGAAAAGGGTGATTAAGGGAACAAAACTTAACATGCATTTTTCCTTTGGTTAGAACAAAGCCTGTCCAACCTCACCAAGCTGCATCTTTTTCCTCTGATTTCCCAGATAACATACCACTTCCATGACGTGTGCGCTCCACTGGGAGAGAAGCTGCAGACCTTGGAGAGAGAGATCAAAGAGCTTCCGATACTCCGCATCTGTCTTCTGAGCTTCCTGTCGACCAGACCCAGTCACCACCTGTAACATTTTTATTAAATTAAAAAAAAAACCAAAACCCAACAAACCAAACCCACATCAGCATATACTGTGTTCAGCATCCATAGCCACATTTCTACATAGATTTCTTTTAACCCTTGAAACAGCATTATGTACCAACACCTGCATCAGCTTTTTGTTCTAGATACTTCTACAGTTACATTTCGTGGATTTTGGTCAAGAAATAGAAACCACTGGCATCCAGGGGCCTGTCAAGAAAAGTGTGGCCAGCAGGTCAGGGAGATTCTCCTCCCCCTCTACTCTGCCCTGCGGAGGCCTCATCTGGCACAGTGTGCAGTTCTGGGCTACAAACAAGGGCTACAAAGGTGATTAGGGAACTAGAACATCTCTCTTACAAAGAGAGGCTGATGAACTTTGGACTTTTATCCTAGAGAAGAAAAGATGGAGTGGGGGATCTTATCAATGCTTCTAAACACTTGCGGAGTGAGTGTCAGGAGGATGGGATCAGCCTTTTTTCAGTGATGCCCAGTGACAGGACAAGAGGCACAGGAAGTTCTACCTAAACATAAGGAGGAACTTGTTTCCTGTGAGGGTGACAGAGCACTGTCACAGGCTGCCCAGAGAGATTGTGGAGTCTCCTTCTCTGGAGACATTCAAAACCCACCCAGATGCTGCCCTGTACAAGCTGCTCTAAGCGATGCTGCTCTGGCAAGAGGGGTGGACTAGATGATCTCCAGAGGTCCCTTTGAACCCCTGCCCTTATGTGATTCTGTGATTTTATCCCTAATCACCAAAATATAGTTACAGATGAATTCAAGGACATCACTTATATGTATGTTTTATATATGTATCTATATTTTATATAGATGCGCATGTGTGTGTGCACATATCTGTGGTTTGGGGTTTTTTTTGCTAATTTCTTAACTTTTATCTTCATTTTAAACTGTTATGAGCACCCCATTAGGAATATGGGCTAGACAACCTATTCCAAAAGAGACATGCCAAAGCTCTAGGGTGTGTTTGAGAGAGGGAGAGAGAGAGAAGGAGGGGCAGAAAAATATATGATGTTCATATTATATGTCATTATTATTTTAAATGTAATTAGTACAAATGTCATGCAGAGAATGGGTAGTATCCTGCAGCCAGCTTTTCCTGATTCAGGTGATCAAGATACATCATTTACCTAGTCTGAGGTTTACCTGCCCTTCAGATACTTAATAATAGCTGCTAATCAGTGACGTGAAAGTTGCACAAATAGCTCTGAACCCACACACCTCACTGTTGCTGTAACGAGCCAGTTCTGATATGAAACGCATATGGTCTTCTCTGATTTGGATCATCTGCTCACATATATTGTATTGGGGACTGCTGCTGGAAGACGTGCACGTCCATCTGTTTCAGAAGACAGAAAAACCCACCTAAATTAGTTTAGGCAATAAACAGTACAAGCAATACTGCAAAGAAAGATCCACAACGTGTGACTCTCTTAAAATAAACATCTTCTCTTATTTGAGGCCTTTCCTCTTTTCACACCTCTGCTTCTGACCCTGCACATCTCTCTCCAGGAGCACACACTTAGGCATAGGACCCAAAAGGATTGAAAACCAGGGCAGAAGCATAGGTATAGGCTGTAAAATACATCTAGCTACCTTCAGATTATCATTATTTTTGTTTAACTGCAGAGAGCCTATGGTATGATCCCAACTATAAAAAAAGGCATTATTCAATACTATTAACATGTTATCAAAAGGGACAGAAAAGACATGCTACCAAGAATGTCATGTTAAGTAGCCTCACATTTTTAGTAGCTCAGTAGGCCCACTGCTGTTGATTTTCTCTTAGCAATTACATGCAGGTTATGTGGGGTTTTTTTCTGCAGGGATGAAAATGCAAAGCACTACATTCTAAATTCATATAACTGCATGGAGGGAAGGTCTTGGAGAGGCATGGAAACGTTCACTAAAACAAAGCAATAACCATAAACCATGGAACCACTTATGCAACGACCGGCTGCATTTTCCTGTATGCTGTGCTGCATACCTAGCCAAGAAAAAAAGAAGGGGGAGGCAAGCTAAGTTGCTGCTCCATATACAATATACACATGCCTATTTACCCATGCACTACTACTGCTCACCTTGCTTAGTAAAATCCTTCATTTCTTTTAAAGAAAGTTTCATATTTAAAGGAAAAAATAAAAATAAAATTAGTGTAAGATAAAACTCATTTCCTCCAACCCAGGTGATAAGAAATGCCACAGATACAAGAATGAGCTTAGCAGCATAGAAAAGTCTTTAAACAACCTGCTTCTTCGGTTGTACCTGTTATTTGAATTACATTAATAGTGAAATACCCAAACCACAAAGCAGACCAATCCTATTAAAGCAATTACCATGGACCCACAGACTAATGGATGATTATGAAAATATACTCCAAGGGTCTGTCTTTTCCCAGCCCAGATGCTCCCCTCCTTGCTTCCTTCTCCCTCTTACCTGGATTTATTTTCCTCATAATGGGCACTGGTCTTAATGTATCTTGCAAGCTCAATCTGCATGTCGCCGAACAGTGGGACAACTTGCAACTGCTGTACACAAGGAATAAATCAGATTAGATAAATTAGTAAAAGCAAATCTTACTGAAAGGAAACCATCACTTACCTATATTATAGTTCAAAGCAATCTTTATTCTATTTAATTACATTTAAAATGCCTGGGGAATTACCTTTAAAATCATATAGTAAGATCAGATCTTAACCAACCTTAAAGAACTTGTCTATCTTGGCTAAATTTATCCTTTTCTTTGCATCCAGCTTATAAATGTTACTGACACTTCCATCCATCAGGTACAATCCAAAGCCCATAACCTGAAAAAGAAAAAATCAAACATCTTCACAAAGGGACCTCAAGAGGTAGAAACCTGCTGCAGTAAGACCATTCTTCCTATCATTAAAAAAAAAAAAAAAAAGGAATATTTTAAAAAGCCCTGAAACACCCACCCTCCTTCAAACAGAATATATTTTCAATTATATACATTTTTGTAGTATTCCTTTATTATATATACTTATATTAGTAGTTTTTACATTAACATTAGCCTGATTGGTTATCCTTAAAGGATACCATTTGTTTGTATAAAGGTTTACCATACAAAAAAAATATCTCTGAAGGTAGCATCTGGCTATTTTTAGACAGGTTACCCCCCCACTTCCATTTTATTAAAATTCTGCAAGTGCAGACTGATCTGTAACAGAAATTCAAATCTAACATCTGTGAGCTATGGCTTTTCATGGCTTTCAGCACTTCTCTGAATTATACATACAGGAGCTTAGAAGCATCACCGAAAAAAAAAATTAATTACATTTTGTCTGAGTTATTAATTAACATAAAGTCATAATTCAGTATTTACAATGGCAGGAGCTGAGCATTAGCCACTTAATGTGCTCCAAGCATGCATTTACTGAACAAAAGGCCTAAACAGGAAAGACATGTTGGACATTCCTGCAGACAGAATGCAGGTGTTCTACAGTTCATGTATGGTTTCAGGATGCTTCCATTTGGCATAAATAAACAGAGCTCTTCAGAAATCAAACACTGAAGTCACTCAAAATATTTTTCACGAGGCAAATTTTCAACTCTTACTCTATACCTTTTCTTCTGCAAGGCATGCAACTGATAATCAACTGCACTCCACGTTGCCCAGCACATTCTTATTACATGCAAATCTTCCAGCTAAATTTACCTGCTTACTGACCCTAATTTTAATCTGCTTTTCCCCTGAATTATTTGATACACAGCCTGACCTCTAAAAACTCTTTATACAAACTTGGCACATATCCAAAAATAAAACATAATAGTTCTTCTCTGATGCCATTATACTTCATAGAAACGCAATTCCATAGAATTGGTTTCCTAGCAAGGCTGCATCAGTTCAGTAGGGTCAACTTCAATTTATGAAAAACAAATGCAGCTTAGAAACTTTCGAAATACATTTAGCATGTAATATAATAAAAAGACAAGGGGAAGGAGAGAGGAAAAAACAAATTTGAAATACTTCATTGATTTCGTTCCTTTAAAAAAAAAAAAATCCAAGCAATCAAGAATTCAAATATCTGTGTCCTGCCTCAACCATTCCTTTAGAATTTTTACCCCAAAGAAACCTACTTTCAGAAGCATATGTTTCTCACTGGGTGTTAGATACATTTTGTTTTCATAGTAGTCCACACACAAATTCACAATATCTGCAAGCAGCTCTTCATAGCCAACAATCACCTCCAACTGCTGCTGTAAAGACTGGTAAAAAAAAGAAGAAAAGGGTATTAGTCAACTAGTTATACTCCCTGGGGAACACCAGTTACTAACAAACTGGAAGAGTTTTCTTTTTATATCTCTGTAAGGTATTAGATACGTTTCAAAAAGACAGTTAAAGCTTACTTGTGTTATCTTGTTGTGGTTGGCAAGGAACATGGAGAGGTTCTGGGATTCTTGAATGGACTGAGGATCTGCCATTTTCCGCAGAAACTGGGCAGCTCTTTGGAAACAGATGAGAAAATATTATTTCCCTTTGGCAGGACTACTTCTAAGCAAATCCATCCCCTCTCAATAGAAATACACCCATCCCCAAGTCTGCCAGGGGAACTGTAAGTTGTCACCACATCTTTAAGCATCAGTACAATGGCGTACAGGACAGCTGTTCATACAGGATTGTCAACTTCAGTGCATCCCCCACCTCAAAACGCCAGAATTAAGTAGAAAGAGAACTTGGCAGATATGGCCAGTACTTTTTTGCCACAGCTTTATAAAAGTGAGTTATCCAAACATAGGCTACAGACTCAGCAAAGCTGCTCCATGAGCCTATTTTGAAAAGATAAAGGGAAGGCTTTTAAAGAAAACAGGTAGAAGTTCACCATAAGAGAGACGTGGACTTAATTTATCCAAAATGAACTGTTCACAATCCCAAATCCCCTACTGTACCCTAGTTAAAAGGCCCAATCCAACCCAAACCAAAATCCATTGGGTGTATCCCTCAATTGATGGGGACAGCAGTGGCTCTATGGACCCAGTCCAGGAAAAAGCAGCCTTCCAGAGAACAATTTGTCCTCCAGAAGCATGCCTCCAAAGATAAAGAAGGGCAAACCAAGAAATTTTCAGAGCTCTCCAGGCACCGCAACAAAAGGCAACTACTGGAAGAGGTAGAAATTTAATCTCATGTAAGTGGAAGCAGCATAGATAAAATCAGCCAGTCATTGCCTGAATGGTTTCTTTACAAAAGACCACAGATGCTACAGCTGCCATAAAGACTGTATTCCCCTGCTGCTCTGACCACCATGTGCAACCAAAGATACCCAATTCCATCTGCCAGATCAAGTACTGATATCTCATCCTCTTCCCCTCCCTGCTACACCTGTGGATGTCAAAAGTGAATGCCAAAAATAGAGTAAGAGTAGCAAAAGCAACCAGCAAGCCAGTTTCCTCTCAAAAAGAATAGCTTTACTGAACCAACTAGATTCATTACCAAGAGAGAAGTATTTGACAGCATGGCATTAAAAGGCAGAAGAATCTATGCTGTTCTTCCAGCAGCAAAAAAAAAAATAATCCCAAAATACATTTCACAGCTGTCTAACCATAATCCCTAGCTTCAAGGAAATCTGTCCCATACATGGCTACTTTTAAAGAGAAAGTTGTCAGAGAAAGAGCAACTGCTGCCATCTCGTGGGAGGCCTGTACCCTGGCAGCAGAAACCCAGGCCCAGCTTACCGCTTATAGGCTGAATGGTCATTCTTCACGCTGCACTTCATGTTTTTCAGCTCATCCAGTACTGCAAACATGTTGATGAATTTGCCCAGTGTGATCAGATATGCTTCAGACACAAAGTCCTTTCTCCTCTCCGCATGGCACAAGCGTCTCACCTCCCCACAAAACCGTTCAATTGCATTTCTCTAGTGGGGGGAAAAGAGAAGAAGAATCAGGGAGTAAAAGCCATAGCGTTACCAAGAAAAATATTTCAATGCATAACTGGAGCTGTTCCAATGAAAAGCACCACTGAAGCAGAAGAATGTGTCAAAGCACGTAAGCCTACCAACAGGGCATCAGCACAGGCTTTTCAGCCCCACCTCTGTGTACTCGCTGTGTAATACAAGGGTCACCAATTATTTTTGCCACACAGCTTGCCTGGCACAAAAGGTAAGGTTCTTCTTTGCAGATTAATGTTGTAAAGGTTTAAAATCCCCTTGAAACAAGTGATTTCACACTCTTTATGGAGGAAGTGCATATGCATTAAAAGGCAGATTATAGGTATGTTCCCTTAAAAAAAATTCACAGCACACTGTGCATGCCAACTCTCAAGCTCATCCTGGCACGCGTTCCTTTAAGCCCTTATTTCCAAGCATGCATCAAGGCCACTTGAGATGGAGATCCTAAGTAGAAATAAAGACAGCAATGTCGACTGTAAAGAGGAACCTGTTCTGACTTTAGAGCACTAATCTCCCTGAACCAAAGGAGATTGTATTCAGCAAGATCCGCTGGTTGGGGAAGACAACAGGAAATACTGGGTTTCATTCAGTGTCCTCTTCCTGTGTGCTCCAGGGTTAACTCTTCCAGCTCCTTCCAAATAATGCCTGGAAACATCCTCAGTCCATTGAGCCAAATGGCAAGCTGCCACCATGGGAGGAGAAAGCGAGACAGACTGCTATTCTCCAGCACCCGTGTAGCTCGGGTGGCTGAGAGGTCACAACAACTGGGTTAGCCTGCCTCAACTGTGAGCTGCCATAGCAAGGCTGCACCTGCTGCTCTGGTGCCCAGGCCTGCGGATCCCTCGCTCCTCAACAAATGGTTTCTGTGCTGAGATGCTTGTACATATACATGTGAAACGTATTCTGTTTCTATTTCCTTTCTTCCTAAAGTTCCAGATCTCTGCCCCCATGTGCAATTAACTTCAATTTTATGCCTAAAGTCTTAACGGAGGTTGCCTGAAGTTTTTAAGAGAGGCATTCAAAATTCTGTGAGGCAACACACAGGGGTTTTTTCAAAGTATAATGACTAGACTCAGTATCTGCAGGCACAACATCAAGCATCCAAAATAGGGATACAAAAATGCAAGCCTACTGACAAATTTTGTTTCCATTCCTTTTACCTGAAAATACATAAAGTTCATCAGTTTTGTGACTTCTGGCTCCAGAACTTCCACGGTTTTCTCATAAATTTCTACTCTGTTAGGCTGCTCGTTGCACTTGACCTGAGAATAATCAGAGAGATCATTACACTTGGAACCTTTCCTGATGAAGCCTCAGAAACTGAGATCCTTAGAAAATTCATTATCATCCTAAGGAGAGAAACTCAAAGCATACACTTCTGGGTTTGGTAATTTCATGCTAGCCCTCTAAGCTTAACTGTATTGAAAAAGGAAAGATTCTTCTATTACCTCACTGCAAATAATTTCGTTGTCAAACATTTCTGTAAGGTTAGGACAATGTTATTTTGACATTAGGCCACTTGCTCAAAATCATGCACTAAAATAGGGCCAGAACTATAAATTCAAACAGTTTCTCTTACTCCCACTCTAAATATTTAAATCATGGGATAAGCCTTTCTTGCATTTAAGAACAAAAAAATAATTACATTATCAACTCATAAAGAAGGAAGGTGTCACCTCATAGTTTTAATTTTGTTCAGTTTTCTGATGCATCTTAATATTCTTCCCACCCCTCACCTGTACAACCATTCCCAGACACTTCAGGTTGACACCTATTCACAGGGGTTTGTTTTTGTATACAGATCAAGAAACACTACACAGTAACTTTCTCAATGTCAGACCTATCTATGGAGTGTCAAGAAACTTAAATGTTTAACCTTAATGTTAATTGTTACTTGTTAAACCTGTTCTGAATTTAAGTATTAAGTTGTGGAGTGGGAAGGGTCCATTCTCTTGAATGAAATTTTTACCTCAAATAGACATGAAAATCAAAGGCTTTCTTTCTAAAGCACATTACCACTATTCTACTCTTGAACCACTTGGTACGACTGACACAAAACCCATGAGGTATTGCTACAGAGCTCTTATTTTTAAAAAAAAAGTACTAAAAGACACTACTCTATGACATGCCCAGCTTAACAATCCAGGATTCAAAGCAGACTACATTTTGACTTATCTCTCTCTGTGCAACTCCACACCAAATCAAGACATCAAGTTGCGTGGCATGTTGCATCTTTTACCTGAGGAATGGCTCTTGAGCAGCTTCTCCATGTGTATAACATGACAGCATACTCCTGACCTTCTTCTAGCATTTCATTCTGTAAGAAAGACACTCAATATAATAGGTATTGTAATACAAAAGGGTTAAATCCACCCATCTTCCATCATTCCAAACTCTTGTCCAAACAAACCTATTTCTCTTATCTGAATGTATACAAACACGTACTATTGTATAAGTTGACTGATACATCATACTATATGTATGTAAATTAATATTACCACCAATTCATAGGCTCAGTTGGCATATTACATGTACCAGAGCTGACCAACTACTGATGTCCAGCTTGGCTATAATCTAACAGGTTTAAAATATTTCATTTATTCTCAGTCATCTGAAAAAAAATATTCCATTTATTCTCAGTCATCTGCTTTAACATCCAATCTAACTCTCTAAGAATTCACATCACCACCATCACCACTCAGGCCAACAAATACCTACCAGATAACTAATCAACAACTGCAGGTCTTATGCTTACCTAATGACAAAAATCATCTCCCCAGATCAAATTGCTTTTTGTGCTACTCTTTCTTCCCAAAACTAAAGACTCTGATCTATAAATAAAAATAAAAATACTAATCCGTGGAGGGAGGGTGGTGGGGTGGTGTTTGTTTTTTCTTGTTAAACTTGGATGCTGCAGGTAGAATGGTCAAGAATGAAAAAGTCAGCACATGCAGCCTATTTCCATTTTTAACATGTCAAAGGAGACATCCATCAACATCCAAAGAATGAAAACAGGTTAAAGAGTCACCCAGTAATTTCAAAAGCAGTTTGGTGTAAAATTACATAATTTTCAGTAGCATGTAGTCAGGTAGTTAATTTGCCCATTCCACCATTTGTGAACTGGCTTCTAGAATTATAAGACAAACTATTCCTCCTTTTCTAAGAATGCCATGAAACCACAATAAGTTGAGGACAGACCAGCAGAGATAGAGTTACTAGCTTGAAGTCTTCTCTTCTACTGTGGAACTGTTAAAAGCCACAGAACACCTTAAATAAACACAGGCCAATAAACCAGTAACATACACCACTAACACCACCACTGAAGTGACAGAGAAATAGTGGAAATTTAGGAGGATAGAAGGTAATTTTTCACTTGAGTTACAGCAGATACCTGTCAATACAACTAACGTACATCAGAATACTGGAAAAACACACAATGAAAGCAGGAAACTTTTGAGCAACACTCTTTGATCAAGAAGAAATTTTAAAATAATCAAGAAGTGCATGAACAAAAAAAGGAAAGCCACATACTTTTACATCTTCCTGCTTCCTGGAAGTGTTGTAGGTAAACTGGTTTCTGGTTTTCTATGACCACAATTCATGTAATGAACTGCAAGAAATGTTTCTCTCCTTTCTTTCCCCTAAGTAATACAAAAGTATCTATCTGAACAACTACCTACCATGCTAGAATGGACTGTAGCTTGCTCGATGTATCTTGCAATGCCAGTGACAAATGCATTTCTGTCTTCAAAATTAGTGTTGAAGTTTGGCTGCAGAAAAAGAAAATTACAGAATTAAATCTTTGGTAAGGAAGGGAATCTATATATTTATATTCCAAATATAAACATTTTGGGTTGGGTTGGTTTTATTTTTTCAAAGCACATACTCTTTTTTCTTAAGAGTAATGGGATATAGAAGAACTCTTTCCCTACAATGACAGCATACCTGGTACAGTAGGGATGATGGTGGGGGTTCAATACATGGTTGCTGATCTGGCAATGGTAATTCTTCCAAGAGATCCACATTGGACAAGGCATCTTCCAGGGTTACTTGAGCAGTCATTTTGCACCTAGTTAAAAAATACATCTAGATATGTATACACACATACACGTAACTTTTGATGTGTTACTATATACACAGAAAACATATGAGTAATAGAAGAGCAGGGAACTACTACTTATGCTGTGGGAAATGCAGTTTCCCTTCAACCATAATAGAAGGGAAACAGTCAAACTGAAACCCTGTTGGGTTTTGTATACAAGTTTTAAAAAGACTTCTAGGACTAACATCTTCCTCCTTACTTTTAGGAGTTGAGAAATGTTTCTCTTCCCCTACTGCTGTGCACCAGAAATACACCAAAATGAGGCAGGGATGACCTAATGCTCAGCTTTGATGTGTCTTGAAACTTTTATGCACAGATAGTACCAGCTTCAGGAGACTCGACTGTCTCCAGTGTTTCATGTCCTAGGACATCTAGGTCCACTATGAGTAGATAGTGATGAAGAGGCTGAAAAGCCCTTGGACTTTTGGCAATCTTTGTACACCTCCAACTGCTGCCACTACATGGGGTTTTGAACCAAGAACAACAACGAGGAGAAATTTTAGGAAGAAAGCATGGGGTAGAACAGCTCAATCATTTGCTTTCATATAATGATCTCTTCATCTGCCTTGATGGGGGAAAAAAATTCCTAATTTTTAAGGTATCTCCTCTAATCGAGCTGTCTTCTTTTTTTCTCTGGGGCTTTGCAAGTTATTTTCCCCCACTTACCAGAGCAAAATCATGTGCCTACTGTGAAAGGAGTTGCTGGGCACTGCCCTTGGCTCTAACCAGAAGGGCTGGAACGCCAAGCACCCACACCCCAGAGAAGCAGGGACATGCCTGGCACATGTCACCCCCATGGAGCCAAGTCATCCCAGCATGCAGAGGAAAACAAGCAGATCTCACCACAGCTTTGCCAAAAGCTCACTGTGAGAGAGCTGGGACAGGCTGGCGATCCCACCACTCACTGCACTTTTAGTGGCTTGACAGAAAAACCTCCTTACTTTATCTTACTTTGTTATGGTTTCCTGCAGAAAGCCCCACTGTAACAGCAGCTTTACCTCCAGGGAAGGGCTCAGCTGACAACCACAACCAAAAAAACCCAACACCAAAACCTAAAGCAAAGGGAAGAAAGCCAGAAGTCATTACCTATCTACCTTCAGAGACCAAGCCTGCGTCCCAAGCCACTGCCGCAAAGCCAATATACCACACAGAGAGCTCGCCGACAATTTAAACAACCACCAGCTGAAAAATCCAGAGGCCTTTGGCTTGCAGAAATTCCAGCCCAAACCTTGCTTCAAGCCGGATCATAAGGGCTTTGGTTAAAACAAATATAAACAAACACCCATACTGTGCAATTTGTGACTCCTGATGAAAAACGAGGAAGGACCAGACCTACAGGAGTGCTGGCGGGCAGACCTGTGCCAGGACACTTGCCCAACACCTGCCTACACCCAGCTCAAGCTCCATCACAAGAACCACAGTTATTCTCAAATTAGAGACCAGCAAAAACCACAGCATCCCGCCTTCAATAAACAAATGCCAAAATACTCCAGATATGGACAAACATCCAGTGAGGAAGTCAGACACTCAACAGTTTTACCTTGGAGGAAACAGAAGAGAGTTGCCAAGAAGCCAGAGCATTTCGAATAAACAGTATGTTAATTTTTGATCCAGGTATCTATAGCTTAAGCTTTAACTAAAAAAGAAAACACCCCAACCCTTTGCACAGGTTAATTTAACCAAGAGGCTCCTTCCAGCTTGTAGCTTTTCCTCCTCTTAGGTTTTTTACTGAAGCAGAAACACTTGGCTGTGCAGCTGCTCCAGGACGTGCCGACAGTGGGATGGGTGGGCACATAACCTTCTCCCCCACTGCACCACAGGACAGACAAATGGCCACAAAGCATCAGCTCCAAGAAAGCACAACAGGGGCGTGTTAAAAACACTGCTCCACCTGTGCTCCAAAACCCAGAGCGAAAAATGTCTGCCCTTTCTACACAAGAAATTACTGTGCCTATATCCACATCAAGGGGAACAGTCACTGAGTGGAAGGCAAGAACCAACGCCCTCTCCTCAACGCACAAACCTTCCTTCTCCTCCCAAAACACAGTCCCTCAATGACTTAGGGCCCTGCTGCATGAAAAAGCCAAGCATTCAAAAAAGCCATGCTCCTGACTTGGGTTTCCTCAGCACTACAAGCAAATATTGATTAGATACAGCCCTCAATCCCCTGATGTGCCATTTCAGAAAGCACACCTGCATGCTTTCAGCCTCAATAGTTACAACTGCACAGAAGGAATCCTCCAGCATCGGCTTTCTGTGTTCAGGCTATCTGTGGAATTATTTTTTTTTATAGTTGGAAAATAAGTTAAAAATAGAAACCAAGGCATAAAAGTAACCAAAATCCCACCTCACTTACACTTGTTTAACAACACTAGGCTGGGAAACACCCATTACCAGGCCAGAGGCACAAATTAAGAGACAAAAACTTCTTACTGTCTGTGTTGTGAAAAGAAATAGGGGAAGGTGCATTTTTCCAAGCCCTTCAGCGTGATTTCCCAAAGACAGATCAGCGCTTTTCAAACCAAGTAAACATAAGCAATTGGGCACAGCCCATTACAAACGCCTCCTTGTTTGAAGGTCGCTCTCTGACCGCTCCACTCTGTAATTTTGCCAGAGGTGTATCCACATGTCTGGTGCTCCCTTGGCCAACTTCAATGCTCCTATTCTTTTTTTTTTTCACCCTGATACCTAGCAAGATGTGAAAGAGGAAGCAGCTCCTTCCTGCCCAGCTCTGACACCCTTGCAAACATTGCGAAGGCATGATTCACAGTTCCCCTCTGTCCCCCAAGAAGTAAGCAGCAGAGGTCTGACAACAGAGGGGGACAGCTGGAGCTATGCTCACGCTCTGTTAGCTGGGAGACAACATCCCACAGCCAGGTGACAGCACCACACGGTCCTTGCCACATCCTCACTTGATGTGGAAGACCAGGACAGAAAAAAATTCCTCGAAGTTCAGGGTTCCCCCCTCTCCTCCTTTTCTGTTGTTGTTGATAAAACCAGCTCCAAAAGACAATGGTTGTTTCTAATTCACAACAGAGGGCTGGCAAACCAGATTCCCCCCCCACCCCTAAGCTTCAGAAAAATTAATTTAAGAAAACTAAAATTCCCAAGACACAAAATTGGATAGTTCTGCCTCCTTAAGAGTCACTCACAATTAAGTCTTACAGGTAAAATTACAGGGCAGGAGATCTAAAACTTAAACAGACTCCTTTACAGCAGAGAACATAAGGAACTTCAAAAGATGTACTTCAAAAATTCAGAAGCTGCAGTCTGATTAGGAGTTTACCTAAACGAGAACAGACTAAAATGCTGTAGTTATACTGATAATTTTAGTTATACAGGTAAATTTACCCAAGCTGTGAGAATTAATTTCTTACTAAATTCCTACAAGGCTGCATTTTCAGCTTGCCTGAGGCTTTCTAGGATGTCTTTTCTCAGGTAGAAGATGTGTAAGAACTCCTTCTGAAAGAATCCTCTTTTTATAACTTTGTATCAGGACCCATCATTACATCAGTAAAGTCAAAATGCACTCCAAGAACACATTTTCCTAGAGGTACACAACTTCATTAAAAACCATTCATTATCTGAATCACATATGCCAGCATGCTGTTTTGCTCCATGTTGGTGTTTGATGAGCACACCCAGCTTTCTAAGCAGGAAGACATCAGCATCCCTGCTGATTCTCAGCTCCTTTTTCTGGATTTCAAAGCAAGAAAAACCCCATCTCCTGCACAGACAAGCTTCACCCTGCCAAGTCCCACCATAATAAAAACAAACTTTGAGTTTTTAAAATTTCTTCCAGTGACAGAGTTAAACAGGTCAGATTATTTACCAAAGAGAAGATCAAACAGCAACTCAGGTACTCAGACTATAAATAGCTAAAACAGGAAAATTATGCTAGATGATAAGAGATAGTTATTATACTTGTTCAGCAACAACACCCACAAGCAAACAGATGTAACCTGTAGCTAGCAACCAAAAATTGAAATGGGTGAAGCAAATGAACTTAAGTAACTGTTGGCTGCTTCAGGCATTGTAATAAATGCTGAAATTACCATGCGGTTCCTCTTCAGACTCTGCCACAATCATTTGGCCAAGACCTCCCCAGAAACAGCCTCTAATGGACTTCAGATTCTACCCAGCTCAGGTTTAAAATGACCTTGATTCCCAACAGAGACAGTTCAGCCTCACATAACTGGGTTTGGTAATATATACTTACAGATGAAAAATAAAGCCCTTCACCACAAAAAATTATCAGATAAAATTTTATGGCTGAATTAGACAAGATTAGGGTATATGAGGATGGTATCATGTTACCACAAAACTTTTTAAAAAATCAAAAGGTATGTTGAGTGTGCTGAAATAGATACATAGGCGAAGGATGGGAAGCAACTCCTTGGAGAGGTACAAGGACATATGCTGTTTAAATCACTGGCAAACTAGCATTATCCTTTGAACAAAGATTGCCATGTGACCATTCCCACAGAAATCAGATAAATAGTGTAATTCAGCCCTTTGGTTAAAAAGTAAGAACAAAAAAAAAATTAAAAATTGACAGTATCAAGCTAAAGTGAATGCAACTTTTCTTCAGAGGGCACTGATTTAGACTATTACACAGCAAGCAGAGGCATTTGCTTTAGGGCAATCCCTGCTCTCCTTTTTGGAAAATGGACTGACAATGTTAAAACTCCCCTCAAATAAACAATAATAATTAAAACCTGAAATCCCATAGCTGGATGGGAATTTTTTTCCTTTGCATCACTCAAAGATCTGACACCCTGGGAACATCTGAGCACCCCCCACCTTAAAGTCATTAAAGATTTATCATCACAGAACTGTCAGAGCAGTGCACCAGCAGCCTTCCTGCTTGAAACATGGCAGGTTGCAGCAGGTAACACTCTGGATGCAGTGACAGTTTTCAGGTATTTTCTTCTGTCAGTTCCTCACAGCACATTTTTTTGCCATACTGCTGCATCAATCAGAGGGATCGGGCAATGGACACAACTGGGTCTATCTCTGCCACATGCTCATCTTGTACCGTGGAAGGCAAACTGTCATGGAAAACAAAAGAAGGGCTTAGCTGATAGCACAGCAAAGGAAAGATCTAAGGAGTGAAAAGGCAATATCATGGAGAGGGAATCCCTGCCCAGCACCAATATTGCACATGGAGGTGCAGCAGCCAACATCACTGCCCAGGGCATGCCAGCTGATAAGGTGAGCAAAGGCTCAGCTCATTTAGGCAACACCCTATAGCTGTTCATGAACAGTGATTTCCTTTCTTTGTTAACCTCAGATTTTAAAGTAAATAAATAAATAAATAAATAGATAGATGAGAAACAATAACATAAAGGATCTGCACTTTTTTCAGCTTAACTTCAGCTGAATTACCAGCATGGCCCCAATAGTCTGAGAGTAAAAAGAGTGTCTGCTCAGGTAAGTTCTGATGGGTCCTCAAGCTGCCCAGACACAAAGGGCTGCAGCAAGCTAGTACCTGTAGTTGAAAAAGTGATGGATGAACTAACTTCCCTCCACTCATTCGCCCACTTTTCCAATGGACTCTGAAAAAGGGTGCTAAAAAAGAAGGCACGGCCCATCTGCTCCTGAACGAACAGCCAGCTGCCTACAATGTCCCCACCGCAGCGACAGCAGAGCAAACCCTTCCTGAGGTCCTACCCTCTTCAGAGCAGCCCACCTACCAGTTTCCCCTGTCAACAGGCCCTCTCCCTCCCTGCCCCAAACATACCATCACCTCTGGCTGCACCTGGCCAGGCGGGAAGAGCTGGATGGGCAAAGAGTTGAGCCAGGCTGAATCAGAGGGTGAGGAGAGCCAGAGCGACAGCAGCACTGCCCAGCCTCCCCCTGTAATGAAAAGCAACAGGGCACAGAGGGCAATGCAGGAGTGCCAGTGCTTTTCTGGGAACAAAGCACAAAACAAAGTCACCATTCAGATGTAAAAAAAAAAAAAAAGAGGGCTGAGCACTGAAATGATCATAAACTCTTCATTTTTACAAACCTTACAAGGTTAGATCGCAGGGACTCGCATGCTTCTCCATTCTTGGGGATTAGACTTGAAAACACATCTCAAAACCCAAAACTAAGGAATTCTCCAAAGCTTATATTTTCAGTTATTTATATTTTCAGTTTCCATGAACTCCAAGAAAACTTGAAATTTAAAAGAAGCCTGACCTCCTGTTCAGAATGCAGAAAGTTACACTTCCAACAGCGTGAAGCAGCTCAGGAAAACCATATCCTACAGCCACTGTAAGCGCAGGGCAAGTTCTCACCGCTCAAGAGAAGAGTTTGGGGGCCCCTCTCTGTTCACAAAAGGCTGGATCAGCAGTTCCGTGCTGCAGCTGGCAGCCAGAGACTGCACACCATGCTCTGAGCTGGGATCAGCAAAGCCTGACCCACTCGAGCACAGTTTCTCTCTCTTTTTCCACCACAGGACAGTCAGCAACACGCTTGTGCAAGGAAGAGATGCTGCAGCACCTCCCACACGCACCCAGTGCAACACAAGTTGGGGGGTTGGACCTCTTGAGGTCCCTTCCAACCCCTACAATTCTGTGATTCTTGAAACCACCATGCAGCCAACACCAATAAAACACACACGAACATTAGTTAGCATGAGAGCAGAGCTCAAAAAAGCAGAGCTGTTTTGGGACATTGAAGGAATTGTTTTTGGAAAGACTCCTGCTCTACGTAACCCAAAAATATCTCAAATACTGAAATTTGTATGTGGAAAAAATTATTCCATAGCAAAAAAAAAAAAAAATTAAAAAAAGGAGAAGAATCATGCCCAAAAGTGAGGTAATTAAGGTGGAGTTTAAAGGACTAACAAAAAAAAATGCTAGATTACAGAGATTTTAGAATATTTCATGCCTTTGCAGATAAGAACACCATTTCATTTGACCAAAAGCAGGTGTTGGGAAGGGATGGCCCTTGCCTTTTTGCAGTCCACCAGACACATTTTTAAATTTTGCTTTTCAATAGACTCATTTGATCTCCAAGTGCTTGTGTATGTTCCCAGGCTCAAAACAAGAGAAAGAGGAAGTCTGTCTGTCCTTCACATAGCACTTCCTTTGATATTGCTTCTTTTCTTTCCCAATTCTGGAAACGCATCTTTGAATCTCAAAGAAAATCTCAAGCCTGGCATGGATACTGGAAAATCTAAGTACAACAGTTAAAGAGGGAGAAGAAAAGCATATCCTTCAAAAAGGAGCAACAAGGACATTTCACAGTCAATGCACAGAAGGGGAGAAATTAAAATAGAGGTAAATTAAAAAAGATGACTGAATGACCTGCTGAATCGGGGTCTATGGGACCAATCTCAGTGAACTCCATGGGAACTAATGACAACATTCCCACAGGAATAGGCTTGGTCTGCAAAGCAGCAGAAGTTATGTTTTATCCCTATAGCAACACAGTATTTTTGAGTTTCTTCTGTTCCATTGTGTCAATCTTCTATCTTACTGGCCTGCAGAAAATAGTTCAAATCATTTTTCTATGAAGAAAATTTGATTCGATATTCTGTGTAATGTTCCTAGTCAAATTAAACCATGAGACTGATCACAAAAGGTCCCTGAGAAAGGAAGAGCTAACAAAAGGAAGGGATTTTCTCTTCCAAGCACAGCAGTTACTGTAATATTAATTTTTCTTTCAAACCTGCAAGGTGTCTCTCAAGAATTCCCTTGTAGTTCTGCATTAATTAAACCTATCAAATCAGACTGAGCAGAAAACACTTTAGCAGACCAATAACTAAAGCACTTCAGAGAACAGCAACGTGCCGGATCTTCTCTGAATGTTCTTTCTCTGTGCCCGGGATGGCAGGATCCGCCTTTTTGCCAAAGGGATCAGCATAAGATGTTCCTTTTGGGACCCGAGCTCCCCTTCGTTCCTAAGCAACAGATTTGCATAAGCTGAAGGAGCAAAGAAAAATGCTTTTCACATCATTTACTGGCCTGTCTGATGAAAGTAAAAGACACAAGAAAGCAAACAGCAGCTGACAGTCCTTTGTGCAACAGATTTGACATACTGTTAAGCTTTCAAAAATACGGCTGTGACTGGAATAAAAAAAGGCTCGATAGCTTGCAAAAGGGAAAACAAAAATTCCAGCGCTGAATTATTCCATCCCTGCACCGCGGCAAGTCCTAGAATAATGGCCACACAATGGAAACAATTAATTTAGCATTAGACTCCTATGGGGCGGCGTGGCTCACGCTAACTGCTTTGCCCTGCCGTTGGAGGGGCGCAGAGGAGGCAGCTGACTTCCAAGAGCAGGCACGGGTTTGGAGGAAAACAGAATGCTAAAGCACAGAAAATCTTCTTTCTTTTTTCTTTTTTTTAAACTAGAAAATCTCAGCTTCCCAAATTAAAAGCTCTTCGTGTTCAGTTATGTGTGAATTTTTCAGGCAAACTTCTTCATTAAGGTTGGATGGGGCTTTGGGCAACCTGGGCTAGTGGAGGGTGTCCCTGCCCATGGCAGCGGGGTTGGAACTAGACCATCTCTGAGGCCCCTACCAGCCCAAACCAGCCTGTGATTCTATGAAGGCAACCTCCAGGAAAACAACAAGCAATTAATTCCCTTCTTTTTCCACAAGTAATAACTACGCTCTGACTGTGCAACCAAGGTTGAAGTGCTCAGTGATGCACTCATCACCTCGGACACCGAATTCTGTGCAACTTCAGATACTTCATCAGCAATAGCAGCACCGTTTATGCAACCTAAAAGCCATGCTTTCATGAGTACTGTTCCTCCCCCCCCTCAACATAATGAAGGGCAGGAGGACACTATTGCTAATGATGCTGTGTTAGCTGAAACAGCTTGCTGACACACTGACCACCAGCACTCAGATGACAATTGGTCATGCTTGTCAACTGTTAAGGGGACTATAGGCATCCCCTTCCAACATCCTGGATGAATTCAAGCCAATTTCCAATGACAGAAAGGTCTGACACTCCCCCCCCACTATCGTGACAACAGGTTATGAATGGGAAATCTCAGGCTCTTTGGACGACGCCTGAACCAAGACCTGTGAGCTGTTGTGGGGCAGAATCACCTTTCTTGATGGCTGCCACCAGGTTCAGGTCTACTAGCTACTCCTTTTTAAGGCGTCAGTAAGCAGACTCCCACAGACAGAGGACGTTGTGTAGGCCTAGCAATCCCATGTCATAGCACAAGGCAGGAGTCACTACATTCCTGCTAAGGAGCTAGCACAAGAGTGGGTTTCTCCCCACATCAGCACATGCTCCTTCCACAGCAGCAGCACCTGCAGCAGCCAGTGCAGCAAGTAATCACCAGGTATTTCAATACAGAGCCCGGCCATTACTGTGCATCTGCAGGATCATTCCATACCTTGAAGCTCTGGAGAAGAGATGCAACATCCTGATGGTAACACATACAGCCAAATGCTATCCCCATGCAGGAATCTCAAGCGTAGTGTGATACACACACTTCAAAACCAGGGAAATGATTCTACTTGTTGCCCCTCCTTTTATTTCAGAATCCATTGCAGTGATACAGGAGAAGCCTAACCCTGTAAAGTTTGCTCCAAAGGCATCCCACACATGTGAGCAAGGAGCGAGGGCCTGTCACTGCAGCTTGGTCTGCAGCACACAACCCCCTCTGCAATGGCACTTGTGCTACAAGAATTCACAGCGGGGTTTTGCTTGGTTTTGTTTATCTATGTATCTAAGACTGAAGCCCAAGATATGTCTCTGGTATAAAACAGAATATAAAAATCTGCTGCTGGTGGAGCTAGATGGCAGAGAGGGCTCGCGGTGATTTATTTAATTCTTACTTTTTTTCCACACTCACTCAGAATACTAACTCAGCTCTGTATTAATCCTAAACTTGCACACATATTAAAAATTCTTCCACAATATTTGGGCTCTCCTCAAGCTGGAATGAAGTTAGAAGACTCAACTGTGGTCTCATTCTAGGTTAGGTGTGCTGAGATCTGGTTTGCTACACTTACTTGCCACACCCCTTTAACACTCCCCCAGCACAACATTTTTGAGTTGCATCAACCGCCAACTTACGTTTTGATTGTCCTTCAGCTTCCAGTTCTTTCTTGACTAACTCCCTCTCCTTCTCCTTTTTGTGTTCTTTCCCTCTCACCCAGTTCCCTTCTCCCCTCCTCTGCTGTTTAATCTTCTCTCCTTGTTTTGCTGCTTTGGCTGTTTTGCTGTGCTGCTTCTGTTATCTCCCGCAGCTGTCCCCAGCACACATTTCTTCCATACTTCTGGTTCTGACTCTTCCTGCAGCTGCAGGGGTGTGTTAGGAAGCAGTGCTGCAGAGTACCATTGCTTGAGACAAGGCTGAAGTTCAGCTCTGAAGCACAGCACCTACAGCATCTTCATCAGGTGTGAAAAGCTCTCTTGCTTTTTAGCAAGGATAAGAGTCCCAACTTAAGGAATTTTGTAAAGAACAAGGAAGTGGCAAGAGCAGGAACTACCCTAGAAAGAAGAGGAGAGAGTGCACATGGATGGGCTTAACCTGGTGCTGCTCAGACACAGCACCATTCCTCCTGCAGAAGGACTGCTGTCTCATGCCTATTCAACACGGGCTTGGGTGGTTGTCCTTTGAATTCGGCATGGGAGGACTGCTGTTACTTTAACCAAAGGGTGCGGCTGTGTGCCTAAGCTGAAAGGAGCAGTGCTCATGGGCTGAGCACCAGCCCATCACTTTACCTGTGAGAGAGATGGAGATCCAGAGCAAGACACTAGTCTGGAGGGGTTAGATTTCAGTCTAAGCTGTAACACAGGCCCTCAGCTTAAGTGTCAATTTAAGCACGTGAGTTCCTGGACTGTACTTGCATTTCACAAGAGTGGGGAGAAATAAAGAAGAAAATGTTGTTTGCTCAGGGGAGGGGAGGACTGCACTCTCTTCCCCATCCCGTTCCCTGATGCTGTTGCTCCAGAGCCAGCCTCACTGCTTCTCACTGGAGCCCACCCAGCAGCAGCCCCAACCTACGAGGAGGCTGCCAGCCACAGAGGTGCTGGGGGCAGCTGCCCAGGTAGGGGCAGCCCCTCAAAGTCTCCCTTCCACAGCACCTCCACAATACACCTCCAGCTCTGTCTTACAGCGTATGGCCCTGATGGCACGACAGACATTAATTACATACAGCCAGGTTTCTCAATGCCAACCCGCAGGCGGAGCTCGGCACCGGCTTAGTTTAGGCTTAAAAAGTGAACAAAGGCTTCAAATATAAATGATTCTTCACAAGAGAGGCTGTGTGGTGTCACTCCCCTCCTTCCCTCTACCCATGAGGATCTACTCAATTCCGCAGTACAACTCCCTCGCCTTTCATTGAAGGGGGGAAAAAAGTACTCCTTTTTATTGGAAAAATATGTTGGAAGATATTTAGGCAAATGATAGCACTATATTACAAAGTAATGTGTAATTTTGCAAAAAAAAAAAACCAAAAAAAGGTGTTAGAAGGCTTCAGAGACTGTATTTTGTGGAGGAGGGGGAGAATCAGACAAGAAGCAAGTTATAATGAAATAGTTCTCTTAAAATTAAGGAAACACTGCGGGGCAGGGTGGATGAGAAAACGGAAATAAGTAAATCGCTTTTAGTGTGTTAAGCTTTTCTTTCCTCTAAATGAGCTCATCATCTGTAACATTTCATACTTTCATTTTTATATATTACATGAAAATGTGTGTCTTTAGTGAAAACTCAAAGCTCTACTTCTGATATCACCTGATAAGCATCCACATCTATCTTGAGCAATGTGTCGTGACAGTTTACCTGAGCTTTACATTCAGAATGCGTAATTAAGAACACTATCCTTAGTGATTTAATATATGCCAATGAATCCACTTAAAACAATTAGAGCTACACTGCAAAAAGACCAGAAGCATAAAATGTGTAAGGTTGGAAGGTGCCTTTAAAGGCCATCTAGTCCAACCCCCCTGCAGTAAGCAGGGACACCTTCAATAGCTCAGGTTGCCGAGAGCTTCATCAAGCCTGACCTTGAATGTCTCCAGGGATGGGGCCTCCACCACCTCTCTAGGCAGCCTGTTCCCATGTTTCACCACCCTCATAGTGACGAACTTCTTCCTCAAGTCTAATCTAAACCTACCTTGTTTGAGTTTAAAACCATTGCCCCTCATCCTGTCACTACGTGGCCTTACAAACAGCCCTTCCCCAGCTTTCCTGTAGATCTCCTTCAGGTATTGGAAGGCCACTATAAGGTCTCCCTGGAGCCTTCTCTTCTCCAGGCTGAACAAGCCAAACTCTCTCAGCCTGTCTTCACAGGAGAGGTGCTCCAGCCCTCTGATCATCTTCATGGCCCTCCTCTGGACCTCCTCCAAGAGATTCATGTCCTTCTTGTGCTGAGGGCTCCAAAGCTGGACACAGTACTCCAGGTGGGGTCTCACCAGAGTAGAGGGGCAGAATCACCTCTCTCAATCTGCTGGCCACACTTCTTGTGATGCAGCCCAGGATTCATTTGGCCTTCTGGACTGCAATGCACATTGTTGGCTCATGTCCAGCTTCTCATCCATCAGTACCCCCACGTCCTTTTCCTCAGGGCTGCTCTCTATCACGTCATCCTTCAGCCTGTATTCATAATGAGGACTGTCCCAACGCAAGTGCAGGACTTTGCACTTGTCCTTGTTGAACTTCATGAAGTCGATGAGGTTCAAGTTCAAATCTATAGCATTTTTATTTCCTTCCAACAAAGTGTTCATGTCCTATCAGAATTAAAGTATTTTAAATAACACATTTTTATCTAGACCCTGGAAACAAACCTCTTGCATACCTTTAAGAGCATACAGGTAAGCATCTCTGAAAGCCCCTTGTACCATTTACACAGCTGGAATCACTGCCAACTTGAGACCCGTGGCCTACCATAAAGCCACAGCACTGGTTTTGAAATCTGAATATTTTCTTCTAAACCCCAAAGCATATTTTCATTTTTTTCTTTTGCTTAATATTGTATTCATTTATAGGAACATTACTGAGACTAAACCCTCCTAATCATTTGCAGAGAATGTCACGTAGTAAAGCATATGTCTACCCACTGTCTTAAGATGTCTTTTGGTGAAGGAAGGGGAGCAAAAAATGCCATTCCTCTTCCAAATGAGATATTCCTGGCTTTAAAAAGATGCTTGGTCATTCTACTACCCCCAACCAGCATTACTGAAAAGCAGACCTGCAGAAACAAGCCCTATGAGAGACTGGCTGAGACACACATGTTAAACTGAGAACACCTCCCAAGTAAAATCTCTGGTGCAAGCACGGAGAAACCACACAATTTCAGAGCACGAGTGACTGCTTTGTAAGCCAGGGAAAGGGGGCACCACAGCCTGCTGCCCTAGCAGTTACCTCAGATGAAAGCATGAAGAGGAGCATATAAGCTCCTCACATGTCAGTCTTACTCAGTTAATTGAAAGAAGAAAAGCTTTATTAGAGTTAACAGAGAGAAAGTCCCCTCCTGGGAAGGCCATTCACTGTTAGTTGTGCCTGTGATGTCAGGACACCTGTCCCAGCAGCACACATCCACAAACACAGAGCAACCACCCAACTGAAGGACCACCACATTCATCTTTAATTCTCTCAGGTTACTGAGACATACGTAACAGGGACCTCACTACATGACTCAGAGGGTCACAAATCCACACCTGGTAGACCACAGCCAGGTAAGTGCTGTCCAGGGAGCACCCAGCAAGCAGTTTGTTTGGCTGCCAAGGTTTTTCCACCCTGAGAACCCTCTCTGAGCTCAGTGCCTCAACAGGCCATGAGACCAATGCCCCATTTGGGTCCCCAACAGCAGGAGCAGAAGTCTGGCAGGATGAAATAGCTACAGATATGGAGAAGGGAGATGGCAGCACAGCACAAGTGCTGCTCCGAGCCACCTCCCAGCCTGGGAGGCTTGGAGACTGGGCTCCCTCCTCATCATCCCCAGCCACATCTGCTCTCAGCTCTTCAGCTCACAGCCTGCAGTCACCTCCCCTACAACCATCTTTCCCTAGAAAGGCCACGTGTCTATAAACTCCCTTGCTGTCCTGCTGACAGTGAGCCTGAGGGGATGGGAGTTTCTACAGAGGTGGCAAATCCCTGCAAATGATATGTGACGTGCCCACTTTTACCACCACCCTACCAGAAGTCTGAGACTGACACATCTGCAGAAAAAACCCACTTAACTGTCTGAAGACAAGATTTTCTCCACAACACACAAACATTTATGAATGCACATATATTTACAGGCATAATACACTTAGAGAGCAAAAATTACACACTAACAGAGAAAATATTTTAAGGTCTATAGAGAAAACAAGCTCTGGGGTTTTTTGCCAGTGTGTTTATGAGAGATAAGGAACAGATACCCGAAAGAGATAGGAAGAGATAGAAAGATTATCTGCTCTTCTGCACCTTCTTCCTGCCTGCAGCGTGCCTCATCGGTGTTTCATACATTTATTTGACCACTAGAAAGTGAGGTGATGTGGATTAATGGAATTATACTCAAAACCCAAGCAAATCAACACATTCTCAGTTACCAGTGTTGCACGGCAAAGTGTATCCAAGCCTACAAATGTCAGCTTCTAAGGGCAGAAATAAAGAAGAATCCTAAACTGATGTCCATAGCTTAAAATATAAATGTCATTAATAAGTCCTCGGTAGCTTTCTGTAGGTATACAGTTACATTCACAATTCTGAAATGTCACTCTTTCTTGTTACTGTGTCAGAGCTGCATACACATGTGCTGTGGTTTAAGTCCAGCCAGCAACTCAGCCCCATGCAGCTGCTCCTTTGCTCCCTTCTTCCCCCACAGAGGGATGGGGCAGAGAATCAGAGGACCCAAAATGAGAAAACTCGTGGGTTAAGAAAAAGGCAGTTTAATGGCTAAAGCAAAAGCCACACAGGCAAGCAAAGCAAAACAAGTAATTCTTTCCCCACTTCCCAAGGGCAGGCCGGGGTTCAGCCATCCCCAGCAGAGCAGAGCTCCATCACGTGTAACGGGTACTTGGGAAGCCAAATGTCATCACTCCAAAGGTCCCTCCCCTTCCTTCTTCTTCCCCCAGCTTTATATGCTGAGCTTGACATCATATGGTACAGGATATGCTTTTGGCCACTCTGGGATCAGCTGTCCCAGCTGTGTCCCCTCCCAACTCCTTGTGCACCCCCAGCCTACTCGTGGGCGGGGTGGGTTGAGAAGCAGAGAAGGCCTTGGCTCTGTGTGAGCGCTGGCTCAGCAGTAACAGAAACATCCCTGTGCTATCAACCCTGTTTCCAGCACAAATCCAAAACACAGCCTGGTACGAGCCACCACGAAAAGCACCTCCCTCCACCCCAGCCAGAACCAGCACAACCAACACAGCACCAAAAAAAAAAACAAAACCTACCAACCTTTAATTTGTTATGTATCCAAATAACTATGTAGCCAAAAACTAACAAAATGCCCTCCAAGAATAAGGTCAGAGGCCACCTGTAACAATGGATATGTTTTAAATATCAATAGTTTCCAAATCTCTTAAATTTATTACTCCCTCTCAGCGAAATCTGAGTGTGTGTCCAAAGGGACGCTCAGAAACGCTTACACAAACCTCACTTCCAGGTGCATGGATGGGTCCATCCGAAACACCAGCCATTCACGTTTGGGTTGTGTCAAGCTCATGCAGCATCCCCAAGTAAACAAGCACTTAATCTAGTTCAATTGTTTATTAAGTTGGAGATTGCCATAGTAACTACAGTTACCTAAAAAACTCACAGTGTCACTGTTGCAAGAGAAGAGAAGTCAATCATAGGTCTGACTTCTGATTCACTGTGGTATAATATGCTGCCCAACATTAAAGTTTACTTTACTTGTTGGTACAGCAAAGGAACCACATGAAGAACTTGCCCTGAGAATGTAAAGCAACAACTTGAAACAAAACCACCTTGATGTGCACATAAATAAGCGTGAAAATTATGCCAGAATTAACTATCTCCTGTACAGCACCACAAGTAGCTCTAACAGATTTCAGGCCAAAGGATGAATAAAACTGAAATAAAAAACCAGAGCTTGGTGGTGATTTTTTGTTCCATCTTTTTCTCCTAACTTTGCAGATCAAATCCAACCGCCCTGAGCCCTCCACCTGAGCCCGACTACCTCAGAAATCTTTGAGAAACAGAATGAAAAAATAAAGATTGGAGGATTCAGAGAGGAGAGTTACGACAAAATTGTGAAACTTTTCCTTGGGAACAAGCCACCTCCCAAGGCACCTCTCTTGCAGAATGAATAACCAGAGCACTGACCAAAACTTGAGTATATCAGACAAACTTCTAACATAAAACTGCAGCTGGAGCAGAGATCTGTTAACTATTGAATTACACTTTAAAGCCTGTGTAATGGGTCAAAAGGATTTGTGTGTTCAAGCCCAGGGGCCAATTTCCACCGAGGCACACTGAAGAAACAAGAATCTTGTTCATGAGCACTCTGGATATTTCAGGTACCTCACCAAAGGACCACCAGCTTTTGCAAGTCGTATGTTTGGGAGTTAAAAACTGAAAAGCCTCAATTGTTTGTGGAACATTCCCTGTCTTATAACAGACATTTAGTATTTGTTTTAAACTTAAGTAAATCACCTCCACTTAGCTTTAAATATTATATATCAAGTAAGAAGTCTTAACTTCACATTACTGACACGTTTCAGACACCACACCACTCTCCTCATCATGACCCTTCACAAGAATTGACCAAACCTGCCTGTAAACAAAATACACAAAGTCTTACCCATTTTCAGCAGGGCACTGGGGAGTGTGTGTGTGTGTAGTGCCTCATTTATTTTCCGAAGATTTTGAGAGGTTTATCCTCAAAATAAACAAATTAGTTGTGGCAATCCGAAAACCACAAAGTACAATTGAGATCATCCATCAATCACATTGTCCTTTACCAAAAAAACCCACCCCACAAACAAACATAAAACCAAATGTAAGCTGCTACAGAGAAAGACCACTGTACAAGCTGAGCAAGCTTTTGACGTTGCTGGGACTAAGCCTTCCTGCTGTACAGGCTGCTTCTGAGTTCCTCCTCCTTCCTGGCAGCTACAAAGGCACTGGCTGCCTACACCGGCCAGACTTCACAGACCAGTTGTCTGGGAATGCTTAAAGAGCCTTTTACATTAAATCATGAGGAGTTCCATATTTAAAAAGCCAAAAAGAGTTTTTAGAAAGCAAAAGCAGGACTCAAAGCCAAGAACCCGAACACTAAAGTAAGGACTAAATGCATTTTCAAGCACGTAGCTCAGAGATACTCAGTCTGGGCAAAAACCAGTTTGTGTGAGTGCAATTAATATGAACATAATCCAGAGATGACAGAATTGTCACAGTATTATTAGAAGTTTCACTTTGAAAAACAGGCTAACCAGGGAGACTGCATGTGTTTCAGTAAGTTTACTGTAATAGTTATGGCAAATAAGTAACTGGAATGCAACAACAACTGTAGCTGCTCGTTAGCCTCAGCTTTCCATTTCCCACAGTTTAGAGTAAAGCATGGCATGACCTTCTAATTAAGGAGAAACTCCTTCGGACAGCTTTCCTCCCTCTCTAATGCGGCTCTCCAGCCACCACTTCAGGCAGATTGGCTACATCCCACAAGGACAACTTCCTCCTAACAGCCTCCCTGGCACAACCAACCATTTACATGTCTGAATGCTACTCAACCTGTCATCAAACAGCACAGGAATAAAAAAAAATCGAGGCGATGAGAGCCTACTGAAGGGCAAAGACAATTAGCTGAGCTGCCGATGTGCTACAGGAACGCTTACGCAGCTGAAGCACACATCTGCCTTCATCTCTTCAGTCATCAGAGACAGGTAGGAGCGGGACAGGGCACCAGACCACCCATCTGGGCAGCTCCAGGCTGACGCTGACGCTCTCGCCACAGGTGAGTTATTTTAACTGGATAAAACTCAGCTTCCTCGAAAGGAAGTCGCTCTACGTCCTT
>VZTU01026435.1:69594-109538 GCA_013400835.1 Zapornia atra
AAGGCGCGCTTTCGTCGCGTTCGTCTGAAGAGCGGGCCGAAGTTGCATCGAGCTTCCCCTACTTTTGTTTCTTCCTCCCTACCCCGCCCCTGGGCAGCCCAGGAAGCGGGGCTCGGGCCGCCCCCGACCTACGGGCACACGGGCTACGCGGGAGCAACTCACACCCCGCGCCCAGAAGAAGACGCACAGCAGAACTGGCTTTAAGGCCAGTGCCCCGCAGCTTCACCCACCGGCGGGGCCCGACGGCCGCCGGGCGACCCTGCCCACNCCGCGGCGGCCCCGGCGCGGCCCCGCGCCCCCGTGGAGGTTAGGCCCAGCCCCACCGCCTGCTGCCCAGGGCAGCACCAAAAGCAGAGCGGGGCGGATAAATCAATCAAAAGCCAAGCGTACCGGGATGGCGGTGACCAGCGAGAGGGGCGCGGATCCGTCCGGCGCCTCAGATAAAGCGCCTACAAACGGGGCGAGGGGGCGGAGGGTGAAGCCGCACCCGAAGCGGTGGAGTCGCCGCCGCGGCCGCAGGGACGGCCCCCACCCCGCGGGCAGGCCGCTCCCGGGNGGGCAGGCCGCTCCCGGGCCCAGGGAAGCTCACCAGCTCGTCGCCGGCTCCTAGGAATGGCGCTGTCCGGCGGCGGGAGGGGCCCGTCCACCCGCCCGGGGGCTCCGCTCAGCCCAAGCCGTCCGCCGCCCAGAGTCGCGTCGGACCGACGGCTCCGCTCCTGGGCCGCGCCTGGCGGGGAGTTTCCTGTCTGAGTCACTTCAACCGGGAGCTGCGCAAGGAAACACCCTTCCTGCCGCTCCAGCTCCTCCTCCTCCCGCCTCATCCCAAACCTGCCGCCCCTTCCCTCCCCGCCGGGCTCCGGCTCCTCCTCCTCCTTCCCCCAGGGAGCCGGGAGCCGTCCCGGGTCTGCCGCAGGCGGCAGGGCTGCGCGCCCGACTGCTACGGCGACATCCGCCCCTTTGCTTTTAACGAAAGAAACCGTTCCTGTGCCATGTATAGACGCAGATAAATCCGTATGTAAAGACGACCTCGTCTACGAGCCAGATAAACTCCGATTCTGCAGCGCGAACCTCCAACGGCCCCGTTCGAGCGGGTCCCGGGAGCCGCCGAGCATCACCGTTGAGACCCCCGGTATGGAAGCCCAGCTCCCCGGGCACTCCGGGGGCGGCGTTCCCAGGGCACCTGGGGGTTTTTTCCCCACTTTTCAGCTTTGTGAGGGTGGCGAGGGGAAGAGCCCAGCGGTAAGGATGTAGGACCTAAAGCAGTGAAGGGTATCCCACAGGGAAACCCTTTTCAAGCATCACGTCTCTTGGCATGAGAGGTGCCGCTTGGAACTAGGAACAGAAAAACCAAGCTGGGCTGTTCTCAGGGGCCATCACCACTCTCTCAGTTTTCTGTAAAACACAAGAAGCACGTGTATATATTCGCTCATTTTGAACTTTGCTTACCTATTCCATGTAACGTTCTCCTGTTTCAACTTCTGGTTTTCTTTCTTTCATCTAATGAACTTGACACCACACCACGGAATGAAATCACCAGCTCTTCTTTGCTGAACTTCGCCAGGATCATTCTTCTCACCCACTAGTTTATGGCAGATAATCTACAACCCTGCTACAGGTAGGGGTCACAGCCAGATGAGTCCATGGAAACTTCCAAACAATTTTTCCTCAAAACCTCTCTGTTTGTATTTGACTGCTTAAGTTGCATCCAACATTTTCTTTACTCTTGACCCTCTCTAGTCATCAGCAAACTACACGGTATTGCTGCAGCAAGAAATTTTAGCTCTGTTTTCAATAGCTGTTAGAGGGACACTGCTATTAATTATTTTTGTACTGAGAACTAATTAGTCCTTTATTTTCATCCATTGGTTTTCTGCTTGTTGCTTTTTCCAAACAAGTTTCCACTGTATTAAGTTTTCTTAAATAATTTTCTTGTAATAGCATCTACAAGAAAGCCTTTGGAAGTTTGGGATAAGTTGCTAAACCCCCTAATTCTCATTATTTCAAGTACTCTCTAAATCCAATTATTCCACCCCTATCATCAATAACTCCCACAGCTTGTGAAGTTATTCATCATTGCAGAACGTTATTGTTACCATTTCATCGTATCACAGACACATCTTCCCAGCCATACTTTTCCCAGTGCTGCACTGTGGTCTTTTCTATGAAACAATTTCTTTCCTAGGATGTGGCTGCTTATTCTTCTATTTGTATATCTTCCTAAGCAGAGCAAGTGCATATACCAAATGAATGAATGAATTTCACCCATTGCAGCTCCCCATCAGCCTAGCTTCTAAACCCAGCTCGGTCAGAACTGTAAAACACAACCAAAGCTGGATGCTTCAGTCTCTAAAATGACAGCCAGTGGTGTTCAATGCAATCCATCCTGTGCCTTTTTCCCCAAACCTTGCTAGAGGCAACAAACGCACCAAAGAAAAGAACAACTCAGCTATGTAACAGAGCATTGGCCTTGCTTGTCTTGGGTGAGTGCAAATTCAGAACAGCCTCTTCTTAATGCAGCCACTTGGCCTGCCTACCATCAGCAGCGAGACCGCCGCTATCGAGCTGCAGCGGAGCAGCGCGGACAGGGACCTTGTTCCAAGCAAAGCCAAAAGCTCCCAGAGAGATGTGACCAGCAGCAGCTTGCCCCACAATGAGCAATGGGTGAGACCACCGCCACAATTCCCCTACTTACTGCAAGGCACTTGGTGCCAGGAGCAGCTGCTTCACATGAGACCCTGCCAACTGATGCCACACTGTCCCAGTGATAACAGCCTGTCCTGAGGTTTGGCTGATGCTCCACATTTTGCTGTGCTCCTTCTCAAGGAACCAAGTGGGCAACGGAATGACATCCCCACTGCTGGAGCAAACTGCTCTTCACCAGCGTTCTCAGGCTCCAGTTTATAGCTACCCATGAGGTCAGATAAAAACATATTGGTGATAATTGATGATGACATGCAGCCAGTGAAGATCTGTGCTGCTTTTTGATTGATATTGGAATAGAAGACAATCACATTTCACTGTCTGGATGTCTATGTTCTCATGTAGCATGAAGCATGCTTGTCAAAACTAGTTTAAAAGCGCCCCCATCACACCACTCCAGCTGCCCAATTTAATACTGTAATGGCCCCATGACTCTCTGCTCTTTCCCTTTGCGCAATTTGCATATCGCAATGAGAGTACTTGATTAACAGGGTCCAGGGGGTCTCCATGACCTGCTTCTCCCTCTACTGCATCCATCTTTCATATTGCCACACTGAACGTGGACCTTCTGGGCCTAGCTAAAGATAGGTGTATCTATATGTTCCTGACCTAGCCATTAACTGATGTCCTACCTGCCAGAAGAGAGGTGTGGTTTTTATGAGGTCAATAGCTACACTTAGGATTTCAAAGGGCCCTTTCTTGGGTGGTACTTACTTAACCCATGCCTGTCAATAATCTTGAGTGAGATCTCTAACACCGATGCATTGTGCTCCTGGTAATTTATGTACCCTACACCTAAACTGGATGAACATCACATAACATGGTAGCAACAAACTTAATACAAATGCCTGAAGACTAGATAAAGCCTTTGCTCAAGGCACTCACAAGTCTACTTCCTCAATCCCAGCTATTTTCATTTTATTTTGAATTTCTCTTTAGACTTTATAGTATTTATCCAAAGACAATGATAGGTCTTCTGCAGGAGCTCACAGGAATGCATTGAATTCCATTTCAGAGCAGTGAGAGCTTCAACATGAATCTCTCGGTCCTGCCACGAGGTATCTGCTATGCATATCTAGTGGTGCTTTGCTTGTTTGTTTCACCTGCTGAGTCCACAGAGATCTTTCATACTCAGAAAGAAGGTAAGGCAACACAGGGAAACTGTCATGACCTAACACAGAAAGGTATTGATGAAACCATGATGGGCAATGGCCACAATGACCCCAAAAATCGGACATCATGTAAAACTAAAAAGGAAGAAAACAGGCAATTGTCTATAAATCAGTTTAAAAAATTTACTCCAGCCTCTGGAGCCACTTGTCCATACTCCAAAGGACTGGACAAAAGTTTGTCTCAGATGTAGCAAACAGTTTAAGGCATATCAAGGCTATCAAGAGATTATATGCTTTCCACACTACATATAAGAAACCCGTTGTTTCAGCTCCCAGGTGGAGGTGGGCACCTACATAAAGGGCACAGCACTTGGGAAAGTTCAAGCAGAAGAGAGAGCAGAAAGCAGCTGCGCTCTCAGAGGTCTCAACGAGAAGCCAGCTCAGAAAGTGCAAACCTGCCCACAGCAGGAAGCCTGGCCAGCTACAAAAAGACATACCTGCTACCATGGCTACAGCCAGGAGCTCTCTGCTTTGAAAGGCCTTCTGCAACTGCCAAGAGATCTGGTCACCCACACCTGCTCTAACTCCAGGAAAAGCCAGATTCCTACCCCTGAGAGCAGGAGCCAACAAGAGCACAGCTGCCAACAGCAAGCATGCTGCACATTCCTCAATGCCCACTAGGACCTGATGAGATGGTTCCAATTCCCCTCTTAGCGCTGAAAGCCACAACCTCAGATGGATCTGAGCATGTGGGGTTTCCCAGTTCTGCTTTCCAGCTCCCTGAAATGCCCAGACAAATGTTCTGCTGCTAACTCAGAGGGATTTCAAACTTTATCCATAAAATGGCCCCGACTTTGCTTTCCAAGAACACTGCGTGCTATGTTCCTCACCACACCAGTCTACTCACCAACTGACAGCCAAACAAACATTAAATCTCTTCTTAATTCATCATAAATTACATTCATTTTTTCCCACAAGGGACATCGATACAGAAACTAAGGACCTATCATAGAATCATAGAATGGTCTGGGTTGGAAGGGACCCCATGGATCATAGAGCTCCAACCCCCCTGCCACAGGCAGGGCCACCAACCTCCAGGCCTGGATCTACACAAGGTTGCCCAGGGCCCCATCCAACCTGGCCTTGAACACCTCCAGGGACGGGGCATCCACTACTTCTCTGGGCAGCCTGTTCCAGCACCTCTCCACTCTTTCTGTAAAAATCTTCCCCCTAATATCTAATCTAAACCTTCCTTCCTTTAGTTTTAATCCATTCCCCCTTGTCCTGCCATTATCTGCTCTTTTAAAAAGTTGAATCCCCTCCTGCTTATAAGCTCCCTTCAGGTACTGGAAGGCTGCAATGAAGTCCCCCAGCAGCCTTCTCTTCTCCAGGCTGAACAAGCCCAGCTCCCTCAGCCTCTCTTTGTAGGGCAGGTGCTCCAGCCCTCTAATCATCTTCGTGGCCCTCCTCTGGACCCTCTCCAACAGTTCCACATCTTTCTTGTATTGGGGGCCTCAGATCTGGACACAGGACTCCAGATGGGGCCTCACGAGCCTATCTTAGGCAACCAAACAAATATGAATTGTATCAGTGAGGCAAGGTTTTTCTCTCAGTGCTCAAAGAGGTATAGGAAGAAAGCTGGAAAGTTTGCAAATCTCTACAGGTAGTAAGATTACAAAGCAGGCCAGAGGGATTTTTTTTTTAATCAGCCTACAATTTAGAGATGCTATCTTTAATCCATGCAACCATGGAAAACATGCAATCAGCAACTGGTTGCTAATTTTTAAGCTTGACAGAAGCAAAGGTTCTCAAGGACCTAGTGGTTAATGAGGATTATTAAAACTAAACAAGAAAGCAAGCATTAGAAAACGTACTAAATCTGTGCTCAAGTGTGGCCTAGAGATTACAGAAACCCGCAGGAGAGGAGAAGGAAGAACTGAACAAGATAGTCAAGGCCTTCCACACAGCAACTTTATGAAAGCGTGCCCAGAAGTTAAAACCAATAGATGTGGAAGTGAAGTATGGATGAAACTCTGACAACACCAAATAATGCAGTGTGCTCTTTTACAAAGAGTTCTAGATACCAGGCACAACACAGAATCATGGGCTGGTTTGGGTTGGAAGGGACCTCAAAGATGATCTAGTTCCAGCCCCCTGCCATGGGCAAGGACACCCTCCACTAGGTCAGGCTGCCCAAAACCCATTCCAACCTGGTCTTGGACACTGCCCGTGAGGGGGCTTCCACAACCTCTCTGGGCAACCTGGGCCAGGGCCTCACCACCCTCAATATGACAATCTTCTCTAATATCACCTAAATAAATCCTTACTTTTAAGCACCCAAATCTATGCTGCTTGTTCTACCTGTATCAGTACTGCTTTTAAAAGCCATTTGTGCTCCCCTATATATAATTTAAGTACTTATTCTCAGGTTTCAAAAGGCCTTTTTGTGCCTTAGCATAAACTAGAAGGATATGGTTGAACCCAGGATCTAAACCAGTTTTTTCTCTTTCTACTTTCAAGTAGTCTAGGATCAGAAGAATCTGGCTGTGACTATAAATCAGATCATATTTCTCTTCTCTCATTAAAAGCTCTTTGTCATAATAAATATTTTTTTTAAAAATGTAAAACAATTCTTTCTTATTTTTTGCTTTTTAGATCAAATATTTAGGGGAAAACACATGCCTTTTCTCATTTAAACACAAATTAGCCTTTTGGTGTTATGAAAGTAACAGCCATGAGCTTGGAAAGATATCAACCAATAAAAAAAATTCCCTTGAAACTTTAAAATCTGCCACCTAGGGGCCTTCAGAAGTATGGTTTTAAATTAGAAGATAACCCCTCAAAAGCTTAGAAAGTTCAGTTTCTACATGCTTTGCCAGATATTTTTTTCACTTTCCTTTTGCTAGGCTATGACAGGCTATGGCATCTATACACACATACAGTAAGTTAGGCCTCACCTTCCTAACATCTCTGCGATTCCTCACTTGAAAGTCCAGAAGTGTAAGCAAAGCGTATGCATGTGCCAGGTCTCTTCAGCAAGAGGTGTCCAAAAGTTAGGGTTCAAATACATTCAGAGATAACTGATAACACTGGGAATTTGGAAACAAGGTTAAAACATGTCCAGAAGGAACAGACCCAGAACAGAATCCAAGTACAACACTGCTCTGTAAAGAAATCAAAAAATATTACAAAGAAATTTGAGGAAATAAATAGCTAAACACACCCCAAGCCCTCTTTTTTCCCAAACTGGTAAACAGTCATTTTAACTGCTTCCAGGGGACTGATGAAAAGGTCTTGGCAGCATTGAAAGAAAGGCTTTATTTTCCTGTGGTTCTAAAGAAAGAGGAAGGGATGCCATATGACAGACTCACTCAAGGGAACTTGTCAGCTGATTATTACTGACACATTACAAGCTAAGGACGGAGGATGCCTGGGACTAGAGTCGCCTGACATTGCCAGAGCTCGATTTTCCACTGTGCTTCTGTCACGACAAAAGAGTAAGCAGATATTGGAAACTGGCTGAAAAGTGGTCTGCAGGCATCACCCACCTCCAAAGTGCACAGAAGTCCCTCTGCAGAATGCAAGGGGAATTCCTAAGCAGGACACAGGGTGAGAAACAGCCAGTTCTTTCGCTTGCACGGGGTCTTTCAAGTAAAGTAAAAATCTGTAAATTGAGTTACTTGAAATTACTCTTTCATCAACATGAAGCACTGAAGGATTTTTTTTTCCCCCATATCTAGCTAATATTATCCCATGTAAGTCAATGGAAAGCAGTGATTTTACTGCAGGTAACCACCTTATAGAAACAAGAAATAAAGATTTTTAAAAGCACAGAGTACAAGACACATACACTCAAAAATGAATGCAGCAGGACATACAAGCACTGAACTTGCTGGTATGAGTATGCTTTTTAAAACTATTAGTATGCTATCCAGTGTTTTTCTGAGTGAGCAACAAAGTCAATAAAGAACATACAGTGTGTCTGCAAACAATAAGTAACATGGAATCTCCAATGAGAATCAGTCTTGGTAAAATGGAAGTACAAATTAGGGAACCTGCTTTGGCAGGGGGGTTGGACTCGATGTCTGGAAGTCCCTTCCAACCCCTATAATTCTGAGAAACAACTTTTGCTAATGGGTGTCCACCTACCATACAAAACACCCACTTGGAAAAGTGTGCCATGTGGTAACAGAGAATAACACAAACATGAAGTTCTCCAAAGCAAAACCTCTGCTCACCCAAACAAAACGGATCATGGTAGGGGCAGCAGAAAGTTTCCCAGTGCTTTACTTTCCTGAAAACACTTCATGGCTATAACTTGGAAGAACCTTTTAAGACATCCTATTCAAACAAGGACCCCCAACATTCATTTTCATATACAGGAATTACCAGCTCACAGCTCAAAAAAAAAAAAAATTTAATAATTGAGTCCCACAATCTCACAGTTGGCAGCAATAGGTTTAATTTACCTTGCAGAAAGAGCCCTCAAACTACTCTGCCAACTGATTTCAGCAGAAACACACACACCACTCTGAAATTCCAATTATTAAATCTTTTATTTATTCAAATAAATAAGGAGGCAAACAGCTGTCAGTGATTTTCTCTTTTTAAATGCAAGTGTACTGATGCCAGAAGAGGGAGGCGGGGCAAACAGGGGAAGTTACCTTGTCCACAACACGTTCCACATTTACTCCTCTAGAAACATACCCTTCTGTATTACAATCTACCACTTTACAAGAGACCAGCTACAAGATGTTTGCAAAAGGCTCAGGAGGAAGAGAACAGTCAAGTCATCTCACTACCTCTGAAACACCTCAGCAATCCAAGGGTTAAAAGTAATGTATTGCACACCATGACCTTGACCCCACTTAAACTGACAAGAGCTACCACTAAACTGAACATGAAAAAATATCTGCAATAATCCATTTTGATAAGTTCACCTTTTCTTTTTTTATATCAGTTTATTGTAAGTCATAACTGTTCCCAAAGAGTTAAGAACTATTAAGCAAGATAAATGTATCTTAGCTTCCCCCCCCAAGAAAAAAAGGGCAAAAATTAACTCAATAGACCTTTATAATAATTGAGTCACACCACTCCACTGTCCTGTGACCTACTCACAGCTGCAAAATGAATGAAAAAAGTAAATCAACAATTATTCATAATAATAAAAAATCCTCTTTACCGCATGAAATACATTTTATGTATTTTTCAAATAAGATTGTACAGTGTAAAATTCATCTGTGTAAACAATGTCTTCTGATGTTGAAGCATATACATACAAGGAAAAATACTGCCACAACCAATACATTTAACATATCTGTACATTATTTACATTTTAAAATATGTTACACAGGTCTAAATCAGTGTCATTTAGCTATACACATGTCAAACTGGAGTGTAAAATGCTTACAGTTTAACACTGACATGTCAACAGTTGCTGCTTCTTTAGGAACTCAATGGATTCGGGTGTTAACTTTGTTCCATGCCTGCCATCAGTGACAAAGCTAAAGATTCCACTGCAAACCAAACCATAAAAAAGTAGTTAATATGTGCACTTGCAGCAGTCTGCAAATATTTATTGCAATATTCAATTCTGCAGTTTAAAAGAAAGATACCAAGTTTGGTTTGTTTGGGTTTTGGTTTTTTTTCCAAATTGTAACACTTCAAGATTTTAACAGTAAGACATTTTAAGAATCTCTGACATTTCAGACATCATCAGTTACCCATTATTATTTCAAGTGGTAAGAACCAGTGAGGAACTAGCTCCTTTACTTGAAATACTAACTGCTGTACACAAAAATACATGTGGTGGTGGGTAGTGTGCAGTAAGCTATTCTCACACAAGCTGCTGTAGACTGAGTAGCAGTGATGTCAGATACCACCTCTTTTAGAAACCCATTAGAATGTGCATCCATTAGAACACCCCAGTATCCCCATTGCCCACCTCCCCACCCTTAATTTAAGCTAGAATCAGGCTGCAAGCAGAAGCACAGACCCATCGTCTTCTGCTGTTTCTGCTGCCAAGGGAGCCACTTCCTAGAGACAGGCAGAGGCAAGAGCTCGGAGCGGTTGCAGCTGAGGCACTCTGATACTACAGTTTTATCTCTTCAAGATATATCACAGCTGCCACCCAACAACAACAAAAAGAATGCTTTCCTATGCCCTTAGTGAATGAACTGAGCTTCATTCATTTAGAAAACTGCCTGTCCCTTGCTCGGCTGCATCAGCATTCCCTTGTCACAAGAACAGGTAAACTGAAGACAGCTGTCAAAAAAACCCAGCAAAACCCATGGCACAAAAAGTCAAAAAAAAAAAAAAAACCCCACAAAAAACCCACCCCAAAAGTACTCACAAACCCCAAAACCCCCACAAAGTTAACGCATTAAGGAGCAAGGCTTTGTGTGTCCCCCGTGAATACCTCCCAAAATGCAATTCTTTAAGAGGTACTGAAAAACATTAGAAGAGATGAAAATGTAAATACATTCCTAGTAAAGTTTTTGCCCCAGCAAGTGCAGGTATGTGAAAAGCCTCAGGTACTCACAGTGAGGAAAAGAGCCTCGACACACAGCTTTGTTGAGAACAGTTACAAGAAACATGTGACAGTTTTTAAAATCAGATTCCATCTTCTCTATGGATTCCATCCTACAAAACAGTTCAATGGAGGAATGATTAACAGACTAGGCACTATGTTGTCTTCATAATAAACTCCTCAGTAAGTGACAAAGTGACAATGTTTCAGTTATGCCAGCGTATATCACTTCTAGAAAATTAAGGCAATTTTGACAGGACCATCTGAGCACTATCACAATGGCATTAATAATTTCCTCATCATCTTGTAAATCTCTGCAGTAACTAGGAGGAACTGGTGCAGCTCCAACTCACAGCTATTATTGCTACACAGCTTTGCATTTCAGGACAGCCATTCCCGGTCCCTATTGCTCTAGAGCCCCTTGGGGTAAACCTACACTGCCAAACACAACAGGGACACCCACACTGCTTTACTATCAACAAAGTTGTGAATTCCACTTTGGACCATGCCAGCTAGCACTCACCAGAGGAGGAATATGATGTAGCTTGCAACTGTCACTCCTTTCCTTTTTCCCCCTCTCCCAAGAAGTTACAAAGTCATGATGCTACATGAGCTATGACTTTTTCCTGCCACATCTGCTAAGTTTCAGTCTTTATCAACAGTTTTCACAAGTTAGTTCTGACATTTGGAACTGGAAGAGCACTCCAAAAATAGCAACTTCCTGAAGCCACAGGAGAGTGGGATCCAACTTCTAGGAAGCATCTGTGCCAAAGAGAATTAGCCCTGAAAAATACACGTGAGCCCATCCATGCCAGCTGGCCTCAGGGCGGCAGAACAACCTCTGAGTGCTAGAGGCAGCCCTAGAGACCTGCCCACTGTCACTCATTCTTAAGCAGCAAGACAAACACATAAAGTACAAATGGGTAGAGGAAGGGGTGGGGAGCAGCCCAGCAGAAAGGATCTGGGGGTGCTGGCCTACAGAGGTGGTCGATGCCCCAAGCCTGCAGGTTTGTAAGAGGCATTTGGACAATGCCCTTAACAGTGACCTTAAAAATCATCTTGAAATCATAATCCAAGCTGTTAATGACCACGTAGAATTTTAGGTATGTATACTTACTTCCAAGCCCCCAAACCAGCCTGCCAACGGTCTGCAAACATCAGTACTAAATTTAACACTTTCATTATAGCTTCTTTCACGAAGCTCACCTAAAACAACAAACACAACAAAAAGAATTAACAGCCAGAATTAATGGCTAAGCACAATCATGTTCATTAATAAGCTGCAACAGAAAGGCATCCCATGATGTTTAATCTGATCAGTAAAAACAACCTTCAGTACAATGTGATTCTTCCAAATTTAAGATGGGTTTCATATTTGCTCTCTTAATTAATTTTATGGCTGACTATTTCAATGAGGACTAAACACAGACAGCATGTGGGATAAAAGATTACAATGCTGCCCATGTACTTCCATTTCCTGCCATACAAGCATGTATAATCCACGTTACATTAACCAAGCCTCAGTTTGTTCAAAACCTCCCATCTCTTAGAAATGAGTCATGTAAAATCCAATATAAAGAATTTAATTTTACCTTTTCCCCTTGGAGGAAGTGAGCCTTGCAAGGGAAAACTGAATCTCAGTGTTTACTCCAGAAAAGCTACAATTTCCTCAAGAGTACTGCTTAGTATGTATGCACAGCAAAACAGCATAATAAATACTCCTGCTAAACTCGATACAGCAAACATGCCACATTTTTTTACCCACCTTTTCTCTCAGTAGGCAGCGGTCATGGATTGTAGACAGGTATCTGTAATGAATCTTTATCAATTGATCCAAATCTTTGGCTTCTTCTACCTGATGCTGAAACTCCAAGCCTGTACTGTGAAGAATCTTAAAAAGAAAATCAGTTACTAAACTCCATGTTGCACACAAGCGCTTATGACTCTCTCTAAGTACATTTTTTTTAAGAGCCTAAAATTGCCTCGTTCGTTCGCTCTTCTCTCTCAAATTTTTTGCTCTCCTGCCAAATTACCATCAATATAGCAAAAAAAAAATTGAGTTCTTCTCATAACTGTATAATAAACAAGAATACTGCCATTGCACAAGGGCAGACAGACTATGCCCAGAGGAGCTGAAGTATATTCATTTTACTAGAGGCCAAAAATGCAATGGTAGAGCAGGTATGAATCCACAAGCAGTATCTTTGTATTTGAGAAATCACGTATGTATTTCTGGATTTGTGTTCTGGAGATTTTTGAGAAGGATACATTTAATTTTCAAAATATCTGTAGTAACACTTTTATAAGTATAACAGATCTTAGGAGAGTAAGAGCTTAGAGAAACATTTTTACATGACTGTCATCTAGCACTGGTAGAAATAGTAAAAATGAACTAACAGCACCCAAAGATCAATCATATGCACGTAGAACTTCTAAAGCTTTTTTAGATTTACTGATTTAAAGCTGACAAGTTAAAACTGAAACAGGTTTAGTTCAAATTTATTTTGCAAATAGACGAAGATTTTGCTTTTTGGTGGGTTTTATGTTATAGATTAAAATTAATACTGCATCTACAGTTTAAGTTCATAATATACATGAAACTGTGACACACCCTAGTCATGATGTAGTTGTGCAGGCTGTTAACAAAATGCATAAGTTTCACTCTTAGGAGGAACATGCGATGTATTTGTTGTTTTATCCTTTCTGTATGAGGTCCAAAGAGAGGAAGCATTCCTTGTTCTACTAAAGTTCCTTCCTTAACCTGTGGGTTTTCTGCAGCACAGACTAGTTCTAAAAAGAAAAGGCAAGAGTATTATATTGAAAGGCTTAGGAAGACAAACTGTAGGTTAAAATGTTACTTAAAATTGAAATTGGTTATTTCTTATTCTTCTGCACACAGTACTGATGTAAGATTTTTCTTGCAATGCAGGTCTGTTATTAAAATATAGCAACAATATACTGAAGAGTTTGATGATGCAATCTAGTAATACTAGAATAGGAAATGCTAAAAATTATGTGAAAGGATAAAAAAAAAGCCACATTAAAAATAAGTGTGTGTAGTGTCTCCAACAAAGAGGGAAAGACTTCAGCTGAAAGCCATACTCATGAAGTTTCATCAATAGAAAACCACATACTTTTGGAAAGATAATTACTTAACTGACGTACGAAACAAAGATGAACCCATCAACTTTCTAATTTCGTTTTCTAGGACATAAAGTGGTTCAGTCACTTTATATGGGACAGGCAGAGTTTTAACATTAACATGGTGAAGGAGATACTACGAGATCTTTCTACAATCCCCAAATATTTAAACTGTAGCATAGAGTATGTATTCCAAACAATCTAGCATACTATTTCTATCTCCATTAGATTATTTTTTCATCTTGTTTTCTTAACTTGTTCACAACAACAAGTTCTGAAGAATGAAGTAACAAGTTTCCAAAACAATTAAGTAGCCCTGAAATCAGAGGCACGAAGGGGATGCATAAATGGTGGTGTCCTTGAAGCTGAGAAGATGTGAAAAACATTTAATTTGCAAACCTAACAAGATCAATATTTAATAGAATCAATCAAAATTGATTGGTTTATACTATTTACTGCAGAAAGCAGCAAACTGTTTATATCCTTAAACCACAGAACAAGTGTTTAGAGTATCTTTCGTTGAAGAAGTTTCTTACCATCAAATCGTAAAACATCGAGGCTATACTTGGCCCACTTTATTTGCAGTAAGAGCAGAAAGACTTGGTTGTAAATTTTTTGACACTCTAAGCTTATAACTATATCCACAGGCCAAGGAACCTAAGAAGAGAAGAGGATAATCAAGACAGGAAACGTAAGTCATTTTAACACAACACTTCAAATCTGTTCTAGAGTAACAACTACAGCAAAACTAAGTCACTACCTTGTAACTCAGTGTCAAACCATCTAAGGTGTGGACAGGGAGTTTCTTCTTTGCTGTATCAACACTTTCGAATGATATAGATAACCTATGCAAAGAAACAAGTGATTTAATTAGTGAAAATCTGTTTTAAATTAGTGGTTAGTTTATTTTTTTGTTTCTCGTTGCTAAATATCAACTGGCTGATTTAATCTGGGAGACTTGAGTAGACGAGACAACAGCTCAAAACTTCATTAGCATGGATTCTTGTAATGAGTACACAGTAATTAGCGTGGCACTATACAAGTTAAGTACATCAGAGTAAGTGCCTGTAAGAGAAACTTAACTAAATTATATTTTGCAGGATTTTGCCTTTTACCTTGAACTGTCCTCTGGGTAGCGTTGCCCAACTGCTTCTTGGAGTTGAACATTTAAGAAAGCAACATTCTGCCAAGTTTCCTTTTCTCTAATTTTGTCAAAAATAGATGTGTAGAAGTCATACATGGTGTCTCCAGCTTCAAGTAAGAAAAAGTTTCTCATTGCCTGCAAATATTCTACAAGCCTAAACGGGGAACAAACATAGCAATACCTCAGTCTAAATCATACAAATGAAATCAAACACAACCATTACGGAAACAAAAACCTTAAAAACTCTTCACTACAAGAACTCAGTATTGAACTCAGTATTGAACACAAACCTTCCACAGGAAGTCTTTTGCTTAACCCACAGATAGCCTTCACATACCTTCAAATGAAACAAAATAACCAAGCCATTTTTCCCATAAACTTGAACAGCCCCAGAGCTATCTAGGGAGCCTGCTTTGGCAGGGGGGTTGGACCTGATGATCCCTCGAGGTCCCTTCCAACCCCTATGATTCTGTGATCTTACAGGCTAGACAATTCTCAGAAATAGCTTAGAGTTTGGAAATTCTGTCCCTCTCCCCAGACAGAACTTAGGGACAGAGATGCAATTTCAGGGAGAGTTTGCCTCTTCTTCGACTTCAATACAGAGCCTCAGAAAATTATGATTTCCCTTTTCTAATCAAGTAGGAAGAATAGTACTGCTACAACTCTCACACCAAAAAAAACTGACTATAAATACAGTAAGTATTTCAGATAGATGAAAAGCATGGTGACTTACAGCCACCTGAAAGAGAAAAGGAATAGGCTGTTTTACTCTAAGCAATATAAAAATATCACAGAATCTTCTTCTGTCTACTAAACATTTTATGGTATCATAACTGAATCTCATATCAAAATATGTATTCTGGCTTTCTAAAATTTGTCTTCCAGTATCAAATTACAACATTATTAAAAAGTACTGTTTGAAACTATTATTTCCCTTTCAAACATCCACTGAAGACAGATGACATCAAAGCTATCAATTTAAGCTAGACCAAGTTTTCACCCAGGATTTAATCATGTTAGATCCCCCTTTTCTCCTAAATGATTTCATTATCAAATTTGAGCAGAAACACAAAATTCCTGCTTTCATCATATGACATACCAACAGCAATTACAAGAAACGTTAAGGAAAACCAAATCTACTTTCTTACTTATAATCCTTCTTCAAAGTTTGCATTAGATTGCCACAGCATTCCAAGTATTGCTTGTCGATGTGTGGATAAAGACAAGACCTCAATGTCAGTTCAAAAGTCTGGCAGGTCACTGATTCTGAGGATCTATCCACACAGACGTCTCCACCAGTAAACTTCTCATGAAAGTCACTCTGTTCCAGATATAATCTTCAAAACAAAACAAATTACTGAGGGAAGGAGGTTCATAATTCATACAAAATGTAAACCAAAAGTGTCATACCTTCAAATACAATTTTGATTAAAGTATCTCCCGCTCCAAAATACATCGTGCAGGCGTGATAAGAGCTGTTCCAGAACTATAGCTCCTATCAAGCCTGTTACGTGATCCTCCATACTGTTTATGCACAAGATTGGCAAACCGTAATGACATAGTTGCTCGAGAAATACTTCTGATAAACAACATCAACTTTACACACTGTGCAATTTAATGACCAAACCCTTTACCACAGGAGCTTTTAAAATTATACTGTGCACATACAGCAGACACATGAACTTCCCAGGAAAGAAAAATAAAACTGAAGAAATAAAGTAAAAATCTGGACAACAAAAACGCAGCAAAACGCAACAGCAAACAAATAAGAATACAATCCAAACCACCACACAGAGAGAACTGATTTGAGGCACCTTACATATGGGGTCCCTACATATTTTCTGTAATATTATATGTTTGGAAGAAAGTATCTGCAGCCTACACTTGGTAAGTTTAATTATTTTGTCACAGAAAGGATCAAATTATAGTAATTTGAAAAAAGCTACTCTCCAGCTGAATCCATTATAAGAGGAAGCCCAGCTCATAGCAGTAATATCTTGATAGACTGGATGAGTCAGACTTCTACCAAATTTTGCCAAACAGAACAGTCACAACGAACAAGACAAGCAGTAGAGTCTTATCTACTACTAATTATGATTTCCTTAAAACAAATTCCTCCTAGGACTGAAATGTTAGGGAAAATACAGATAGCAACTTCTTATTTGCAATCACAAAATAAGCAAGGTCTTCAGAGTTCATCTTTTCTTGCTAATTTCCATGACATTTAACACCTCTAAATTACTCCCCTCATTATGAGGAATTTTTATGGGGTTAGCATGAATTTTGGAAGGCTTTTAAAGTCAAATTATTTAAGCACAATACTCCTGGCACTGCATTCTTCAAAGAATAGACTTGGTGCAAATCAAAGACTTTGTATACAAATTCCAAGCAAACACATTTAAAAGTTTAGATCTCTACAACAGCATTTGCTATTCAAACAGATTTGCTAAAAGCCTGTTCTGATGAAGACAGCTCCCATTTTCTATGCTAACCAATGTGAGTGGCAAATTCTTCATCCATTTTTCTTGGTTTTCTTTAATTAAGAACAAGGGTACTGTTTATTTAGCTTCTGTCACTGATTGTTGATGTTCCTCTCTACTTTGTACTTGCTTGTTTTCAGCAGCAGCAATAAAAAAAAATAAATCTGATTTATCAAGTGTTGCCAGGCAGAATGTTGCTCTCAACCACACGGCAGGAAGATCATTCATTTACCTGGCAAAATTAATAGCCAGCAGCGGGTCGTGGACATCATCCAGTTCCAAGTGCCTTTCTGCTATAGACTGCATCTTTATCAGGCTCTGCTTTGTGGCCTGCTGTTCAGTAATAGTGTCTGGAACAGACTCCTCCCCGTGCCGCAGGCGAGACTGCACCGACTCCAAGAACAGCGTATACAAACTCTTCCGTTCAGCATCTACATTGGGCAACACATCCCACGGTAAGGGTTGTTCTAGAAGAAAACACCACCTGAACTAAAAGAACTCCTCCATAACATGACACTTGCTAACTTTTAACATAGTACATTTAGGACACTAGTCAGGAAGAAACACCAATATCTACTTAAATGTACATATTGCTAGAATGGTAGAACTAGTTCAATGCTTAAAGTCAGGCATACGTTCAAATGGATCGCTGAATGGGTGCCTGGAATATGAAATCCTCCTGAGACTGCTAGAGAGCTCCCTCCTCCAGGTGCAAACAGTTAATTCGTAGCACATGAAACAACCCTTCAGTATTCACCAGAAGAGATTATATTCTCATATCAAAAGGGACATGAACTTAGGGAGTCTCCCAAATAATTTAACTATCACTACTTCTAAACATCAAGAAACAGCAAAACAAAAAGAAAAAAAATCTGTTTCCTAAAAAAAAAAAAAAAGGAAGAAATCAACATAGGTTACTGTTGTACTATGTTTTGCAATCATTCATGAATATCCAAAATTTGGGTATTTATCCAAATACATTTCATCTATTAGTAAGTTTAAAAAAAAATCCACATGCTCTCTCAGAAATATTCAAGCTTGTTGTAGTGGAAAACAACTACCTATTAAAACAAAACAGCTTCATTATTAGAACATACAAGCTGTTGTCGTTTGTCTCATAATAAAAAAAAAAAGGTTTTGTAACCCCATGAAAACCAGTTTAAAAAAAAAAAAAAAAGGCATAAAAAGCAAAGGGAACACTCAATCTTTATTCACTTTGCTTTTTTCATTTATTTGCACCAGGAGAGTAAGCATCTTCAATCAGACCTGAAATTACTAACCATTATACCGACGTTCAACAGGGAGCATTATATTATTCTAAAACCATGGTAACACTAGTAACTGCTACAAAAACAAACCCAAATACACCCATCCTGTTAGACACCCTAAGGTACAACAGTCCACAAACTCACGTCTCACCTCTCGATGCAGCCTGCTGTGGGGAGCCATCTTTGCACTGCAGATTCTTCAGCAGCTGCATGGATTTTCCAGCCATGATGATTTGCTTTAGCACAGGCTTCAGAAAGGAGACCATAGTGTGCTGCCTGCTTGAAGGGGCCTGATCACTGCCAGAACTGGCACTGGCATTATCACTCATCTTCTCTTCATTCTCCGTCTTCTCTGACACACTATACAAGGTGTAGGTAGCATACCAAAAATCTCTGTGGTTAACTGGAACATTTTTGTTTCTGTGGAGAAATAAAAAGCTGTCATCTCCCTTTTCAAAAGATGAATCTTCCTTACTAGAAGATGCCTATCATCTATGCTCTGCCTTTCTTTTAGAATAGTCAAGAAGCACTTTCAAACCTACATAAAATATGCTCGGCTGTATCATAAACTATCTAGATGCCTCGGAAAGGATGACAGCTTCAGCAGGATAAAGAAAACAGCTCACAGGAGATAAAAACAGTTGTTTGGGGAATTTCTTTAGTTATACAGGGCAAATAGAGTACTTGTTATAAAATCTGTCCAGGAAGTTTGTTCACAGCACCATTCATTGTCAGTAACAAAATGATTAGTGACCTGCAGTTTATTTAATACCCAGAACGAAGCAAGTACTACTAAGAAAACTGAAAAACTCTAGAGTACACAAAACTCAATTCTTATTTCATTTTGCTCTGATGTTGTTTACATCTGATACAGAGTTTGGTCTTTCAAGTCAAGTGGAATACAAACTTTATTAGATAATTAAAATGAAGCTCAAATTTAAGTTGAAATCACCCCTGTTGGTAGCACTGAAAACAACTACAGGACCACAGAACAAAAAAATCAAGCAGGACACTATAAACAATGTTACAGATCTCAGCTAAAGATTTATTATAACAGTACTAAAGCTGTTCTCTTCATGCTCACCTTCACTCGCCTTACCAGGCAGATCTTCAATGAATTTGGGCTGATAGGGGGGAAACTGATCTGTGATTGTGAGCCAAAACTCTAAGTTCTATATTCACCTTCCACTTCAAGCTCTCAAAAATAAAGCGACCAGCAAAATGTAACATGCAAACAGAAATTAAAAGCTCGAGTAATGTTTAGGATAGACGCATGTAATTCAAAACACTGTATTAATGTGTACTACAGGCCAGAAGCATTGAGTATTGACTACTCTGCAAACTGTTATAAATCAAGTGCTGTTTAGAATTGAAAAGAACAAAAAAGCAAGCTTTGTCATTTTTGCAAATGGTTAGCTGCTTTTTATAACAAGCAAATACACTCCGACTAAGACTGCTCATTATTTATTATAGATGAGAAAATTAAAACAATTGGTATGTGATCTAGAACAGTATCTGGTAGGACACTGTATTTAATGCAGTTATCCTAATGGGAAGTTTCATATAAGTAAGAAAATAATTATGCTTAAGTAAAACTAATGTGAAAACCTTTTATTGTCACCCTGTATTTCATAGGTTCTACAAGCAGGTTTCGTATTCGTACTTGCATGGCATTATGCATGTCCAGTACCAGCATCCCTACCTCTGAATGATAAATTCCTTTGCAGGATCAAACAAATTACCATGAACTATCCATTCATCCACTGTCTGTAAATATGGCCTCACAGTTTCAACCCAGAGAGAGAACAGAAGGGATACCTAAATTTAAAGAAATTTAAAAAATAAACACATTCAGCTGCTTTTCTGGCATTTTAAAGTAAATATTAGAAGCAAAGTAATGAGTAAACAGTAGAGGCAAAGCCCAACCTCTTAATTATGTTATTATAAAGATGTACATAACAACACTTAGGGAGTTTTAAAGATATGTTCAACCAAAAATCTACAGCTTTAGTAGTTTTAATGGAAGCACTCATTGTGCATGCTTCCCCATGCAACTTTATGCCCCTGCAGTAAGACTCAAACAGCAGTTGTGGGGTTTTTTTCCCCCAATCTCATCTGTTAAGCAAAATAAAAGGACATCTATGTCCTGTTTTCAGACAACAATGCATTATGGCTATCAAATTTGCCCTCAATCCTCAGCAGCTGATGGTTGCTGTACTCCATCACCACAAATAAATCTAAGTTACTAAATACTCTAGCGTGCCGTTCTAGCAAGGAAGGACTGACTTGCCCTACCGTTTGCTCGGATGCTTCTCCGACACTGTCATATTCCAGAATGGCCTTGTACAGAGTATTAAGGAGATGAGACGCTCGCACGACGTTTCTAGTGTCAGGTGGCACTTCTGCTACTCCTGTGCTGAAAACTTTGTGAAGTACTTTCAGCTGTGCCAGTCGGGGAGACAACTTATCTATTACTATTGAAAGTGTGACTGTTTTATCTGGGGAGAAAACAAACAAACACAAGTATAAACGTAACATGCAACAGAAAACCACATTTTGTCAATGTTATTACAGAAAATTTAAAATGCAGCACAGCATCTTTCAGTTTCAAAATCTATCCGCATGGTGTCTGGCATGCTTCCTTCTTATACAAGTTTCCCTGCGTACCCCTCTCTTGTAAAAGTTCCCTTGCACTGTACCTTTGTTGATTATGCATTTTTCAATTTCAGTAAGTTCTTCTTTAAAGCTAATGAAATACTTATATAAGGCCCACATAAAAGCTTGATAGGTTCTGAACGGGGCTTCGGTAGTTTTCTTTGGAGTGGAGACTGTTCCAAGCATTCCATTTTCTGGGCTGTGTCCCATTACTTCATCAATAAACTTCTGTAGTCTAAACACAACTTGACCATATGCTGCTATCTGCTCCAATACAGATCTCAGGCAATTCTAGGAAAAACACAGCCACACAAGAAAAAACAAAAAACTTTTCAGAATCATGTACTAAAAACTGTGTATTTTATAAAGCTTAAATTATGAGATACTGCTATGAAATACAATAAAATTCTGCCATCTCTCTCACTTCACCACAGTCTCCCACACAGGAACACCCCATTCAGTTTAAGTTAGATGTGTCAACTAAATCAAGAAAATGTGCAAATTCAGAAACAACTTACATGGGTTAAATGAGTCACAATAATATCATTCCGCACAGCCACTTTTCCATCATTCAGCTGAAATATAAAAAGCTTTTTCACTCCTGAAAGTAGCCTTGAAAAGAGACAAAGAGAGTAGTAATTTTTTCCTCTTGTTGGGTTCATAATTATATAATTAATGAAAGAATTAGCTCTCCCTTGCCTAAAAGTTTGTTTTCTTCAAACAAAAGGAGACCACAGATCAACTACAATGCCAGAACAATAACACCCTGGCACCAAGTAAACATCTCCTAAAGTTCCATTCCAACTGAGATAATTTCCAGCTATAGGATGACTCAAACCTTATTCAAAATCCACAGGGGCAAGATAGAAACAAGTTGGTGTTTCGTAACAGTTATGATTGAAAAATCAGTGCATAAAAGAAGTAGTGAGCTACTTTCTTCTTTGTAAATCTGAATGGTTAATACACATGAGACACATCTTTACTGACAGCAATGGAGCAAGCTAAATGCTCAGTAATAATTTTTTCTTCAGGATACAATTCCTGGAGAGAAAATCTACAACGTAAAGACACAAGCCATTAGATGTTGCTCCTACCAAAGAGTTTCCCGTATAACCTGTGTTTCGGTGACTAGTGTCCTCTCTTCTGGCACATATAAAGGATCACTGGTGTACAAGTGGTGATCCCTTAGAAAAAGGAAATTTAAACAATTAAATGGCTGGAGTAACACAGCTCAGTCACCCGAAAGTAAGAATGAAGCAATAATCTTACGGCTCAGTTTTGCTCTAATTATATCTGAGTAGCTTCAGTGCTCGTGGGGGCATTCTAATTATATAAACAAAAGCAAATTTTGTTGCCACATTGCTAAGCGAAATACTATGGAAAGCCTTCAAATATCATCAAGTCAGACACAGACAGCCAAGCAAGTAAGTAGCAAATACCCAAAATACTGAATGTGGGTTGTTTTGGATTGTGTTGTTCTGCTGGGGTTTTGTAATTCGTGGTCCTTGATTATTTTATTAATATTCGATGCTGTGAAAAGTTACTTTCTGATAAAAATACTAAGCTAGAAAGACAGACATCAATTTCCCTCACCTGTGTAAGAAAATTCATGCTTTAGCCCAAAAGTTTACTTATGAAATGAATCAGGCTTGCTTTTTTTTTTATTTTATTTTAAATTTAACTTCCTTTTCATTTTTTTTTCCAAAACCACAGTGGATCACAATGATGTACCGCTTTCCGTTACAAAGTTAGTCTTAAACACAGATTTTGTATGGAAGAGCCTATATAAGAAGTTAAGCTTTAGGGAACTCCTCATTTCCAGGACCACTTAAAACACATCTATATTAGTTCCTTGGAGACTTTCATAACTGTCCACCCAAACAGTATTCAAAAATCAGATCTGCTTCGCTGAAAAAGGAAAACCCTCTCTCTGATATGACAAACGTTATAAAAACTAAATGAAAGGAAAATAAACTACTAAGAATAAAACCAGCTCATTATTTCATCTTCTTTATACCCTTTTAATTCTGTTAATTAAACCAGTAATAAATATGCTACTTTTATGCTTAATAAAGTAATTATTTAGCAGTACATGCCAGTAAGGAATATGTAAGTGACGCTGTTTTCTTACCAGACTGCAGCTAGGTTGGAATGCAAGTGCAAGCTATGGGAAAAGCGAGGAGCTCTTCCTGTCCAGTACTGAGGAACGACATGCTGCTCCAGCCAGCTGCGGGCATCAGGTTCACCGACTGTGGAAACACATGACAGTCTGTCAAGTAATTTTATTTATTCAGGAAATGCTTACAAAACCCAGGAAAAAAGAGTTATTTTTAAGCCTATCTGCACAGCCACAGAATCCCAGACCTTTTCAAACAAGCTACAATTTACAACTATGTACACTTCACTGCACTCGCATGTATGATAACATCACGCACAAATTAATTTACATATAAATGCTTCATGTCCTAAAATTTGCACAAAACCTAAAAAAGAAAAGTTGAAGATTTATGTAATTTCTAATTCCTCCTCAGAAAATGTTTCAGGCAACTCTCAAATGATATTCACAAAACCAAGCTGACTTTAAAAAAAAAAAGCTTACAAATATCTGCAACCTTCTCACTGTGTTCCTTTCTATTATCCATTCAGTACATTACCCAAAAATGGGGGGCTGTGGCTTGTTTGGGCTTTTTTCCAAATGTGTTTTTACATTATTCCAATTAGATAGCTATTGCTTATACAACGTATGAATATTACACAGTCTTCTTATGGAAGGTATACTGTATCCTACCATATCCTATGAAAAATACACAGATACACTTAATACTCCCTGAGGCTATACAGGAGTAAGCCACTAGTGTTTTAAATACATTAAACTTTTTTTTTTCCCAAAAAATGCTTCATACCCTGCACTGAGTCAATATTTTCTGTTTTCAACCAAATTTTGTTTCAGCATTCTAATACTTAGTAACAAAAATCTACTTTATATGCATATAACAACATGATGCATTTACAGTCTAAGTTTTCGTTTCTATATTGGAATATCTATGTATATTTCTACCAAAATAAAAATAATTCTTCTCCATTAGCAAGAAGAGCAATCAGATCAAGCCTTCCATATTGCTGCTTTACTGTTAAAAATAGAACAAGCAGTAGTGAACGATAAACTTAAAACTATAATTACAGGTCTCAAACATTATACCTCACTGAAGAATAATAAATAAAAACTCATTAGCTTGCTAAATTTGAGTATGTATGACTACATCAGAAGAATGATAGTTTATTCTTACCTTTCCAGGAAACATTAGGCACTGTTTTCTTATTTGGATCTTGGTCTTCTAAAGGTGTCCTATCTACTTGAATACCCGAGTCCTCCCTGCTCAAAGGCTGAGTATCTTCCTCCTCTTCACTTTCTCCAGACCAATCCTATTAAGTGCAACAAAACCCAGGACACTTCAGTACAACAGAGTAGACAAATCCTTTTTCACTTCCTATTAAGCCAAGTGTAAACTGTTCTCTTCTTTCTTCCACTATAAAGTAACTTCAGAACACTTAAGACTAACATAAACCAGTCTCTGGTAGGCAGTTAAGTCACATGTAACATTAATAACTGGACAAATGACAGAAGATTGGAGTAGGGAGGGTCAGCAGAAGGAAGCAGTTTAGTCAAAACATAATGAAAGCCAAAAGCATTTGCATTACCGTTATGTTGCTTGGGGGGTGTGTGTATTTCAAGGTAATAAGTAAGAAGCAACATACTTCAAAACAGTTCATTCAGTTTGGTTTGTTTCTATTTTACCTGAAGAAATTACTTACTGGTGTATCTACGCCGGGGCCAAAGTAAATTTCTTCTCCTTCCATCAAATACTTTCCCCAATCAAATTCTTCTTCTTTTTCTAAGGGAAGTATAAATATACAAAAATAGTAAGTATCACATGACTCTGATTTTCTTCTTCTTTAAAAAATTTTCCAAAGCTAAAATTACCTTGTTACTCTAAATCTAAACCAAAAGGCATTCCCTTCCACTTAAGGTTATACCACTGTTCTTTAACCAGGTTATACACTTTCAACATGACATGTAAATTTTGAAGTATCAACCATATACATTCCTTATTTATTAATTCTCATTATTGCTGCTTATACATTCAAACTACACAACGCAATGTGCTATCGGCACAGTGATCTGTATTGTTACACCACCCTGGAAAGACATGCAAGAATGCAGCACATCACTTATTGCAACGAGCCCCGTTTCGCTCAGTGGAAACATTCTAAAGGCAGAATTTACAGATGCACAAGGATTCCAGACTGCAAACAACATAAAGCAAGAACTGCCTTACTCTCCCAAAAAAGACACCGTAATGTGATGTACAATACTTTAAAAATTAACAATCACACTTACAATATATTATATCTTAAACATGAAGCTTACTCAACTGTAATTAGTGCTGTTTGAGATAACCTCTTCATATTCACATTCCTGGAATGGGCTGAAAGTGCATTCAAAACACCGCCGAGGGAATGTGCAGAGATCATTCAAAAAGGAATCTTAAGATGCAAGATTTTCTTTAGGTTAGTCTGAAATAGTCTTCTTTCAGTCTATGATACAACACTGTAAACAAATGGGGGATGGTATCCACTCAAACTTAAGCACAAGCCTCATTTTCAGGCACTGAGTGAAACAGTCCTACTTTAGAAAGCAGGCAGCTGGGATCTCCCACCGGAAACCTTCACAGGTATCTCCCTTTCCTTGACTACATAGGGAACATAGGAATTTACATCACCACAGCTGCTTCAACAGACCTTCCATCGAGGTGCAAGACAGAGACTGAGATAGAAACCCATTGTCTGTCTTTGAGCACTTAAGCACTGCTGATCTGGTGGAGAACATTAGTAAGTGACAGTGGTACTTTGGTGGCTGGAAAACTTAATCGGGTGATGCAACATAAATGGGGACAGGAAAGATTTGCAGGCTATTTTAAATATATAAATCATGAAAAGACAATAAAGCACCTTGAAGCAAAGGAGATAATAAAATGGAGAGGAAAAGTCCCCCTCTTAACAGATTGCTTTAACCGATTGTGTCTTTGGTTAGCAATAAAAATATCTTGCAAACTTACCCACTTCTTTGACTCTTGGTTTTTCCACATAGGTGGTGTTGGATGGAGAATCAGACAAACACAACAGAAGAGACAGTATGGAATAGTGCGTATCTGTCTTTAAAACACATTAAAAAAAGCAAGTCAGTACGTGGTCTAACAGATTTTGGTTGGGAACAAACTCAGCCTACCACCTGCAGGAATGCTTCCCATTAGTTCCCACTCCCCAGTCCTGGATTACAAAATGACATCCACAGCGTGATCTTGAATGCTACCCATTCTGTTCTGCCTACAAATTAGCCAATTGATGATTCCAAAGCAACCACAGCATGAACTGCCTCTTACTGAGCATATGGAGAGAATATGGAAAAGAGCTAAGAGGAACACTTAAGTACTGTAAAAGAAGTCACCAGAGGGCAAGGGATAACAGACAGTTACATTAACATGGATGAAGTGGAAGGACACACAGGTAAGGGGTCTGCAGGAGACCAGTTTTCTGTTCTTTTATTTTTATGGCTGGTCACTTAAGAGGAAAAATGAAATTAGCTAAAAGACTTTGCTAAAACAGTAACATTTTAGTACCATGTTCTCATGTATCTCCCCTCATGTGAAGAGCTACACAAAGCCTTAAGGATGCATCTTTAACTACAATATTGCACTAGCACAGCTGTGAAACAGAGGCCTTCAATCAGCTTAGGTGAGACTGTGCCAACACTGGTATGCTGCAGAGATTTGTGTTAAATCTATTCCCTAATATCTGCTTATAGCACGACCATTTCTCACTAAAGAACATTTTTTTTTTTGGCCCAACTAACTATTCAAAGTTCTTCAGCAGACCATTTTGTATCTAGACACATGGAGATTCTGCTACCCACATCCTATATATTTTGTCACATACACACGCTTGCAAAGCTCTCTGGAAATGAGATTCACTTGTATAAAAAAAAAAATTTAAAAATCTCAAATCTCTCATAAAGCAGCATCACACACAACTAGCATATATGAAATGTAAGATGTTCCTACTGAACACTACCAACCCTGTAAGAATTTGTCAGAGAACACCAGTAGGTCATTCACAGAATCACACGTGTGAGCTGGTGTTTCATTTGCCAGTCGTAAAGCTGTCATGAACACTCAATGTTCCCAGTTAGGTGCCACTGCTAAAGACTAAATGCAATTTAACTTTGCAAATATGAGACATTATCTATCTCCAGTTATATCCCAGTTGCATTTTGAAAGGAAAAAAAATTGTTGGTGCTTTGGTTTGGTTTTTTTTATTTAACACTCAAACAAAGCAAAACTAAAGGCACTTTTTCAAAAATCTGCAGAGTAAGGTATAACAACTCAAGAGAGGTGTAGGTTATCAAGTGTTCCAGGGTTTTCCCCACAAATCAGAGGAAATATAAAACAGTGCAAAGGAAGGCAAGTGTTAGTTCAAGGAGAAGTAAAATGGGATTACAACTCAGAACACACTGCCCTATTAAAGAATATCATTATATGGAACACCACCTCTTGAATCAGAAGCTTAAATTTTCCAATAGCAGGAACTTGTAGCTTTCATAGATGATATTTGTTATTAAACTACCATACTAAAAGGGTCTTAAGTGAGACAACTTTGGCTGTATCTAACCAGTCCATATCCTAAAGTGATTTGATACAAAGTGTATCAAAGGTGAAACACATACACAGTCTCAGGAAGGAAGCTACAGGGCAGGAGCACTGTATCGGAAATACTGAAATCAACATGTCCAGATGCATTACTTAAAACAAAAACCACAAAAAAGGGCAAAGAGTTTTGCTAACTGCTGAGTTAGCTGTTGCTTTAGAACAGACAAGCACCTCGATAGATCTAGATTCTAGCTACAACATTTGTGCAATGTTGACCATAAAACATCTGTTCCACAATGAGAAGATGTCCTTTAAGTCATGAAACTGTGGTGCAGAAACTCTGCTTCAAAAATAAATGGGAAAAGTAAAGAATACAACCCTGAAAATCCATGACCTGAACAGGAACAGAAAATCCCACTACCAAGTCATCTTCAATTTCAAACACAACATTAAAACTGACATCCCCATCAGCAGGACAGAAACAAGAGTAAAATTGCAACGTACGCACCTTTGTTTCTTCAATACTTGGGAGTGGTGAGTTCAGAAATTTTTCTGTTAGCCTCTTCCAGCTTGCAGCTTTTCCAAGGTCAGAATGAACTATCAATTTTTCATGTATTCTGATAATAAAAATAGTATCAAAAATGCTTCAGAAAAGTTAACTCATCCATTATAAATCCATAAGCATAAAACTTACCCTTCGATCGTCCTCTCTACTTTGTGACTGTTCACATCAAGAAAACGGTGAAATCTGTGTGAGAAATGTATATCAGAATATGTTTAAAAAGGAAGCTGATGTGAAGAAGAAAATAAAGCTGATTTACATATATGAAGACAACATTACTAATTGAATTCAGCAACAGCATTAAACATCAACAAAATTTTATCTCAGTGTCTCTGAGTTCAAGAAGGATTAACTACAACTGACCTTAAAGATGGAAAATGGAATGCAGGTTACATTTAACTAGCACTTTAAACAATGCAAAATTACTACTGTATCAGTAAACTGAGCAATTAAAGCACACTGTCAGTTAACTTAGAGGAAAGACCTGTAAACCCAAATGAAGCTCCTTTATTAATAGTAAAGGAGTGGTGAAGTTAACGTGCCAGAGGGACGGGATGCTATCCAGAGGCATCTGGACAGGCTGGTGAAGTAGGCCCAGGTGAACCTTATTAGGTTCAACAAATATCCATACAGGTTAGGAAATGATGTGCTGGAAAGCAGCCCTGAGGAAAAGGACTTGGGAGTACACGTGGATGAGAAGCTGGACATGAGCCAACAATGTGCACTTGCAGCCCAGAAGGCCAAATGCATCCTGGGCTGCATCACAAGAAGTGTGGCCAGCAGATTGAGAGAGGTGATTCTGCCCCTCTATTCTGCTCTGGGGAGACCCCACCTGGAGTACTGTGTCCAGCTCTGGAGCCCTCAACACAAGAAGGACTCTGGACATATTCCAACAGGTCCATGGAGGGCCACAAAAATGATCAAAGGGCTGGAGCACCTCTCCTATGAAGACAGGCTGAGAGAGTTGGGCTTGTTCAGCTTGGAGAAGAGAAGGCTCTGGGGGACCTTATAGTGACCTTCCAATACCTGCCAGGTGCCTGTAAGAAAGCTGGGGAAGAACTGTTCCCAAAGGCATGTAGCAATAGGATGAGGGGTAATGGTTTTAAACTAGAAAAGGGGAGATTTAGGTTGGATATTAGGAAAAAGTTCTTCAGTATGAGGGTGGTAGATCACTGGAACTGGTTGCCCAGAGAAGCAGTGGAGGCCCCATCTCTGGAGATACTCAAGGTCAGGCTTGATGGGGCTGTGAGTGACCTGATCTAGTGAAGATGTCCCTGCTTACTGCAGGGGGAGTGGACAAGACGACCTGTAAAGGTCCCTTCCAACCTTACACATTCTATGATTCTATGAGTGTGCCTAAAAAGAGAACACATAATCAAATTAAAATAGATATACCACAAAAGGTAGCATGCACCGGGACAAAATAAGAACTTGTGGAAGGTAGAGATTAACTTTGCAGGAGAAATTACAATACGAATAAGGATCTTCAGTTATATAGAGAGGAAAAAACCACCAGGGAATGGGATGTGTCTGCAGTGAGCATGAGGTCAAGATACTCTACATATAATCCTCTCAAAGTCACAGTGGTGTTTTGCCTCAGCTTCCAGCAACAACTGTTCAGAACACAGGGGTAAAACTCATGATCAAAAGCAGAATCAGGAACAAAAGTTTAGCTGAACAGACTGAATTTGGGAAGATAATATAAAATTACCACAATGCCAAAGTAACAAACTAGGAAAATGAAACTGTAAAGCAAGTAGCAATGCTATTTAATAATTATTGCTGGAGGATGAATATTAAAGAGAGGAAAAAAATATTTTAACTACAGAGCCATTAGTCTTAATTTCAGCTGTGTGTAGGGCATGATAAAATGTAACATTAACCAGGTAGCTGATATTTAGATTAAGAAAATGCAGCTTATCTATTAAAACACATTAGCTTACACAGAAAATCATTAGTTCAAATGGAAAATGGTGCTGACTACAAGAACTGGAAGATTTAGAGAAACAGACTGGAAAGACAACAATAAAAAAAAAAATCAGCCCTGAAAAGAAAAATTAAGCTGAAGGAAAAATATTACTGAAATTCCTTTAGTCTACTATTACTTAAAGCTTTAATTAATGACCCTAACACACACACACAAGAAATACATCAATTTTTTTAGACAAGTTGAGAACATCATTAATAGAAGAGAACCACAGTGCTCCAGGGAAAGAAACAGATGAATCTAACAACTACAGCATAGAAACATCATCAAATCTAACAATACAAACCACAAGTTTCACAAACTTGAAAAATACAGAGTTGCTGCTACAACCTAAGGTCTCACAGTTGGGAAATAAAATACCAGCCTCTCTCAGGGTGAAGTTCCATGCATTTTTCTTAGACAACAATTCTCGCATAAAAACTTCCCTCTTTTTAACCCTCCCTGTTAAAACAGTTTGTTATCAACTCTGCATCATCCCCTATATTTTCCTGCCATGTTGTTTTAAAAAACCCACAAAAAATAAAAAACAATCATAGAATCATAGAATGGTCTGGGTTGGAAGGGACCCCAAGGATCATAGAGTTCCAACCCCCCTGCCACAGGCAGGGCCACCAACCTCCAGGCCTGGATCTACACAAGGTTGCCCAGGGCCCCATCCAACCTGGCCTTGAACACTTCCAGGGACGGGGCATCCACTACTTCTCTGGGCAGCCTGTTCCAGCACCTCACCACTCTTTCTGTAAAAAACTTCCCCCTAATATCTAATCTAAACCTTCCCTCCTTTAGCTTTAGTCCATTCCCCCTTGTCCTGCCATTATCTACCCTTTTAAAAAGTTGAATCCCCTCCTGCTTATAAGCTCCCTTCAGGTACTGGAAGGCTGCAATGAGGTCCCCCCGCAGCCTTCTCTTCTCCAGGCTGAACAAGCCCAGCTCCCTCAGCCTCTCTTTGTAGGGCAGGTGCTCCAGCCCTCTAATCATCCTTGTGGCCCTCCTCTGAACCCTCTCCAACAGTTCCACATCTTTCTTGTATTGGGGGCCCCAGATCTGGACACAGTACTCCAGATGGGGCCTCACGAGGGCAGAGTAGAGAGGGACAATCACCTCCCTGTCCCTGCTGGCCACCCCTCTTCTAATGGAGCCCAGGATCCCATTGGCCTTGCGAGCTGCAAGAGCACACTGCTGGCTCATGTTAAGTCTCTCATCCACCACAATCCCCAAGTCCTTCTCAGCAGGGCTACTCTCAAGAAGCTCTTCTCCCAGTCTGTATCTATGTCTGGGATTCTTCCGACCCAAGTGCAACACCTTACACTTGGCAGTGTTGAACCTCATTAGGTTCCCCCGGGCCCATCTTTCCAGCCTGTCAAGGTCCCTCTGGATGGCTTCCTTTCCTTCTAGGGTGTCAACCACACCACTCAGCTTGGTGTCATCTGCAAACTTGCTGAGGGTGCACTCAATTCCATCATCGATGTCATTGATAAAGATGTTAAAGAGCACCGGTCCCAAGACAGACCCCTGGGGGACACCGCTTGTCACCGGCCTCCACCTGGACATAGACCCATTGACCACCACCCTTTGGCTTCGGTCTGTTAACCAGTTTCTTATCCACTGGATGGTCCACCCATCAAATCCACATCTCTCCAATTTAGAGATAAGGATGTGGTGGGGGACTGTGTCAAAGGCCTTGCACAAGTCCAGGTAGATGACATCGGTTGCCTTCCCTTTATCTACCGATGCTGTCACTCCATCATAGAAAGTCACCAGATTGGTGAGGCACGACCTTCCCTTGGTGAAGCCGTGCTGGCTGTCCCGGATCACATGCTCTTCCCTCATGTGCTCCAACATGTCATCCAGGAGGATCTGTTCCATGATCTTCCCAGGCACAGAGGTGAGGCTCACCGGCCTGTAATTCCCTGGGTCTTCCTTGCTCCCTTTCTTATAAATGGGAGTGACGTGACCTTTTTTCCAGTCCCCAGGGACCTCTCCTGACAGCCACGACTTTTCAAATATGATGGAGAGCAGCTCGGCAACCACATCAGCCAGCTCCTTCAGGACCCTGGGATGCATGTCATCCAGCCCCATAGACTTGTAGACATTCAGTCTCATGAGGCGGTCTCAGACTTGCTCTGCTCTTACAGTGGGGGGGGATTTACTCCCCCAGTTCCCACCTAGAGTTCTAGGGATGCAAGGTTCTGGGATTTGAGAATTATAAGAATCCTGGCTGCCAGAGAAGACCGAGGCAAAGAACTCATTCAGTATCTCAGCCTTCTCCTCATCAGTTGCAGCCAATTCTCCTTTCTCATTTACCAAGGGGGGTACGTTCTCTTTGTCCTGTCTCTTCTGGCCAATGTACCTGTAAAATCCCTTCTTGTTGTTTTTAATATCCCTTGCCAAGTTCAGTTCCATCTGCGCCTTGGCTTTCCTGATCCCATCTCTGCAAGTCTGAAATCAACTAACGCACAACCCAATGACTCCCCAGTTCAAAAGAACACACAGCACACAAGCAACTGGGTCACCGAACCAGGAGAGATGTGCCCCATCTTCCATCTCCTGACATTTACCTGGTCAAGAAACCCTGATACCATTACCAACCTGCAGACACAGAACAATGGCTATTACAACAACAGTTACAACAACTATTTGGATACAGCTACAAAACCAATAAACAGAATCCTATGATGCATTACACAAAATATTTCTGGTAAAGAACACGGGGAGACAGCAGTTACAAATACCATATTACTACACTTCCAATGAATGCAACTAGACTCCTCAAAATTCAACAGTGTTGAACTTGTCAAAACCCTACCTACAAGTCACACCAGGCTCTCCCACACCACAGACTCACCTTTGCTGCTAACCAATGGCTATCCAGCTATTAAAAAAATCTTACTTTTATCCTATTAACAGCTAGGATTCAGAGTCTGACTTGATGTGCTACAGTTATGCCAGTGCTCACCCCAAAAAATTGACTTAAAAAGCATAAACAGCGCTAATTTTAAATGGATCTGGTACTTGCTGCATGAAATTAAGCAAGTCCCTATGACTCCAAAGGGGCAGCAGTTAGCGACAGTATGGGAAATTGGAAATAGATCATGTAAAAATGGGCAGCAGACACTGAAACTGTAACTGATGACTGAAAAAGAGAAGTATATAAAATTTATGAATTACAACATTGTAGGTGACATTGTAAAAGAATTAAGGGGATACAGGTAATATACAAGTTCATAAAGAACATGTTTATGATAGGCTCAATTAGCATCAAACAGATTATCTTATGCAGATTCATAACCCATCATACGAGCAGCACAATATTCTCAGCCAGACGTTTTATCTTAATTTGGTGGAGGTTTGTTCACTTCCTCTTTACATGTAATTATTATTGCTTTACTTCCCTCCAACAAACAAGACATTGAATGGTTAAATGAAGACGCTGAAAGGCATCTTTTTACAGGTTAGGAGAAAAGCCCTAAGAAGGCAGATTTTAAAGCGACGGAGCTATATCCACTGCTCGCCTGACAGGGACTCCCAAACGGCGCCCAGCGCTACCCCAGACACCGCAGCAACCACAAGGCACCCTCCCTGTTTACAGACGAGGGGCCGCAGCCAGGCGGCCCACACCACACTGCAGTCCCTCAGCACAGAAGAGAGGGTCCGGCCCAGGGCCGGGGGCTCCTTCCCCCGGAAGGAGCGGGCCGCAGGGGCTCGCTCGCCCCCAGCCCCCACCCCGACGCTGACGGGCACCGCGCAGCCGCCGCTGAGGCTCTGCCCCAGGCAGGGTAGTGGCGGGAGCTGACCTGAAGTTGGACCAAGCGAAATTCAGCGCCGTCTGGAACGGGCCGCCGCCCAGCTCCTCCTCAGGCAGGCCGGTCACGCTGCGCACCAGCGCACGGACAGCCCGGTCCTGCTCCTGCTCGAACCGGCTGCGGCGGCCGGGCGAGGCCAGCGGCACGGCCATGGCCGCAGCGGCGACCGGGGAAGGACGCGGCTCCTCCGGGAGGCGCCACAGAGCCTCCCCTCTGCCCGCCGCCGCGCGAGCTGCCCGCGCTTCTCGCGAGATTTCTCCAGGACTTCCCGCGAGAGCCCGCCGGGATTTCGGGGGGGCGCAGGCAGGCCGGCCGGCCGGCCGGGTGGTGGGTGCGCATGCGCGGGAGCTGGGTTGTGTGTGGTGGGAGGTTGCTGGTCGGCGCCGCGCTCGGTGGCGGAGGAGGGGGTGGGCTTGAGGGGCTGAGTGGGAGGGCTGCGTGGCCTCGGGTGGTACTGGTCCTCTCGCCTCATCTCTGAATCATCTTCCTGTCACGGAAATGTCAGTTGTCTTCAGAAACACCTCTGTAATAAGCAGCCGGGAGTAGCTGGCTTTCAGTAGCCATCCAGGGCACAGTTGGGTCTGGCTCTGAGTTGCAAGGTTAATAACTCCAGCAAACTCAAACACAATGCGGTGTGCACCGCAGCAGGACAGGAATTCTGTGAGGGTAGGATGCTCTCCCTCTCAGGTTTTCCGTAGGGCCCTGCGCCCCGCATTGCAACAGCCACCTTGTGACCCTTTTCATTTTACAGACATATTATTTAAGAGACTGTTTCAGTGCGTTGCTGAGACCACACATCACCAACAGGCTGGGTTGCCACCAGACTCTTCTGAGGCAGCTGGGTGTCCTCCTCCCTGTCCCAACCTCGGCTTTTGCATGGCTGGATAAAACCACCATTAGTGGGTGTTTGGTACACAGGACGCAAGCGTTGGCATCCAGAGTGGAGTAAGAAACCAGTTTTGAATAGCTCCATGTCAAACATTGGCTTTTACAACTCAGAGCAGTTTAAAATGCTTCTGTGCCTCTGTTAAGGTTTTATAGGGCAGCAAGCACAAGAACCTGACCATGAGCTTCCTTCCAGAAAGAAGCTAACCAAATCAGTGGGAAGCGTTATTATTGACCGATCCTTGTAAGAGTCCCCGCTTTGCTGCAGTTAGTTACATCCTGTGTTGTTGGGCTCGGCCTTGCTTGATCTCATCAACAAATACGTTTATATTGGTATAACAAAAGGAGTAGCAAATGGATATGGAGGAGTGTTGAAAGAAGGCCTCAGAAATGTCCTTTTAAAGTTTAAATATATTTAATATACTAATAAAAAGTGAAGAATTATGTAAAAATACAGTCATATAATTTCATAATCCTAACAATAATAAAATAACATTGAAATTCTTAGAAGTTCCAGTGTTATAAAGAACACCAGTACATTTTTACTCATGTTGGCTAAGCCTTACGTGCGGAAGTGATGGCTGCAGTGAACCTGCAGACATGATGCTCAGCATGACCATGAGCTCAGAGGCGCTGTGCTCCAGGGTCTTTCTGATAAAGCTTAACTTGCTTAACTTCCAAAGGAAAAGTCTATATGACTTTACTGGGGTTCCTACATCTCCAGTGACATTGTATGTGTTTCTTGCTTCAGATTAGCAGCAGTCTTTTTACCCTTTAGTTGACATAAACAATGTTTTGAGCCGTAATTTATTGTCCTAGTTGTTAACTAACGGTCTACACAGACACTGCAATGGTATGTACAGTAGTAATTAATAGTTGGAATACCGTGAATAGCATTTAAACAAAATTATATAATTATTAAGGTTTCTAGTGTTCTTTATACAAGGTAAATGTGGTTACCACTTAACTCCTATGTATTTAGGTATATTGCTTCAATCACTATCAGAGGGAAAGTTCCAGGCTTTGCAGCGTGAGAGGAGCATGTGTCCATCACCTGTGCCCTTTGTAGAGTGAAGAGCATGGCGGCCACCTATTTCAGCACCCCATCAAAACAACAAAAAAAAAGGGGGGGGGGATTTTTGCAGCGGGGAGGATTTTGGATCTTAACAGCTGCCGTGAGAAGTAGAGTACCACAAACATAGGCTGCAATGGCAGCACTGTCTGAAAGGTTTCTTATTCCCAGCTGCCCTGTGCAAGTCCCTTGCACCACCACATCCTCAGCTGTGCTGTTTGTGGAGCGAGACAGTGAACCATATCAGGGGATTGATCCAGGTTAAAAACAGTCTTGTTTCTGTTTTGCCAGGAGTTGTAACCTGGGTCATTTTACGGATCCACTCCCTTGGAGGCATCAAGAAGAACCACATACCTTAAAGCCCCTTCATGACTGGCAAATCGAAAGTCTGTGGCTGGTTTTCAAAACAGGATACAAGGGCTGGGACAAATGTATAACATCTGTGCTGCCTCAGTCATAAAAGGCTTTAGCACTACTAAATTATTTTTATTTCTTTCCTTCATCATAAGCCTTATTCCTATTTTCGTTTTACCAATTTACAGTGGCAAAGCTTAGTATTTGATTTCAGCTGGGGGAGGGAGCACCGGTTGGGGAGAAGGCACAAAGACCCTCTATAAAAGCAGACTTAAACTATCTTTTTAAAATAAGATTTCATGCTAGGAAGCTTAATAGTTTACTTTCTGTTCCTTGATTTTCATGTGGCAACTGTCACTTCCCACCCAGCTGTCCGTCCAGGTCACAAGATGTGAACAAGATGTATCAGAACTAAGATCCCCCTTGCTCACAGAATTACGTCGTACTTAGGAGATGCGTCCCTCTCTGTAACATCATATAAACACCTCTGCCTGGTCACATGCTGGAGGAGGAATTGCAATGAGAGTCTTTTGCCGAACTGTGCATCCTTCAGAGAAACTGAGCAGACCATCTCTCCCCTACTTCTCACCCTCAATTGATACGCCAATGTACCAAGCAGGGTTCGAAGGCAGGAGAAGGAATGCGTGAGGTGAACCATGTCTGGCTGTAGCAGCCCGTTAGAAAAGGCAGCTTCACGAAGTTCACACTCCATGCATGAGACTAGTCAGGTCTCCCGTTGCTTTCATCAGTCACCTCTGTTACCAGCAACACCTTGGGTAAATTCCACAGGACCGATGGAGAGTATATTTACAATACCATGTTTAAAGAAGTACTTCGGATTTTAAGTTTTTTTTTTTAATTTTCTGTGTGCCTATAGAAAGAATTACTTAATAATGAGCTGGAGGGTGTAACAGAATGCTGTTATTTATTATAAATGTGTTGTGGCTCTACTTCCCTTTAACATTCACTTTAGGATGTACGAGTGCTGTAAGTAATGAGTAAGACCCGCCTTTATCCTCGTGCAAAAATCAATCCAGGCAACTGAATACCAAAGGAGGCTATGAGCTCATGATTTACACGAAAAGTTACACAAAAATACCTCTGAAGAGCAACAGGAAGATGATGTACCTGATCTTTATCCTTAACAGGAAGGAGGTCATCTGATAACTTGTACTACAATAGGTCTTGAAGTGCATCAGCTTCTCACTCTTGATTCCTCATCTGGTGGAGTTGCACAACTGAATATAATGTAGGCCAGATTTCAAAATTTTCTGAAGCTGAGTTTAAGCCTGCAATTTATAATGGTTCGTGCTTTCTGTTAGTTGGATGTGTGTTCAAATAGATGTTTTAGGGCCTCACTTAAGAGACTCGTTAATCGCAGATCCAACAGATTTTTGTGTGAGACTGACAAAGCTTTGATGTCATCCTAAAGGAAAAAGAGGAGAGAGGAGTGCAGATAAAGAAACTGTAAGAGAACCAACCCAGCAAACTCAAAAGAAGGCAGTAGGACAATAGAGGTAATTTGAGGGATTTGCCCTTGTATTAAAGTCCCGCTTAAAAATCAGGATTTGATGTGCAGTTCAATTTTCACTCCAGGCTGTGACTTTTCTGTTAAAGCAGAATGCATACTGCCAGTCTTCTAATTATACCATTATCATCAGCTTCAGCAAAGGTCTGATGCAGTAAAGAATTGTTCTGACTACGGAGTAGAATATTAGGTGAAATTCTGAATGCCTGTAATTCTTTTCTTACAAACCGTGGAGGACAAGCTGGGCCAGCAGTCACCTTTCAGACAGGCATATTGCTGAAACCTTACAGGCTTGTAAAATTTTCTGTATGAATCAACACAAAAACCCCACAGACATATGAGTAAAGAGAGAGCAAGCAGATCCTGGGTTTGCTGGAGACGTTAAGGAACACAACCAGCATGTAGAGGAAAATGAAAACAAGAGCCGGTTAGGAGACTTCCAAAAAAACTTCTCTAAAATACAAAGCCATAAAGAACAAGAGAGACATGTGTGATATCTACATAGTGTGGTAGAAATTATATAACATAGACAGAGGGTGACAGCCTGTGAGGTTCAGCTCGGGTTTATGGGATCCCTCCCATCAGGGCAGTGGTGGTAGCACTGTAATACCTTGCACTGTTTGGTTTCATGGAAGGCTCAGTCACAGAACACAGAATTGTGTCTGTCAGGCGACTCCCTCGCTGTCAACAGCAAACTGTCAGAATACTGAGATACCTCTAGTGATACCAAACAGTTACACTTCGACAGACACGCTGCGCCTTAGTGAAACCAGGTCCATGGAAAACCTCTTTGCTGACATAATGACGCTTGACTCCAAATTTTTCCTTGGATATAATGCATTTTCCTTCAGCAGTATAATTCCAAAAGGTGAGTGGGGTTGCCCAGGGCCCCAGGTTTTCTTATCTGTGTGTGGATTAGGCTGAGGAACTGTTCATTTTTGTCCTCTGTGGGAACTCACCTTGACCTTCACAAATACTAGCAAGCGTTTCAGTTTGTGCAGCCTGTCACAGCCATTTGTATTCTGGTTCTGCCTTCTTCACTTCTCCCACCCATTAAAGCCATCAAACTTTCTTAGACAGTTTTACCATATGCTGCTTTTCTTTTTGCTAAAAAATGTAGATGCTTTCTTCCTTACTGTACCCTTTCCAACTAAAAATATTTTGCTCTTCTAGAACTGTCTCCATTTTTCTTCTCATTGCAAACACACTGGCTTAAGTTTCCACCCATGACAGATCCTTCTGGGAGCGTGCTGTCATTCTGTGCCTATGTGCAGAAAAGTAACAACTTGTGCATCTTGTGTGGCTGCTTGGTTTTGTCAGCCGTGCTGGTGTGCAATCACTTTATCTGGAGAGAAACAAGAATGTGATAACAGCTTCTTCTGTCATAGAGAAAAAAATACCTTCTATCTGGGCTTTATGAGCCCATCTGCATCTTCTCAGCTTTAAATGCAGATTTCTCTTGTTTGTGAAGGGATCCGGCCATATAAGCTTTCTTTGTAAAGCTTCAATCTATGAAATAGTGGAGCATCTATCTTTCAAGATCTCTTGACTGAAGGCTTCTTAAGGCAGGTACTGGTAGATGAGAGCAGTGGATATTGTCTGCCTAAACTTCAATAAGGCTTTCGAGACTGTTTCCCATAAGATCCTTAAAGAAGAGTGTGGTGGTTTAGCCCTGGCTGGGGGCCAGATGCCCACCAAAGCCAGTCTATTACTCCCCTTCCCAGGTGGACAGGGGAGAAAATATATATTAAGAGGCTTAGGAGTCAAGATAAGGACAAGGAGAGATCATTTTATCAGCGACGATATGGGCGAAACAGACTCAACACAGTGCAGGAAAGAACTATTCTAATTTATTACACTACACTAGAAAGAACAGTGAAGAACCGGAGTCAGGAGTGGAATCAAATCTTAAAACCAATGCAACCAGATCTTAAAAACACGTTCCCCCCACCACTCCCTTCTTAGCAGACTTTAATCAGAATCTTGCTACCTTCTTCCCCCCCGCTCGCAGTACAGGGGG
>VZTU01026435.1:109960-132172 GCA_013400835.1 Zapornia atra
GGGCAGCAATAAATCACAATGTCTCTCAGTCCCACGGGGTCATCAGCCTCCCCCCAGCAAACCTGTTCCAGTGCAATTCTCTCTCTCTCTCGCTCATCTCTGTAGGTTGCAAGTGCTGCCAGGGGCTTGCTTCAGCGTAAGGGTCACAGCGTCTTCTCTATGTCTCCACCTGCTCCATCCAGCGTGGAGCCCCTCCACGGGCTGCAGGTGGGGTCTCGGCCTTTACCATGGGGTTTCTCCACGGGCTGCAGGGGCATCTTTCTGTCCGGCACCTGGGGTGCCCACTCCCCCTCCCCGGCCTTGGTGTGCACAGCTCGTTACATCTTCTCACTCCCTTCTCCGGTGGCAAAATGCAGCTGCTTCCGGGTTGTTTTCTCCTATATGTGATTCTCAGAGGCACTATAACTGTCTCTCATTGGCTTGGCCCTGGTCAACAATGATTCTGGCCTTGGATTGTTTACACTTTGGAGCTCCAGAGAATTCCAGCAGCTCCTCACAGCAGCCATTTTCTGCACCCCTGTTCTTTTCCAGCACCCAACCTCGCAAAACCATGACAAAGAGTTTTTGAAGTACAGGGTAGGTAAGCAGGCAGTGAAGTGAATTGAAAACTGTCTGAGTGGCTGGGCCCAGTGGATGGTGATCAGTGGCTCAAAGTCCAGTTGGAGGCCAGGAACAAGCGGTGTGCCCTGGGGGGTCAATACTGGGACCAGTCCTGTGCAAAATCTTCATTAATGATCTGGATGATGGGGAGGTGTACTTACTCCCAGCAAGTCTGCTCATGCCACAAAGCTGGGAGGAGTGGCTGATATGCCAGAGGGTCATGCTGCCATCCAGAGGGTCTTTGACAGGCTGGGGGAATGAACTGATGGGAACCTCATGAAATTCAACAAGGAGAAGTACAGAGTCCTGCACCTGTGGAGGAACAACTCAGGCACCAATGTATGCTGGGGGCTGCCCAGCTGGAAAGCAGCTTTGCAGAAAAGGCACTGGGGGTCCTGGTGGACAGTCAGTTGAACATGAGCCAGCAACGTGCCCTTGCAGTGAAGAAAGCTAATGGTATCCTGGGCTGCATTAGGAGCAGTGTTGCCAGCAGGTTAAGAGAGATGATCTTTCATCTCTGCTCAGAACATGGACGTACTGGACAGAGAGTCCAATGAAGGTTGACAAAGATGATTAAGGGACTGAAGCATGCCTCCTATTAGGAAAGGCTGAGACAGCTGGTACTGCTTAGCCTCAAGAAGAGAAAACTCAGGGGAAATTCTTATTAGTGTGCGTAAGTACCTAATGGGGAAGTAAAGACAATGGAGCCAGGTACCGAGGACCAGAGACAATGGGCACAAACTGAAACACAGGAGGCTCCCTCTGAACATCAGGAAACACTTTATCACCGTGAGGGTGACCAAGCACTGGCACAGGCTGCCCAGGTCCTGAGGAACTGGCTCTAAATGGCCCCACTTGAGCAGGGGGTTTGGACCAGATGACCTCCAGAGGTACCTTCCAACCTGAGCCATTCTGTGATTCTGTGCCCATTGTAACCTCTGTCCACCACTGGCTGTGGACCCCTACCTATCTGCTAGCACTAATCCACATTCGCTAGGCTTTTTCAGTATATTGGGGGTTGGACTCAATGATCTCTTGAGGTCCCTCCCAACCCCTACAATTCTGTGATTCTGTGATCCCCACCTTTCACAACAGCAGTGTGCCAGGGCATGCATCCAGAGAGATCATCAAGTATTGTAAATTGCATAGCTCCATGATCCTAACAGTTCTCTTTAGCTGACACACTGATACCAAGTCCCCGACCACTGTTTCTCACATCTGTTAGACTGACCAGTCAGAGACAAATGGTTTTGCTCTTGGACCCACCTGCTTTTATGAAGAATCTCATAAAAGTGAAGGCAATCAATGAGAGGGCTAGGATTTGACATTATGGTACCATTGAGCGCTCCCCGTCCTATTTGAAACAAGTGAGCAGCAGTGGTCCTGGTACCCAAACACACCTCAGGCACCCGGTCCCAATTCTCTGCTACCTTCTACCTCCTGCAGCCATCTGCAGCCACACAAAGGGGAATGAGATACTACCAGGTCCCGTTGACCTGAATGGCCTCCTGCAGTTTGCAAGGGGTGCAGTTTGGAAAGCACCTCTTTACAGCTCTCCCAAAGAGCCTACACAGTTTTTGATTACTTCCAGGCATTATGCTCAGGTGAATCTGTTGCTAGCTCCTGGACGTACAGGTAACTGGCAAATCTGACATGGCTTCAGGCGCTGTTCTGGAATGAGCAATGCCTCATCCATTAGGCTGGAGAGGTTTCCCATTCTGAGCTGTGACATCAGCATTGGTCAGGGTATTTCTTTTTATTCAGCCAAGTAATGGAGTTGCAGCATGTAGTTGGGGCTCCAGTGGTGAGGGTGGGGTTTGAATCCGATTTCTAGGCATAGAATGGAAGTCCCAGGGCAAGGGTGACATTCAAGAATAAATATAGTACAAGAAATTAATTTTGGCTTGTCCTTGAACTAAAAATTTGTAATGAACATACAGAAAATTATGTAATTGCTATATAATAGGCTAAATTGTGTGAAAAAAACCCCTTTGTTTATGAGATCACTGGTAATTTAAATTTTAGTACAATCTGGATTAAAACAAATTGAAATAACTGGAAGTGACCTTCATTTTTCTTTTTAAGGTATTGCAAGAAATCTGCAGGTTTGTTTATCTGTACTGGAAGCAGAGATTAAGGCAGCCCTTCTTACCTAAAACACTGGTAATATCCCCCTGTCTAAAAGAAAGAGAAATGACAGCTGCTCAGAAGTTTCTCAGGAACTAGCATGGGCTTTACTAAGAATGGGTTTGATCCAGTGGCATCTGGAAGGATGAGAGATGGTCCAGATGGTGAAAGAGGCAGGCAGACCTCAGAGCAGTCTAAACAAACATAGCAGTGTGATCCTGAGAAGAGATATTTGTGGGGTGCTTGGTGAGAAGGAGCTTGGTGATGAAAACTCTGTCAATTTGGCTGATTCTTTGTATGTTCAAAAAAATCAGAACTTTACATTCTTTTTAGTACAGAGAACTGTGCTGGAGATAAAGATCCTTCAGCATTTTTCCTTTTAAAATCAACTAATCTGGACCAAATCCCACCTTTAGGTACCACACAAACCTTTTGCATTAGTGGGGATGAAATTGATGCCTGCATGCTATTCAGTCCTACAACTTGTGCAGGTAGCACATCACCGTAGAGAAAGAAGTATTTGCATTTGATCATGACTGTGGTTTTACAGATAAATTAGCCTTTATGTCTTACAATATAGCTGGCTTTCACATTTTGCTGAGCTGAGGAAATCCATCCCTTTGGAGATGCTAAGCAAGCACAAATTATATAAACTCTGAAGGTTTTAGTAGCCCTTTTATCCAGGTGCTCTGGGAACTAGGAATCTTCATCCAGCTGGGCTGTGACTGAGAAACCACAAGTGTTTAAATTTGGGGAGGGTGGAGGGGTAATGTTTATCCAGTTACTTATGATTTTTCTATTAGAGTTATGAGACTAACTGGGTTTCACCCACCATGATCTCTCCCAGCAAGACATAGTCAAGAAGAGAGGATCTGGGAATGGATAATAATGGGTTTCTAGTGGGTTATTACAAAGTGATAAACCCCAGGTAGCTCTGTTGCTAGGGAGGCTGTAATATTTTTATCCTCACCCAACACCCCTACACTCAGAGGATTTCCCATTGCACAAACCAAGTCTTGCTGCTGAAGGAAATACTGGGAGCTGGGCTGGCCTCAACAAGAGACCAGCCTAATCTGAAGAATGTGATGGCCTTTTGCCAAAACACAGAAGAAAGTCAGGGCCTAAAAAATCCTGTATACCACATTGGCAATGAAAATTGAATTGAAGAATGTGAGATTAATGAGGGAAAATGATAAAATGTCTAGTAAAATAGAGACCTTTTAATATCCTTAAAATTACTATTAGCAGGTGGACCATTTTGAGCAAATTATACATCAGAAAAAAAAATCACTGTTGTCCAGTTCTGGAATTTCTATGATGGGTATCTGGCAATGTTGTCTCAGAGCTGTTGGAAGCAGAGCAAGCATTGACTTGGGGAGTACCCCTCAGTGAAAGAACCACTAGAGCTTATTTCTAGGTCAGAAAAAAACCCCAAAACATAGAAACCATACAGTATTGAAAACCTATTTTAAAACCAGACAAGGTGAAGGTTCTTGTTATAACTTGCCACAGCATGTGTTCCTTGAGGTCTTCAAGGATGTTATCTAGTGCTTAGGTAGCAGTTTTAATGCAAAATAACTATGATGCCTTGTGTAAAATCTTGGGCACCTTTGGACTGGTTCTGAGTCGAATCAAAATGCTGAATGATTAAGCTAAATTTTACTGTGTGAATGTGCTGTTGGTTCACTGTACTTATATAAAATCTCACTAAACTCTTTGGGAGTGTGCTGCAAAAAGGTATTTCTGGAAAATCTAACATTTATAGGAAAACCTACATGCCCTGTTGGCTGGAGAACATGGTCATGACACTAACATGTAAGTTGAAGCTCATTTAAATGAAGAGGGCCAATGGACACCTCCAGTAGTCCACCAGTAAAACACAGTGTGGTGGGTTGACTTTGGTTGACTGTGCCCACCAAGCCGCTCTATCACAACCCTCCTCAGCAGGACAGGGAGGGGAGAAAATAAGATGGAAAAAATCGTGGGGGTCCATAAAGCGACCAGCAGAGAGCAACACGCAGTTCGATATGAATTTTAGGTGAAACCCCTTTTATTAGGTGAAATCACACAGATTAGATACCTTTTTTACTGCAAACGTGGCAAGCTAAAAAACTGCTCATTGGTTACACACACTGTTCACACCGTATTGATTGGTTAGTAATTATAACAAGTTCTGATAAACCTATCTTATAGCTAAATATTGTTAGTTTACCTTTAATACCTAAAAGCATCAGCACACCTGCTGGTTTTGACCATCTTACTATGGTTGGTTCTTAACATGTTCCATTACTCCCAAATACCTTCCCATAACTGCTTCTTGGTTTAGGGCAGCCTGTACCCCTATCAACAAGGCCGCTGTGTTTTGAGAATGTGATTATTAGGATCCTCTCAGCGTGAGTAACTTCTCCTTTCTCAGGGGAACAGAAGAACATTGTCAGGGCCTAAATCTTGGGAGAAGAGAGCTAGGCCGCCAGCAGGCCTGCTGTCTTCCCCGACAGGTCAAGATAAAGGCAGTGTAATAAAGCAAAAGCAGAGGTTGCACACTGAAGCAAAGAGAAACCAAAATATTTATTCTCTTACTTCCCATCAGGAAGCAATGTCTGGCCACTTCCCAGGAAGCAGGGCTTCAGTACCAGCAGCAGTTGCTCCGGAAGACAAAGGTTGTAAATAAGGAATGCCCCCACTTCCTCCTCCTTTGTCTCGGCTTTTATTGCTGAGCAGACACCGTAGGGAATGGAGTATCCCTTTGGTCAGCTGGGGCCAGCTGTCCTGGCTGTGTCCCCTCCCAAGGCCTTGCCCACCTCCATCCTACGGGTGTGCTGGGGGGAACGTTGGAGAGACAGCCTGGGTGCTGTCCAGACAATATGAATGTATCTACACTCCTTTGGGGACCAAAATCCAGAGCCAACGCAAACACTTTATCATGGCTGAACCCAAGACAATAACCTGAACCTGTTGGGTTCAAATAGATTTCTACACATAGCTTATGCAGATGTTTCTAGACCACACTCCAGCTGCAACAAGGAGTACGGCACTATAAGGAGCTCAGCAATTCAGTGATGAAGTTGCTCGTCATAGAGCTGACACACAACATCCTGTGATACCCTTCCTCTTACGGACTGCCTCCATATGGACTTCAGTGAGCTCTGCGCCTGTGGTGTCTTAGTAGGACTTACTAGCTTGAACACAAGCCATACTCAGCGATTGTGGCACCTGCCACTGGTAGCTTTTCTAGGATTAGGCATGTGATTCACATCACCCTAACTGCTGTATCATTTCTACACTGCTAGCCATGAAGAAGGTAACTGTAGCAAGTAGCTGGATTTCTGTGGATTATCTCAATTATTCTGAGCAGCCTGTTCTGTTGAAAATACTAGTCAGTGCAAAAGAAATTTGTTCTTCAATGAAATAAGTCAAAGTTCATAGTTATGTGCATTCCAGAACACCTGAATGCATAGAGAAACATTACAGGAAGAACAAGAAGAAAAGAGTTTTACTTATCTGCAGAGTGAACAAGCCAAGAATGTCTAAGCAACAAACAACCTTCATAAATTAAGATCATCCAAGAAATACGTGCTTTCAGTGCAGACCTCATACTTTTTGGTGAGGGGACATGGAGTCAACACTAGGTGACTAAAAAAAAAGATTGACTTATTCCGAAGTAAATGTTCCTAGGAACTCATCAGAGAAGGATCGTCTTACAACATCAAGAATTCTAACTAGGACAAGCCCACATCAGCATCAAGAACAGCAAGACGATTGACAGACACATTTAGGACACCATCAACATGACTTCCATAACAAGTGATGATATGGATGCCATCTGGAAACCTTAGAAAGGGAGTTGGATGTGGATGAGCTTCTGTCAAAGTTGATCTTTATTTTTTCCTGCTATTTTTTGTGCAAGTTCCTGACTGTGATTATTTTTATATAATAAAAATTCTCTTGCTCATACAGAGTCTTAGCATACTAATGGGTGGAGGAGTTCTGAGAGTTCAGGGCTTTGCAGGGATGAACGGTTAGTTCTGCAAGGTTTCAGGGAAAGGATTTAATCTGGCTGGCTTTGCCATCATTTGTCATGATGGATCCTAGCAACTTTGAATTGCCTTTTTCGCTGCCATGGCCATCAGAAAAGCTCTAGAAGGGTTGTGGGTTCCAGAGTATTTTGCAGGTTGTTCTTATCATCAGGTGTGTATTAGTAACCTCTAAGTAACTCTTAGAGGTCCCACAAACCACACAAGTTCTTTACTTGTCTGAAGGCAAGTCATTCCTGCCCTGCCTGGTTGCACACACATAAACTTCCTTCTATGGCTGGAACACCTGCATATTTTCGTTGGACTTAGTTCTGCTTTATAACACCGAGGTGAGGCTCTAATCCTTTTAAGGAAGAGCACCTCACTTTATCACTTCCAAGTTCTTACAAGCCCCTTGAAATTTGTCATCCTTCTGCCATCAAAACGGGATCCTGCAAGCTGTAACCGCAGCAATCCCTAAGTTACCATAACAGCATTTTGTCTGAAGCTAGGGATAAGCTCTAGTTCTTGTTAGCACTGAAACAGCCATAAAAAAGCAGCTGTTGAGGCCTGCAGTGTAGGAAATTTATATGCCTGGATTCTCCTCAATTCAGCTCTTAATTAACCTCATTGTTGAAAGGGACGCGGTTGCACCAGGCAAGCGAAATGTCTGTGGGTAAGTTGATACTAAGAGAGGGCAGGCAGGGTGGCCTCCTCAGAGCATGGTGACAGATCATGAGCTACCTGATGACATGGTTCACAGACTGGAGGGGCAGTCATCAATTAATCCCCCATTTAAAACTGAAGGGATAGGGGACGTCTCCAGAAGGGTGGTTTTGTCCAGCTGAATTGCCAGTGTGCCAAGAAGTTTGTCGGCAGAGCTGTGCTGTAAACAGCAGGTTGTAGCAGGGGAGATGGTGCCAGGGCACACAGCTTGTCAAGGGAAGCAGCTCCTGGCTCCAACCAGCCACAGACATGTCCTGGCTACAGACATGTCTCTGCAGCTCCAAGCTAAACAAAACACCGAGGTGACTTTGGGAATCACTCCAAACACAGCCAGCCAATAAAGCTTGTGCTTGGTCTGTTTCTTTATGTTTGTTTTCTGAATCTACTTGATAGTTTCTGAATTTATTTTACTTTTCATCTGGTCATCTGGCAAATGTCACCTGGTTTCACAAGCACTTTCAGCATGAGCTGGCGATAGCTCAGCTGGCCTGTCTTCAGGGGAGACCAGTATCACCAACCCCCACTAAATTACACCAGTGGTATTCAGGAACACATGCTTAAATTAGCAATCGGTCCTGCTACCTTCTGGAAAAACAAAGTAGTTCAAGGAGAAGCTGTAGAAGAGGATGAAGAGTTTCCTTTTAAGCAAATCAAACTAGGAGAGAAGCCAGCCTGAGAGTGGCTAAATAAAACACAAAACATTAAAAAAAAAAAGTGCAAAGTGACAAACTGTAACAAAGAGCAAGAAAAGCAAAATGAGTCAGCAACATGAGGCTGTTGACCAAGAAGGAGATGGCAATAAATTAAGGCAGCTTCTAAGAATCATAGGACTAAGATAAGGAAGGTCAACACTGACAAATAAGATGATCTGGTATCTGAGGGCAGATGTAACCTTTTTCAGGTTACTAAAAACTTAAGTTCTCATGAAAAAAGGTCTACTTGGTCACCTTAGATTCTAACCAAATTATCAAATTGTATTATTGTGTCCAAAACCCAATAAAGTTAATGGCAAGTTAAAAAGCAAGGAGAGGATGAAGAGTAGTTTGCTTTACTGGAGGTGGGTTTCCAGAATAAACCAGTAGTAACTCAGCTCAGTGCTGTATAGGCTGAGATATCCATCGCTCATATCGTATTTGCTCTTCATGTAAGACAGGAGTCTGAGAGAGCCTGCCTGCAGGTGGGAAGACAATCTTGTAGCTTACGGTATAAGGGTGTCAACCCGGTGGGACACTTAGAGTAAACAAGACTGGAAGTTTCCTGACATGCATAGGAAAAATGCAGAAAGACATTTAGGAAAGGGAGAGGGGATTCTTGAGAGAAGGCTACCAGAAAGCAATCACTTGGTTAAGTGCACAGCTATGTCTGGGATGGGGATATCAGTCAGTGTATTTAGCAAACTAAGTTATTTCCAGGAAATACAGAATCACAGAATTGTGGGGGTTGGAAGGGACCTCCAGAGCTCATCAAGTACAACCCCCCTGCCAAAGCAGGCTCCCTAGGACAGGTCGCACAGGTCGGCATCCAGACGGGTCTTGAATATCTCCAGAGAAGGAGACTCCACAACCCCCCTGGGCAGCCTGTGCCAGGGCTCTGTCACCCTCACTGTGAAAAAGTTCTTCTGCCTGTTGGTGTGGAACTTCCTGTGCTCCAGCTTGAGGCCATTGTCCCTTGTCCTGTCCCCACAGACCACTGAAAAGAGGCTGGCCATTTCCCCCTGTGTCCCACACTTCAGATATTTATAAACATTGATCAGATCCCCTCTCAGTCTTCTTTTCTCAAGGCTGAACAGCCCCAGTTCATTCAGCCTTTAAATAGAAGCAGATTACTTTTATTTAAAGGGTGGTAAAAAAGGAAGAAGCGCTGGGGCTGTTCTTGATCAGTCAGAAAAAAGTCACCTACCTGGAAGAGCCAAGTGAATTACTGAAGAGTCTGTCCTATTACAGACTACCCTAATTTTGTTAAGATAGTGATCTGTGTGGCGTCAGTCATTGTCAAGGACAGACATGAAACTCTGGCACTTGGGAACTACAGAAACAACTTACTTATTTTATGAGAATTTGCCAATTACTTAAGAATCATATTTTATGCCTGTGTGACCAGACCAACAGATGTTGAATTGATGCCTGAGCTGCAGAGGAATATAAAGTGCCTTGGGCTGGAGGATATAAATGTGTAGCTGCCATAGGAAAAGGGAAGGATAGAGGCCTGCAACCCAAATAGCATGCTTCTGAGGAGACCATGATAGACAAAGAAGAAACTAACTTAATGTCACTTTCTTTGCCTGAAAGTCTTATTCTGCCACTGATTGCTTACTCCTCCTCAGAGGAGTAAGTGTAGTCATCTCTGAGTTCTTTTATGAGTCAGAGATTGAAGTGGGCTGGTATGGGTGTGAAGAAGTATGGAGGTGTGAGGAAAAGAAAGTGCTCCTCTGTGACTGCTGTCAGATACAGCATCTAACTGCCCATAGGCTGACCGCGTTACAGAGGGAATGCAGCCCCCTCTGTTATCATCCCAGCAGTTGTTTTTCAGTCTTTTCTAGGTCTGTGCTTTAATGCAGGATAGGCCCTCTGGAAGCACCCTGCCCTATGATGGACATAACCCCCACCCAGAAAAACAAAAGCCTTAAAATGTTGCCATGATTCAGGCCCAGGCAGCGGCTGAGCACCCCACGCCACTCGCTCACCCCTTCCCTGAGGGGACAGACAGACAGAGCCCCGCAGGCTGGGATAAGGGGACATATCCTTATCTGACACATGAAAGGGGAGCAACCACACCACCTGGCCACCTGGGCCAGAGCTCACACCTGGGGATAACACAGGGCACTGCACCAACATGACGACTGACCCGACGCCTGACCTCACTCGGACTGTCCTGGGCTGCGCAGACCCACCCCCCCAGCCAGCCCCTTTCATGGGGGTGTGATGTCACGTGGTGTGGAAGCTGGGCCAGCTCAGCTCACCTGTGCTGGCTGCTTGGGGAAGGTCACTCTGGCCTGGCCAGATCCAAGACAAATGTCCTCTGTAATTTTCACGAACTTGGAAAAAATAAAAAAAGTATTAACATGAGAAGTAACCTTTCTGATGTGTCCAAAACACCACTAAATACCAGCAAGTAGCTTGGACAGAAGGACATACGTGGCAGCTGTCTTGGACTAACAGCAGCTCAGAAAAAGGAGAGTTTATATGGGCTTTATATACCCTTTCCCTTTTCAGCAGTTTCAGCCCCAAGAGTTTTATCAGAAAACCCAAGGAAAATATGTAGGAGTACAGTAACAACAACTAAAGAACTTGTTTCCCCAATTCTCCCACCCCACCAAACCCACCTACCCTACTCAAGAGCTGTAGCCCTCTCTGGGCTGCAAGGTGAGGTATGCATTCATCTCCACGACGCAGTTTTCCCTCTGGTGGTTAGCATTCTTTTCAAATTGATATCCCAAAAATATACATGTACTATCCAAATAAATTTTGTAACCAAGCCAGGAACGTGGCTAAGAGGAAATTGGGGAGAGAATGAGAAGAAAAACAAACCATCAAAATTGTTGGTGACTATTGAAAGTACTCTTTGTCTTGCTCCAAAACAGGTCAAGAGATAAAGGTGGATGCATTAGCTTGGCACTGATAATTTCATATCTGACCTCTTTATTGCTTTCCTGATAAATTCAGTTCATGAGGGATCTGCTGCTCCATTTTGCTACCTGGTTTTAAATCAGGAAATCGTGGAAAGTCTTACCCATCTCTTTCTCTGGGCTAAATGAAGTAAGCCAGCTTAGTGGCAAGGGAGTCGATGATCTAACAGACCTATTTACTTGAATATTTTAGGTTAGTCTCATTTAGTTCCTCACAAAAGTATTTCTTGACATTCCTAGCCTAAAGAAACGTTTGCTGCAGCCAATGGTCACTGCCCTGAAGGAGCACATGGGCTTTGCTGCTGGTCAGTGCTTCCATGTCCCATATGTCAGATGAGTTGAGGAACAGCAGAGGATGTCATAGCAGGACCAGTGTGAACCAGGAGTAACTCTGAGAAGCATGCAGTCCTGTGGACAGCATCAGCAAGGATGCAGCACAGACACTGATGATGTTAAAACACACCGTCCCATATCTTGCAATGCCTCCTGAATATCTGACCCTACCCTGAACAAACACAGCATCTCCAGGCCTGGCCAGTGAATCTTCTTGTGTTTGGTGTGCTCAACCCTAAAATCGCATGCCTAAAATCATACCCACACAAAATCTGTAAAGCTCACAGCCTTCCAGAAACTTTAAAAGCAAAACTTTTGAAATTAATAGGACCAACTCTTCAGCATACTTTAAGAGTTTCCATTGTTTAACCAATCTTCCATCTTGTCCCAAAGCTTATTTCCATGTTTGATCGTTTCTCTCCCTCTGGGATTTGGTGTGATGCTGCCAGCAATTACATGTGCTACAGGTGCCAGGTCACACTTACATATTCTCAGCATCCCAGCCCTTTCAGCCCCTGAAATTGGGGCCTGCCCCTTCTCCCCAGGAGTCATGGCAGACTTCCTCCGACCTGGCAGGGCCACCCCCTTTTGCCTTCTTGACTGAGCTCAGATTTACCACTCCATCCCTTTGTCTCCAAACATGACTCCCTCTTTTAATTTTATTCTCTGTTTTCTGTGCTGGCTGAAGTCACTTTAAGCTGCTGACCCCCAGACTTATATTTTTTTTTAAACAAAACAAACAAAAACTGGGGTGGTAAGTACTTTAAATAGAGTGCCCCTAAGCCTGACCCTCAAATTGCAGTGAATTCTGCAAAGGTTACCTTGCATGACTGTCGTGAAAGCAGCTGCAGTTGTGGGAGCCTGGAAAGGCCAGCCCCGTGACCCATTTTCATCACACAATCACTGATTCATGGCAGAAATCTCATTATGGACATTCAGGGTTGGGTTTTTTTTTTTGAGCAGTGGATAACAGCATATCTTCAAATGAAATCCAGTTCAATAAACAGCACAAAATTAAATCATTCACTGTCTGGTCTGCCTTGAGCTGTACTTAAGCCCTGTGCATGATTAACAGATTAGAATGTGGAAAAAAAGCAGCTTAATCTGCCCTCTGCAGAGATAGATACTTTTATTTCCCTGTGCTGCAGATTGTTTCATCTCTAGGCACTACACCGGGCAAGCTCTGCTTGTTGGTCCCTCAGCAGATGGTGTGGCTAGAGGAGCACTGAATTTTCAATCCAGCCTGGGTGTTTATGTTGTGTCATTGTAACGACACTAATGTTTTCAACTCTTGCAAAGAGGTACATGTTTGTTTGTCCTAATTTTGTTTATTACAGTAATATTCCAAGTCAAGACACAGACAAATGTGGAGAGGCTCAGACATGGGAAATGACTGGTCCCAGGCCGTGCAGTAATTCAGGATCAAAGAAAAAGCATCGGCATCCAGATAGCCTGAATCCTACCCTAATGCCTTATCTGTGCTATATGGCTATCACCCTTTGAATTAGCACTGTATAGTAGGACGTTTAAATCTTAAATGTTCCACACCAAGAGCTTCAATTTATTCCCAAAGCTGGTGTTCCCCAACCTTTATTTTCTTAACCAGAGCTTGTTTTTATTTTTGCCAAGGCTGCGTGGCTGTACAGCTACGCCACTGCACTTCAGGTCAGAGTTGCTCCAGTCAGTTAACATAAGGCTCAATCCAACAGACAGGGAGCCAAGTTTTTCCAGTGCAACAGGAGGATGTTTCACTTTGAGCAGAAACAAGAAGGTGTGAGTGCTCTGTATTTTGTGGCATGAAGCCATTATATACTTGAAATATTACATACACTGCATATAGCATTGGTGGCAAAGAATATCAGGCACACTCTGAGACCAAGCTCAGGTGCCTGGAATATCCTTGCACAGCCTTTGGCACCTAAATAACATCACTAGCATCATTTGCATTTCATAACTGCAACTCACATAAATGTAGGGGCATGTCAGAATAGCGATGAGACACACTGGAGTGTTCATATATTTTTAAACACAAAAAACCAACACCCCCCTTGCTGTACCAGGTGATGTTTTGCTGTCTGCTCTGATACCCTCCTCTATTTATGCCAGCTACTTCCATCAGATGCTTTCTGCCACAGTGCCTGCAAAAACCAGAAAGCTGCTGGTGCAGGGGATTTTTCAAATTGAGCAGAGGGATTTTCATTTAGCAAGTCTTTCTAATGACCAACGTAACACCCTCAAACCCCTATGTGGGCTTCCAAGCTACATGGCTGAGTCAGGCTGTTGCCTTGAGTACCACATCCCAGTGACAATCAGGCTGTGCCAGCTGTAAAAGCAGTGTAGGAGATGGTACATCACCTGTGGCTGCTCAGGCACAGGCTCATGAGAAGACAAAAGCTGGCCTAGGAAGAGTTTTATATGTCAAGTAGTTTCTTTTTGGTAAGCTACCCTGTGATTTTCAGATATGTCAGGTGATCCATGACCCACTTTTAAACAGGAAAGTCATCCCACCTACTGCGTTACCAAGAGTAGTCATCTGGTTTTAGGTAATACCAAGGCAAAGCAGGAGTTCTTGGGTGTGTTTTCCCTGATGTTTGAGCAGCTGGCTTTGTTGTGTTGGAGGGGTTTTTTTTCTAATAGCAACTTCCACTAAAACAATGGCAATGGGTGCTTAAGACCATTCAGTGTGATGAGGCTGTGCTGAGAGTTTGAAAACCTGTTTGTATCTATCTGTCATACTAGCCTTCTGGAGAAAGACATTCAAACTAGCAAGTCTGCAATGTGGAAGATGGTGACCACTTTTTTAAGTTGCTTGCTTAAAAATAACTGTGTTTTTAGTGACGTGCTTCAAATTCAAGTGGACTTGAGCCTTCATGAGTCTCACACCTGACGGATGTGTAAATCTCGGAGGTTGGAATGTGTAAAATTCCCTAAAAAATAATCAACTGAGCCTGAGATGTCTGCTGTTTGAGGAAAGATTGACTTTCCAGATTCTCCAAAACAGATGGCCATAGGGAAAGAAAGCACCCCAATGTCAACAGCTAAGCCTCCCAGATGCCCTCCAATTCCCCTTGAAGTAGTAAGAAAATGTCACTTTATATGACAAGTTCCTTGCATACAGTGCCAGACTCTGCCCTTCCAGAGTCCTGGGGGCAGGGGAAACAGAGTAGGAGAGCCCCCAGCTTTTCCCCACCTTTTATTTTCACTTGTTTATCATTATTGACAAAGGGAAATCCATCCCCATGTTCTTTTTTGAATTGTAATGGTTGGAAGAGACCTCTTGAGGTCATCTAGTCCAACCCCCCGGTAAAGCAGGATCACCTAGAGCAGGTTGCACAGGATCATGTCCAGGTGGGTTTTGAATCCCTCCAGAGAAGGAGACTCCACAACCTCTCTGGGCAGCCTGTCTGGTGGCATCTCTGCCACCCCCAGAGTGAAGAAGATTTTCCTCATGCTCAGGTGGAACTTCCTGTGTTCTGGATCCCTGGGCAGGCAATGGTTTGGGCCACCAGAAGTTCTAGAGTGCAGAAGCTCAGAGTAGATGAGCAGCGCTCCAGCCAGAGCAGTGGGGAGGTCCCAGACTGTGCAGAGGGATTTCTAGAGCTGAAGGCTTTAGGGCTGGAGAGAAAAAAATAAAAATAAATCAGTCAGTAAGTCTGATAATAGGAGAGTGTAAGTGAGAAAAACTTGCCTAAAGAAAAATAGTCATAACATGATCCTAAATATTTTCTTAAAGAGAACCTCTGAACTATTTTATGCACCTGAAGTGTCCTGGAGATTTGAGTCTGTCATGGGCTCTTGTTTAATTAAAAGTTGCTAAGAATCCTACTGCCAACTATTTTGGTGATGTCTGCATTATAAAGACTGTGACAGTGATGTGAGAATGACAGGAATAATTCTGTCATCATAACCAAAACCAAAGGAAGCACTCCAACTGGTTCTCAGTTTGGGATTTAAAAAAGAATAGTTCTCATTTTCTGTTCAGCTACATTTTATATTTGCTCAGTAAAATTCTCTATACCTAACCTAGGCTGCTTCTTCAAACTCAAAGTAATTTTTAGAGCTTATGTAAGAAAAGGTTATCTTGATATGAACAGAATGATTTTGATATTGAATTTACTGTACTGAGCATAGCATTGAAGAAAAAAAAAAAAGACCTGACTTTAATTTATGGTTTAATTAGTTTTATTGCAATATTACATTACATTATATTGTGTAGCTTTGGTGATGTTTTTTCTTGATTTATTTTTATTGTATTTCAACCTCCAAACACAGTTTTGTACATCAGAAATACCTAACAAATCCCATTTCTGTCAGTAGTTAACACAGGTGGCATGAGTACACCACTCTACCAAAAGGAAACTCTAACTGTCTTGTGTTGCTAAACTTCTGCTTCTTATTGCCACATCCAAAGATTCACCTTCCAAGGATGCTGCTTCTGGACTGGTTCCAGCTGACACAGAGAGGGAAAACGTGAAGAGCAGACAGTGCTGATGCAAGCAGAGCTGCAAGGTACAGACAGGAAATACCCGTTCTGGTTTTAAGTAATTTGTTTTAGTCTGCTGCAGAGGCTGTTATTCAAAGGCAGAAGGGAAAACAAATTCTTTTTTCATTGCTGAGGTCTGAAATGACGTGTCTCAAAATGATAATGGAAGACAGCAGTCCAGTTTGGGTGGCAAATTAATTTGGATTGAAATATTAGCCATGTGCTCTTTCATTTGGCCTGGGTTTTTCCCAAACAGAAATAGATAAACCTATTTTGAATTTTAAAATCCTTTCAGACTTTTAATTTCCTGAAAATACTGTTTAAGATGTTTTGGATTACAGTGGAAACCTGTGTACTTTTCCAGCTGAGAAGCTAGTTCCTGACCTACTGATTGCTGATGACTGATGAACATCCATCATTTGAAGACCTGAGACATGTCACTATAACATATTAAACTTATCAAATTGTTGACTACCTATCTTTGCAATCAGTGGTGGCACAAACAGAGACAAGACAGCATTCAGTGAAGCCACACAGTTGGCTGTTTGGAGTTTCATGGTGAGTCAGCTGGAGGTATTGCTAATTAAACCCGAGAAGACGTTAAATGTTTTCTATTTCAGCACATTCTTTGCAGAGGTAGTTGTGGTCGAGGCAGTAAAACTCCACTCTGGAACATGTAGGGACGGGACTCAGATCACAGGGAGCTCTTATTTGGGCTACCTAGGGAAGGAAAACAGGTCTCCTAACATCAACACAGGTAATTTTGATTACTTTGTTTTCATAGTACCCCTTAAAGAGAAACTACATTTTTTTAGGACAGGGTAAAGATAAATTAACCAAGTAAATAGACACAGGGCATCTCCAGTCCCAGACAAAACGTTTAAACAAACCAATCTATTTGACTTCCCAGCAGAACTACTGTCAGGCTTCCCAGAGGAAAAGGGATGGCACTGAGCAACCCCTCAGCAACCCCTAGGCATCATCCACTTACAGCCAGTAAAGCCAAACTACTGTGAGAAGCGGTGACTTAGATCTCCCTACAAAACCTTTATGTCGGTGCCATACGGTGTGGTACATCAAGGCCCAAGGTACTCTTGAGCAGACAGAGTTCATGCTGTAAATGAGCAAAGAAGAGTTTTGTAAGCAAAAAAAACCAACAACAAAAATGGATCAGGGCTGAAGGACCTGAGACTAAAAAGTACCAGGCATGGCTGGCTTGACTCATATCTTTGCTGACTTCTCAGTAAGCCAGGACACCAGCGCACAGGGCAGCTAGAAGAGAGCCACATACTCCTGACATGGTCTGTGTATTCAGGGGTCCCTCACAAGATGACTCAAACCAGAGCCTCAAAGAAGGTATTTGGGGTTCATCAGGTGAAAATCTGCTGTGACTGAGTAGCTGGAGATGCTGCTACGAAGGTGATACTGCTGCTACGAATAGCCTTAATTTCAAGTCACACTGTAGACTGGGATTTTGGGTGAAAAACATTTGGAAGGGTTTTTTTTGAGTCACCGAGACTCAATAGATAAAACCCCCAAATACCTGAAATGTAAAGGGGATGTCAAGCTATCACTTTGATTGCTTTGGAAGCAGGCGTGACTCTTTATGGTGGAGAAGTTACAGATCAGTCCAAATATTCAAGAAGATAACCCACCCCATTTGTAAAACAGCTGTGCCTGCATCAAGGAGGCTTAGAGAAGATATACCCTTGGCATGTTTGTGTTACACTTACTCTGGGGATATGAGGACAACAACCCACTAGTATGTTTCTAATTTTTTAGCAATTATTAGTGAGTACAGGTGGGAGAGCCCAGTCCCTACAGCAGTGAGCCAGTTCTCCCTACAGCAGTGAGCCAGTTCAGATGTAGGTGGGTGCCCAGTACATTCCTCAAAGTGCCTACTGGCAGAAATGAAAGCCAAGAGTGCAGAAGACTGTCAGTTACCAAGTGCTGGGTCCTTGAGGGCACGCACAGACACTACTGTCCCTGCCCAGCCCACCTTTCCCTGCTCACAGTCCAGGACCCCATTTCAGCCCAGCTCAGGGCCACTGGTCAGGAAAGTCCAGATCAAAGTTACCTTGCTTGAGGTAACATACCTTCATCAGAACTCTGATGGAGGCAGCTGTGGCAGCAATTTCAGATATTTAAAATATTAGAAAATTTAGTAAACTTTTCTGCCTGTAGCCTTGTAGCATTTTCAGGGGGTGTTTTCCATTAGCAGACTGAAGGGGAAATCACCAAAAAATCCCCAAACAGTAAAACCACAGAGCATGGCGATTTGTCAAAACAAGACACAAAGCAGGGGCTTCCTTCCGCTTCATCCCAGTACCAAAGCACACGTGAACAGCCCTCTGGAGCTCCTGCCTGGGCAGCCGCTTCAGCCTCAGGTGTGTCAGTGCTCTTCCCTGGAGGGTGGATGACCAGACCACCCAGCAAGAGGATAACCACCAAAAAAGAAAAAAGGCAGTAGGTAAGAGGACTTAGGACAGCGAAGGAAGGACAAAAGCATAACCAAACAACATGTGGCAAAGGAAGTAGAAAAGTTTCCTGTAAGCAGAGCAGAGGTATAGGGAGTTTGAATACCTGCTCCAGCCTTGGCTGATGAACCTCATGGCCAGAAAGCTGGAACTGCCTGATTTGACCTGTTCAGCCCTACCACCCATGCACTCTTCTCCATACAACCAAGTACAGCAGCTAATAAATGATGCGGGCAGCCTGCTGGGACAGAGGATAATTCCAGGAGGTGCAGAGATCAGGTTTTTCCAGAGTATGTCCTATAGTCAGCCTGAAAGCAATAGGCAAAACGAGCAAGAATTTCTTCTGGGAGAAGAACATGAGGAGTATTGCAGAAACTGTATTGAGATCAGCTTGAAGTTTTCAGGCTGCATGTGAATACTTTCTGTTTGAGCTCAGAATTAATTTGCACAGCAGCTCTGCAACTGCACGTAACTTTCTGTTGATGTTCATCTAGAACATTAGTAATATCTCATTTGTAAATCATCCACTATGTGCTGGAATGACCTTTTACTGTGTGGTTGGTTTTCTTCTGTTCCCCCATTGGTTTAATGAGCTGGGTTTGTGGGTTTTCTCTTAATTTTCCTAACAGGTATTGTAAAAGCCAAGCTACTATGAGAGCAGAAGAGTTGATGATTTCTGTGCTAAAGCATTAGTAAATCTTGAGTGACAACTTTCGCATTCGTGTAAAACCTAAAATGGCATTAAACTGTCTACACAGCAGCAAAGAGCCTGACAATTAACATTTGCATACCAAATACTGCCCAGAGTAAATGGAAGCAGATCCCCCATCACAGAAAACTTGTGTAAACATTTCATCCTAATTACTTTTTTTTTTTTCTGCTAGGGTGCTGATACCTCCTGCATCCTTTACTTCTTCTTCTTCTTCTTACTAAGCTTGGTCCCGAGTGAGAAATGCTGGTAGCAGATGCCTGCCCTGGGACTGCTAGACAGCAGCACCCTGTCTGTGTTCTGCAGCTCTGAGAGGCGAATCTCTTACCTCTGACAACCACAAACTTGACAGAGTGAGTAAGAGTACAATATCTGTGACAGCTGATGTGCACCTCAATGCAGTTGCCTCTGCTGGCTACAGAGATGCTGAGACAAGCATGAGTCTGCACACCTGCGTGGGGGTCCTACCAAGGAATCTTCTGTTCTCCTCACAGACAAATAACACAACTTACTGCTTCCAGGTTTTAGTACAATACACTGCCTGTACTCAGTACTTATTTCAAGCCTTAACCATGAAGGCTTCCTTTTAAAACTATTGGTATCTAGCAGCTTATGATCAGCCGAGCGGGCTCAGCTCTGGTGTGTCTGTACTCACAGAGACCTGTATAGGAGCCAGGAAATGTAGTGGTGGCACTGGAAACCTAAGCAGGGCTGTCCTGCAGGGGAACTGTGGTTAGCCAGCATGCAAGTTTTTTGTTGATGAGGGTTACAGCCAAACCAAAATGGTTTTCCTATAATGTTTTAAGCATACAGATGCCTCACTAAACAAATGGCCCGCTGCAGCTGCACAGTTACGCTACGGTTCCTTTGGCCAGGTTTTGGAAAGCTTGTAGTGAAGGCCCAAAGCAAGGGGCTGCCACCAGTTTTTAAATCCCTTACACTCATTAGACAGCTGGAAAAAAAGAAAATACGGATTGCTGATTACCATTCAAGGTGGGAAACCCCAATTAACAGCATAACAAACTCAGGGAAGACTTCCTTGTTCATAATCCAGTAATGAGAGCCAGGGAGCTAAACGGGCTCCCAGAGGTTCCAGGAATTTCCCAGAATTGCTACCTTTTTGCCCACTAATGTTTTTTTCTTCATAAAAGTTAGTCATCGGGCACAAGCATAGACAAGAATAAATTTCAAGTGAGTTATGTATTCTGGCATTTGTCTTTCTCCCATACAGGAACAGTAATGTCTCCTGGAAATCATTTGCATCGGAAATTCTGAATTTGACAAATTATCTTTAGAAAACTTGATGGGACAAATTTATAAATTAGGTGCAGTGATTGAGCCCTCAGCAGTTTCATCTGCACATGCCAGAACAGATCAGCGCGAGAGTGAAATGAATAGAAAGTCAGAGAGATGCTAGGTCCAAACATTATATTCCCTGCATGAAAATGTGTTACGAAGGCAGGGGAGAGCTGTAAGCATTTTGTTACAATGACTGTCAAGGGCGGAGGGTGGGGTGGGGGATAATCCTAGGTTAAAAATAGGTCTCAAATTTTCTAGTTAATTTCTTCGCTTGACTGAACTGTAAGAGATTTAGTTCCCTAATTACACCGACACAATGGCTTCCCTCGTTGAGCTGCGAAAGCTCGCTGTTGTTCTTAATCAGCGCCTCTAATTCAGCACTAGTAAATCTAGGAAGAGAGGCTGAGGGAGCTGGGCTTGTTCAGCCTGGAGAAGAGAAGGCTGCAGGGGGACCTCATTGCAGCCTGCCAGTACCTGAAGGGAGCTTATAAGCAGGAGGGGAATCAACTTTTTAAAAGGGTAGACAATGGCAGGACAAGGGGGAATGGATTAAAGCCAAAGGAGGGAAGGGTTAGATTAGATATTAGGGGGAAGTTCTTTACAGAGAGAGTGGTGAGGTGCTGGAACAGGCTGCCCAGGGAGGTGGTGGATGCCCCATCCCTGGAGGTGTTCAAGGCCAGGTTGGATGGGGCCCTGGGCAACCTTGTGTAGATCCAGGCCTGGAGGTTGGTGGCCCTGCCTGTGGCAGGGGGGCTGAAACTCTATGATCCTTGGGGTCCCTTCCAACCCAGAACATTCTGTGATTATATGATTCTATGAAATCTGTGGCTGTGAGAGAAAAAAGATTCATGGTTTCTGCCTCTGAAAACAGTTATTTCCCAGGCATTCCTGTGTTGAGGCACTTCTTGTATTCGGTGCTGTGACACCCTGAGCATGTTACTGTCAGGATAACTTTTTTCCAGCAGCTACCATAAATTGCCAGGCAGCAGGAGGGAGGTCAAACGGACGTGCTGGCTGTTCATGGAGCCTAAGCCCATTTCTGGGTTGTGAGATGACTGCCTTGCTGCCCATGGGACAACACAGCACAGTCTGCAGGGGAAAAGGCTTAACAGCTTCGAACTACAGCCATCCTTGGCATAACTTGGAAATAGGTTACATTAGCATTGGGTTGGATCACAGAACAGATATTTTCTTCTTTCATCATTACAGATTTCTCTGAATTTCCACTAAATAACAAGTGATTTTTTCCTACTGAACTTGAGCCTCAGCAAGTTCATATACTTGCTTTGCTCTGCCTTCCACCTCCTGCATTTCCTTGTTGCGTTTCCTAAGGAGCATTATCTGTCCCTTTCAATTTTCTTAGAGGAAGTTTGAGGTGCTCACAAGATCACCGATGACATAAAAGTGACCACAATTTAAATTTATAAACCCTCCTGCTTGGTTTTTTTTTGGTTTTTTTCTTTCTTTCCATTTCAATACCCAGATATCACATTCTTGGAAAACCCCCGTCTTGGGAAGGCACAGAAGTCAGCTAAGACCACAAAACAACCTCCACTCTGACACACACTGTTCAGTGTGTTAGTTACAGATTCTTTTTTTAAAAATCAAAAGCGGAAACGAAATGTATCCGCTTCTCTCAGCCTCAGAAGAGCTCCCCTAGCTGCTGCAACTGGTTTAGGGCTGTTGGGCTGTAATAGCAAGCATCTTCAGCTCCAAAAAGCAGGCTGCAGTGCTCATTTCGGCATCACCTAAACACCCCCAGCTCTGGCTGGGTGCCCAGCTCTCACGTTGGGCAGTGGAGAGCAGCAGTGTGAGGAGAG
>VZTU01026446.1:9312-78659 GCA_013400835.1 Zapornia atra
CCGCGATGCTACTGCGTCTCGCCCGGGAAGGCGCGGTATGGTTTGACCCACAGTGATGCCTGCGACGGGCGGAAATCTCACAAGACTTGTGACGAGAGGGTAAATGGGGTGCCCTGCCTCTGCTGGGAGAGGCCTGCTCTTCCTGAGCGCCCCTGGCTGGTCCCGCTGCGGGGTTGTCTTGCTTCTGGGGAACTCGGCGAAAACGCCGGCGAACTCGGGTGTACGCGGGGATCTCAGGGCACTTAGCGTAACTGCAGTTTCCTAAGCGTTCCCCCGGGGGAGTTTGTAACTTCGTGTGCCCCAGGGAATGTTTCTGTGCTCTCGGGAGATGGAACGGCAAAGGTGGGAGGGTAGCGTGAAGAGCGGGGGCACAGAAGGAGTACGTGTGAGTAGCCTCTGACTTGTGTAAAACCCAGAGCTGGGAGGGCTCTTTCTTTTGTAACCACCACGACTTTCTTAGTGCCCCTCTCGGAAGATCTGTCCCGCGTATCGCTGCTCTGTCATGTATTTGTTCTCATTTGTCTTACCCAGCTTGTTCCACAAGCCATATTCTGCTTTTTCTTTTGTCTTTTCTATTTTTTTCCCTGGAATTAATAAACATTTGCAAGTGCGCCCATAAGGTCTACGGAAGCGTCTCTTGGTTTTTCTCTCTTGACTTTGTCAGTTATGGGTCAGCTGCCTGCTCGCATGGAGCTTGGGGCACATCTGCTGCGAGCATTGTCTGGGGGGCAGAAAGAAGAATTATCATATTCTGTGCCCATAGCAACCTTCCAGAGAGATCTGGAAATGCAAAAATAATGAATATATCTCTTTTCCCTAAGGTTTTAATTCCTAACTGACAACACCAGAGATTAGTTTAGAAATTGAAATCGTAAGCAGATTGCCAATGGCTGTCAAGTATTGAGTTTCTGCTGCTAGACCCCATTTCTGCAATAGCTATTATAATAATTACTAACAATTACATTGCGGTCATGCCTGTAAACTTAGTCAAGGATTTAGATTCTGAAACCCATTGGATTAGGTACAGTGTTTACACAGGTAAAAGAACAAAGCAGTTGTTTTTTCAAAGGAGCTTAGAGATGTTTTCCATTTGGGGTAGAAATCTACTAGTAAATTATTGCTAAGGCACTCATAAGAAAAAATATGGTTGATAACCTTAAGCTTGCTATCCTACCATCCCTTCATGAAAAAGAAAAAGGGAAAAAAAACCCCCAAAGCAGTGTCACTAATCTAAAACTTTTGAAAAGTCTAAATATATGCAAAAAGGGCCAAGTTGCATGCAGTGCAGGTAAGGGAAGGAAGCCCCCATCCCTGAAAACATTCAAGGCCAGGTTGAACGGGGCAGTGCAACCTCATCAAGTTGAAGATGTCCCTGCTCATTGCAGGGGACTATCTGACCTTTAAAGGTCCCTTCCAACCCAAATGACTATACTATTCTATGATTCTAAGCTGCATCACAATGATCCAGAAACTAAGGCACAGCTTTCTAGATGACACATTTAACTGCATATTGCCTTTCTTTGGGTGATCTCACCTAAAGAAAGATTATGAAAGGAGAAAAAAAATTGTCCAGGGAGGCACCTGAAAACTGTAGAGCTTCTTCTGACAGGTCTTCCCTGTCTAGTGGGAAAATACTAAATTTATACATAAAACTGGCTACTAACCCCCCAAATCCTAGCATACTTCCAATGCGGACAGTTCTGTGGCACAATGTCTGCAAACTGGGAGAAAATCAGGGCTGCTATAAATGGGCTGTTTTGTTAATATGCTTGTGGCTATTTCACTTGTACTATGGTGTGAAATTAAATGTATTTCAAGTGATTGCTTAATGCAAGGAGGATACTACTGCTCATTTATTTGCTTTCACGTCCATGACATTCTGTGCTATGGGCATATTCTCTTAACCCAAAGAAAAAGATACAGTACTAGGATTGACCCAGTATCCGCTGGACATACCGATGGATGAGATGTGATCGATATGCACTTAACTTGTGCAGCTGTGAGTTATTTGTATTCTAGTTCTATCCACACTATAGCAGCTGCTGCTATCAGCCTCATTTTAAATCTGAGGCATTGGTGACCTAAGCAGTGCTAAGTCATGACATAACAGGAGAAGGAAAATTAAATGACTAGTGCAAGAGACGAAAAGCTACCGCGGGAAGTACACTTGCGGAGTGCTAACTTTTCATAAATGCCAAATGCAGCAGGTACATACATTTAGAAGTACATTTCCTAAACCTGACTAAAAGGACAATAGCTAATTTTTTTTCACCCCAAAAAACCTCACTGTTAAGTGTAGAACTTCATTTGCGACTCCAACAACAACTCCTTCATCAGGTGACTCTTTGATCAGAGTCAGAGCCTTGGTTTGTGGATGCTCTGAGACCCTTGAGAAGAGACATTTACACCAGAACATGGGCCACCTTTTCACTTCTATGATTAGGAAACAAATTCCACTAAACAATTCTTCAGTCTTAAGGAGAATGCTCCAAGTGCTTGTTGTTGATTGCACGTTTTCTAGCGCTTAATCTCACAACCCTTATAAATTGCCTTTAAACTGATACAGACCCAAAATACGCCTAGAGTCAGGTAATTCTTTCCATTTGGCAAGAAAGTGACAGCTCTTTTACATAGCAGGTGGAATCTCAGCGGGGCAACTCTGATTTTACTTCCATGAGACATCCTGCCACCTGTCTCAGAAGTTACTCTGAGGTAGTTACTCTAGCAACTTGAGATAGAATGAAACAGAAAGATGTTTTAACTTTGCCCCTCAAATACAGGAACACATACTAGAGGCCACATGTGACCCTCACAGGATACAAAATTCTACTTTTGTGAACTGTTTCTTTCTCTATGCAACCTGAACCGCCTTCACTAGCTCCAAACCTCAGTGTCGTAAGTCCTCTTAATAAATACCACCAACTCCTTAAAAATACTTGACTTCTTAAATCCTTATCCCTCTGAAGCCTCCAAAACTTTAGAAGCAAATTCAGATTTTAGCTGTCATAGTAGGAAAAGTAATTTTGAAAGGAAGGATCACCAAAGCTGGAAAGCGTTTTAAAAATTTGCTGTTGGAACAAGTCCAGAGTAGGGCCATAAAGATGACCAGAGGGCTGGAGCACCTCTCCTATGAGGGCTGGCTGAGAGAGTTGCTTCTTCATCCTGGAGAAGAAAAGGTTCTGGGGAGACCTTCTTGCAGTCTTTCAGTACCTGAGGGGGTCCTACAGGAAAGCTGGAGAGGGCCTGTTTGTCAGGGAGTGTAGAGATAGGAAGAGGGGGAATGGGTTTAAACTGAAACAGGGTAGATTTAAAATGAGTTGTTGGGAAGAAATTCTAGGGTGACTGCTCCCTCACTGGCATTGCTCAAAGCCAGGCTGGATGGGGCTTTGGGCAACCTGGTCTGCTGGAGGGTGTCCCTGCCCATGGCAGGGGGTTGTGACTAGATGATCTTTGACATCCCTTCTAACCCATATCAGTCTGTGATTCTGATTCTAAATTACTTCTGGAATTGATTTGGGAACTTTTATTAAGCATCAGTTTTGGGGTTTTGTTACCTTAGGTTTTCTGAACACTATTTATTTATTACAATATAACTGTACCTTGTAAATACTTGGCTTATAAAGATGTCCAGATCTACAGGTGACACCTGAGTTAAGCCACACACTCATCTGAATTCCTATATATGCAGTTTGGGGCTGCAAGCTGCTTTACTTCATGCCAGCTGTTCTATATTGTCCATTGCAGACCACAATAAAGCAATAAAAATTAAGTACCACCAAACCCAAAAATGAACAGGAAGGGGTTATAAGCTTTTTAGTCTGTGTTTGCTACAAAGAATACTGCAGTTTCCAGTATAATTTATCCAAACTTTATTTTCTCATATAAAGTACGAATAACACATGGGTAGGAGCAGCTCTAAATCCAGTACATTTAAGAAAAAAATGTAGAAATTACATTTGAAAAAATGGAACTAGAGTGGGATGGTGTTATGTGTTTGTCCTTCTTAAATAAAAACTGTACATATTGGGGAGGAGGATGAGTTGGGGAAGAATGTGGACACATAAATCAGTTCATTCATCCTCCATTTAGCAGTCAGCTTTCTATGAGTACTCAGACACTGTGCCAGTCAGGAAAGCTGTATGCTTTTATCTGCAGAAATGCAACCAGAATGTAAGAAGATAAGAAAATGTGTCACTGGGGTTAAAGGAAAATCAAGCCACAGTCAGCAGGACAATTACAGAAACTGCCAGTGTTAAATACCACTTTTTTTTTTTTTTTAATGCCTAAGAATATTATCAACCATTTAATAGAAAACCTAGTTTCTTAAATTCTAAAGAATGTTTTTAAGGGTCCATCAGATATTTCTTTTTTCTAGCCCTCAGAATTCTTTCCTCCTTTTTCCACTGGTTTGAAAACTGATCTTGCACTTGTTAAGTGTCACTGTCAGGTTAAACAGAATTTCAAGTAATAAAAAAAACATGCATTAGTAATGTTATAGGAAACTCTTTAAAACTTTTTAACTAAGACTTACATCTATGTCCATGAAAGGCTGTCACCAAAACCCACAGTTTTCATTTCCCAGGAAACACCATAAGGTACAGCCAGTCACTGTAAGCACAGTACAAGGTAGTGGTTCCTCCTCTGAGGGGGAACAAAACAAAACAAATATTAAATTTTAATTACTGAGACATATTGCTGCTACAAGAGGCAGGATAGCACTTCAGCATAACATGCAGAAGTACTTCAGCTGCAGAGCAGCTCAACAAACTTTCCTGTCCCATTTATCAAAACACTTTATGTTTCCAGCCTAAAGCAGGTGAAACCATAACAAATATTGCACAAGGACTGTTTATCTGTATCCAAAGCATTTGAATAAAGTGTTTATATAAATCAGTGTAAACTTACTCTTTCTTGACACTTCCAGTTTTACAATGTTTCACTTTGAATTCTGACAGGGTTTGATGTGGCATACCCTTTTGTTTCTCTCCACATGTCCGTTTATAGCAAGCAAGGCTTAAAGGTTGAAAGGAGCGAAGTGCAAACACCATTAAGATAAGTCCAGCAGGTCACAGAATCAAAAAAAAAAAAATCCCATTGTGGATGTTCAATAAACATTAGAAGATGCCTGTGGCTATGTGGAAAATATTGCTACGCAGTGGTGTGCTTTGTGGGTGAACGAAGCAAGGGACAGCTTCACTATCGCAGCGGAACAGAGGCGATGTGTACATCATACTAGAAGACAGTATTGTAAATGCAAAGACAAAAATGAGCTTCTCCATGTATGGTTTTTTTTTTTTTAAATTGAGCCACAAGTAGAAAAGGTATGTAAACACAATCATTTGTCCTGGCAGATGGGCAAGTAAAATAAAAAATTTACAGAAACTGTCTTTTGGAGCATCCAAAACTACACACAATAAATCTGCTCCAAGATTGAAATCCAACAATGAAACTTGCATCCCAAGCTGCACTGGCTGCAGTGTGAGCACTGGCACCTGAAGTGGGCCCAGCACTCCCAACTTCAAATCCCATTTCAGTTGCTTATAGCAGAAATACTTGATTTTGTAAATTCTCAGCCCTTTGGACCAGCATTTTAAAGCTGCATCCCTTTTCTCTCAAGTACCTTAAATTTTGGAGTAAGAGTTTTGAATTTGTCAGAATTATGCTGGTGCTAAGAACATGCCTCTAGCTTTTCCTCTAAACATCTACTTGTATTTAGCCAGGCTACTTGTATAAGCAGCAAGGGGAATACATAACTTTAAAAACCAGATTTTTCACACCTGTCATACAAACAAATCAAGTTTCACAATTATGTTTTCCAACCAGATTTCCCAAAGACACTAAGTGTTTTTCATATGATCTACTATTTCAGTAGGATCTAATCTGAAACGGAATTTCTTGTCTAGCTGTGGAGACTACAACAAAGAAGCCTTCTCTCTCTCATGTTCCTCTTAATTCCAGAAAAGGTAATGCATCCTTACAGGCAAATTCATTTTTCCACTGTAAAAGGCAGCATTTCTACAGCTGAGGAGTGATTTCAAACACCTAAATATGTTAATGTGGTATTACTAAGATGTTAATTGCTACATTTGAAGGTTTCCTTGCTCAGATTTACTTTATAATAAATGAATGCATGACACCAACACTTCTGCCATCTATATTATTTGCAGACTACATTAAAGCCAATTTAGTTCTCTTCTGGACACTACTTCCCTCCATGAAGGAGATCTTTTTTTGTTCATCATCAACACATTTTTTGCATGAAAATTCCCTAGCTTTACTCAGCTCTTATTTCTACACCAGAGGGAAGGGGAGAGTGGTGATTATTATTTTATGCTTAACAATGCTTCTGAGGAGTTTTTGTCTGTATAGTCCCACAGGCACATAAATAAAGCTACCAGATTTTGTCTGTGCTTTTGTAGATCAGGTCACTCTTTTCCTTTAAGAACTTGGACCTTAAATTTGGGCTTCTTGCTAAATTCTAGTAATTTATTTCAGATTGATGATCTGTCTTTGCATTGGCCTGGACATCACAATTCCAACTTGCTAATTTGCTTCCTCGCTCAGATCGAATTCTCTACTTCAGTAAATGTGTGTAAATAAATTTATCATTTCTTGTAGGATTCCAATATCAGAACTTTAACAATAGCATTGTCAGGTAGCTTCTAGGTATTCTTGTCCATTGGAGAAAGAAGTTATCAGAGCACCCCATCTGTGTGCTCACAGGGGTGTGGTGGCTCCATTAGCTTTCCAAACAATGGATTTCCTGCGAAGGTAAACTTACACTGAAGAACAGCCCAATCTGATTTATAGCCTGGGATAGAAATGTGGAACATTTTATCTGTGGCTTATAAGAAGAATACTGTTGCCTTTTCAAATAACAACCCCAGCTGTCCTCTTCCTCAGCATTGTTTCTGCAAATGGTTTATGCACGCACTTTCCAAGGGTGATCAGCTAATAAAAGGTCTGCCAGAGAAAGTCTGCAGCATGGGCCGGCATGTCACATGAAACTCTGCTGAGGTATGCACATAAATAATTGGGTAAACTAAAACCAGACAAGACAAACACATTTTATTCAATTAAGCTTTCATTTAGATTAATTATTTTATTTTGCTTTTGACTAGTTTCTGTGAATTTATTATTACATTGGTAGCTACAATCGAAATCATTCTTAAATTTCCCAAGGGCAGTTCATTGTTATTCCATCTACCAGTGTTTGGCACAAATGGAAAAGCAGCTAATAAGCCAGCAAAATCAATTTATCAGTACCATTTACTTATCAGCCCGCTCTCAAATCACATGCCCCACATGTAACTTGAATGACCAGTTTTTCCCTCCATTAGCAAAGGCATTAAGACAAAGGATATACCTCCTAGCAAGTGCCAGATAATCCAGATACTGTCTCCTACCTGGAAATTAAAACCTTACAGGCCGGGCCTTCACTTGGATTTCATTCTGGTTTCTAAAAGCAGTGGTACAAAGCAAAGACTGTGGCTAACAAACCAGTGTAAAGCATGACTGAAAATAACCACTCCACAGTCGTAAAGTATCTACCAGAGAAGAAATCCAGAGTTCACTTCCACCAGCAGGAACTCGAACAAGCCCTTCTCCTGCAACCCAGGTAAAACATCTACTTGCAACACTGGAAATGCATTTTGCCACAGTGATAGATGTCTTCAGGACTTACTAAAGCCTGATATCCACGGAAAAGGCTCCAATTGGTTCAAAGCATACCAGACTCTTTGCTGTGAGTGAAGGGCTGTTGTGAGCAGGCTACCCCTGTCTGTCCTTCCGTGTTGGTCCTCTGCCAGATGCCAAGGTTGTTCAAGGTTTGGCATCTAACACCCCACAATCCCACTTGCTTAGAGCTCTCCCTCAGTGTCCCACTAACCAGGAAACTGTTCACCAGTAGGGAGAAACAAAGCTTTTGTCACTGCACTCATACCAGGCTCATTAATTTTCTCTGGATTATTTTGATAATCTATTATTTATAACCTTCAAGAAAGAAAGAAGATTCAGTATCTTTAGAAAACCCAAATTATTCAGACTTCTCTTGTAATTTGGAAAAATGTTGTGTTGTGTAATATGAAGGATTGAAACTTACTTTCATCACTAAACTTTCACCTTTCTTGAATATTCAGGCAATGACTTCACAGCATCTCTGACAATCAGACAGATATTTTATTTTTTTTTTAACATCAGTAATGTACAGTTCCTGTCTGAAAAGCCTGGTTTTCTTTGGCACAGGGAATCTAAGGGGAGATGCTTTACTATTTGGAGGGTTATGCCCAAAAACATGCACACTCAAACTGGGTGAGCCACTTTTTGTGCTCTTCTCTTTCCTTGTATACTGCTGGTGACAAATAGGCTGAGCTAGAAATAAAACAGCAAAACAATCTCCTCTCTTTGGCGGCCAGTGATAGAACTCAAGGGAACAGCATGAAGCTGTGACAGGGGAGGTTTACGTTGGATATAAAGAAGAGTTTCTTTGCTGAGAGGACAGGCTCCCCAGGGAAGGGGTCACAGCACCAAGCTTGACTTAGTTCAAGAAGTATCTCAATGATGCACTCAGCCACATGCTCTGACTTGGCTGGCCCTGTGTGGAGCCAGGAGTTGGACTGGATGATCCTTGTGGGTCCCTTCCAACTCAAGATATTCTATGATTCTACATAGTCACATGGTATATATTTGTGTCATATTCAAATGAGACTTGCTGTTTATTTGAACTCTGATTTGCCTCCAGGGAAGGGTTGAAGGCAGCTTAGATCCTCTTGTCATTGGAGACACCAAGTATGACAAGTTTACATAATCTTTTACAAACATATTTTAAAACAAATTATTATTTCCTTTTGATGTTGCTATTCCTGTTGATCCTACAGCCAAGTTCCTATGTGATAACAGAAATAGGAGTGCCACGAGAGGGAACTGTGAAAACTGACATATGCAGATAAGCCACTGAGAAGTCAAAACCATGTTAATGGCAACACAGATACCGGAGCAGCAGGATTTATAGAGCAGGTTTTTATCATTCCAGGGTTCCTCTACAGGCACTCCATAAAGGACAGTCACTATCCAGGCTGGCTTCAAACCTATAGTTATTAGAAGTTTTGTAACACAAACCTTTAAAGAGGAAAAAATAATGCAATTACAGAATGAACAAATAAGTGGTATTCCTATGCAGTACACATACATGTAATTCCATGTGCTACAAACATATCAGTAGGACATAGTCAAAACCTGAGAAATATCTGGAGGCATAAGCAACTAAGGAGTATTTTGTAGAGGCAGAGTCCTAGAAGCTGACCCACAGCAGTCTTGGAAAGAAACACATGTGCCCATTGGACTGGCAGAATATTCTGTTCACCCAGGAAGAGTGAAGCAGCTTCTGTTCCCACCTAACAAACAAAGCAGGTCCTGTTTCATCTGCCAATGACTTCCTCTGAGTTCTCTGTGGCAGCCAGCCACACATCACTCAATGTCAATACAGCTATAAAAATATATAAAAAACCTTTGACCAGTTCACCTCTTGAAATGTTCGGGCTGTTGTTACAAACAAGCAACTTTCACACAGCTCTAGATATTCTTAATCTGAACAGGCACTTAAAAACATTTCAGATCTCTACTGCAATAGTTTAAAAGTTTCAAAACATCCACTGACATGAACCCAATAACTACTACTGCCAGAAGTTATTACTGGGGGCTAGTGGGGAGAAACCTTCATGCCATTTTGTTACTCGAAGTGTCAGTAACCTCCTTGCTACAAGAAAGAAGTATGTGAAGTGGCTCAAAGATAAACACATGAAATGGCTTTTGCTAGTTCTGTGGGAAAATCATGCAATCTTTCAGTAAGACCTACTGCTCCATTTGGCTGGATTCTGCCTGCTCTACCAGCACTAGAAAACTCACCTGGATTTCCTGTCCTCACACTTTTTTTTCAGTCCACTCTTCCCTAACTCACTTTGGCCATGTTTTCAATTCCTTTTTTGGCTATTCATGACATTTTTTTTTTAAAGTAAATGGTAAAATTCAGTCTCATTATTCCAAAGAACAAGAGCACAATGTTATTCCACAGAGCTGCAGCCATGCTGTACCCACACCTCTGACAGGGCAGCTGCACAAAGCCTGGCACATGTACATATTAACCCATCAGGATTAACTCAGCCTTAGAAATAACTTACAAACATAGATGAATACAACTGCAGTAGATTAACTGGAGCAAAGCTGTTGTCTCTTATCAGCTCTGCTGTCGATTTGTTGTGTGAACTTTGACCAGCTTTGTTAGTCAGTTGGTTCTCCATTATCTTTTCCCACCTGCAGAATGGAAATACAACAACATCAAAGGGAGCAACCCAGCATTTCTAAAAAAGCTCTGAGATGGTGGCTCTCAGAGGACAGCAATGGGATGCATCAAGTACTGGCACTGTATTTTCTTTTTAAATGACAATCTAATCTGACCAGATTTTGGTCAGAAGTCATTGCAAAGTTTTCTGTTCCCATTGGTATGACAAAGTTATTGGTGTCTTTGGAAGTAGGTAACTGCATTTAAGTTATTTTGTTTTAAAGTTCAAACCTTCAGTGAATGCAGGTGAGCTGCTTTTTTATCATAAGGTTTCATCACACCCCCTATTCTCAGGGACTCTTTCTTGCTTTGTTAACAGACCCGGCGGTTCAAATTTCATTACAGTAGATTTTATATTCTCTGGTAATGCCAACTCTCTTCAGCTCTTACTGAGACCCACCCTTCGCAGGCTGTGAGTTCAGGTTTTATTGAATGGGTGGAATATTTACTCAGCTGTAAGATTCAGATGTTAGTTATTTAACAAGCCTCACACAGCGCTCAGTAAGGGACACTTGTATATTATTTTGGAAAATGCTCCGGGATCCTGCAGGGTGAACAGTTGAAAATATTAGCTGTTACAGATGGCATTGCGTAACAGACCTCGGGTACAGTTCAGGAGTGGAAAGAGAACACAAGGCTGCGCTTCCCAAAATGCTGCTGTGGGCACACCAAGGGAAAACTGGCAGAAATGTGGGCACAGACCAACATAAGTGTAATCCCAGTGTTCATGTAAGTGTGAATGCCGCTGAGCTCCATACAGCTGTTTTCTCCTGGCACACCACGCGTGATTTAAAATAAGCTCTCACAAATTAAAAGATTGGGTAGCACAGAAGGCAGTTCATTGCAGGAGGCTACCCACCTTCCTTCCAGCTAATGGTATGCTATTACCAGCACTTGCATAAAGAACTGGTCCTATTCTTTGGCATCGAGGGAAAGGTATGGTCCAGAATCCACACTGAGGGTATGACAAACAATTTAGAGAAGTTTTGAACCCTGTGCCCATGCAGAATTGGGGGAAACTGGTAGAAAACAGTATTATTTAAATCAGCTGATAGGCTAAAGTAACTAGTGGACAGCAGCATAGACATCAGTTTCCAAAGCTGGACCTATGAAATAGCACAGAATTTGTGCAACTGCTCTGGGAGGATGTCCTCCTCCAGCACACAGGGCTCTGCCTGTACTCTCAGCATTCCCTGTCTGCTGAAAAGTGTGCTGGAAGGTCTGTGATTCCCTATAAGCTGAGACTAATAGAACTATTGTCAAGAAAGATACTTGTTCTGCTTCTGCAATACAGGAATATATCTCTAAGGAGCATGGGAATTGTACACTAAATACTTTGGAGTAAGAAGATTCTGCATCTAGCAGTTACCAAACAACCTGCCTCCCACAGAAAGTGCCTCCACTGACTTTTCAGTAATTAAAAGCATTTAATTAGTGAAGTATGAGAGTCCCTATCCCTGATTAACCTTTATTTCATTACTTCAACAAACTCAGCTGGTTGAAACTGGACCTCTGGCTTTCTACAGAAGAGGAAACTACAGTACGTCAGCAAATATTCTTCAGGCTGCCAACTTCTGCCCAAAGTTTACTGCACCAAAAAGAAGCTAAAATCCACTCTCATAAAGGCACAACATTTGACTCAGGAGGCCACAGGAATGACAGAGTTGTTCAACACCTTCAATGCAAAATGTAGTTTGTCATGTGGTAGGTTCAACCATAAAACTCAGCTATGACTTGATTCCTGTTAGACACTATCCTGTTCAGAATTTGTAAACAAACTCTTTATTACATGACTGCCTCAGATGGCTCAAACTACTGAAGAAGTGCACATGTGTAGGTCAGGGTTAATATTTATATACTGAATGCATGCAATAAGAGTGTGACCAGTAACCCCAGCTATGCGCTCCATGCATCGGTTCATTAGCTGCTGCCTGGATTATTGCCACATGGACTGCAATGCTAATATTCCCTGAAGCTCTCGCTGACAGTTGTAAGGCATGATGTAACAAGTCCTGCCTGAGTGGAATGCTGCCCAGCTCTGAGGTAGTTTGCTTGGTTTGGTTTTGACTTCTGCATAAACAATTTGCATGTTGATTTTTAATACAGTAGTTAAAGGATCAGGCTGAGCCCACACCTTTTCCAGTTTCTCCCCCAGACTCTATGTATGAAGCATTCACTTAGCTTGTTTTACATCTTTATTTCAGTTCATAAAAGCTCATATTTACTTTGTGTTCCTTCCAAATGTGCACAATTTAAGGGACTTTTCAGCTACAGGGATTACTCGTGCACCCTAGCTATTGCTGTCATACTCAATGAAGTATTTGCTATTCAAATATTCCCTGTTCTCATAGTATCCATGGAATAAACTATGTAAGGCACTTCTAGGATACCTACTGTTTTCATAATCCCAGTTCTCACCAATGCAGTAATATTTGACAAAATTTAATTGGGAACTAGATCTAAGTTCAAATCAAAAAACAAAGCTCTACTCAGTGTTACAAACATCTGTCATTTAAGCTTGTAGAAAAGGTATTTGAATATTGAAACAATTTATTATTTTTAAGGTAAGGCTACAAAGGATGTAAAAATTTTTCAAGCATCTATTAAATTTATATCACCAGCAATAAACAAAGGCAAACACTGGATCACAGCCTCACTTGGTTTAAAGTGACACAGCTTCTTTGAAATCAGCAGGATCAGATTTTTACTGGTTCAGAATCTGACAGTTACAGGGATATACAGAAACAAAATGTTTCTGCACAATAGAAGTTGTGGTATTAACTGTTCAGAAAGCTACCAAATAGTTTATATTATGTTTATAAAATATGTGTATAAAATAGTTTATATTATGGTATAAAATATAAGTAGTAATAGGGCAAGGTGAAAGGAAGGATTTCCATTTGGAGAATGATTTAAGTTATCTAGGACTTGGGTCCAGGAAGAGAAGAAACTGTCAGCAGCCAGATTCAAAGCAAAGAAGAAAGGCGATCCTTCCTGTGACAGGTGCTAGACCTGTGCAATGCCTTCCCAAAAAGACATAGATCATAAAGCTTATGTGGACTCAAGGATAGAACTTCTAAGGGTTAGAACACTTCAAACCCACCTTCAAGGACTGGCAGAGCCAAAACAGTTGGAGAACAGGAATGTATTAGGGGGAAGTATGATACCAGCTTGCCTTGTACTTACTCTTCATGCTGGACATGGAGCACTGGGCAAGCTGGACTTTATGTCTGACCCAGTACACCCAATACAGGTTCTTAGATGAAAGGAAAACATCGCCAATGCATTTCAGAGTAAACGAAGCCTTACCTTCCCCGCTCCATGTAACATTAACCTTACCCATCTCTCCTTGCCTATTCTATGTATTTGGTAGCACACTACCAAATAAAACTGGTCTTCAATTTGTTGCTAAATCAACCCTCACAATCATGGCATGGCAAAGACTTGAAATGCTAATTGCTTAATCAGATAAATTATTTTCTATTGCCAATTTGAACTACCAACAAATACTTAGCCCAGCAGTCTCACACCTTTACAGTCTGGCTAATTGATTTCTATGCAACCCCAAAGACTTAATCATACTTTATACAATACACAGAATACATAACAGTTCTGTATTAAAACATGTCACCACCCTGACTTCATCGTGGTTATATTATTCATGACTGAGTTTCCAATTATGCCAACACTGACAAAAACTTACATGGTAGTGTGGTATAAAGTCATCTTCATGCAAAGCAAGAAGAGCATGAGGAGGCATAAATAATTATTCTAGGAAAGTTTTGGGTCCTTGTGGGGTTTTTTAATGCGCTGGGACCAATTTTTCAGATTGTTTCACTTGCAAAGTGAGGCAACTCCATCATCTCAAGTCCCACTGCAGTGTCCTGTGGAAACCATAAACAGACTCATGAAGATTGATGAGCTTGTCCACAACGGGTTATCAGTGCACAATAAAGCAGGAGATAAATCCAAAGTGTGCTAGCCAGCTTGTAATAACTATTATGGTCTATTGCCATAATGTCACCATATCTTATACCTGACAACTTAGACTTTTCCAAAGCTATAAGTAAATAATAGACACTGCAAGAAACATCATGGTCTTTCCTTTCCACCTGCTGAAGACCTTATCTCTGTTGTCTAAAAATCATCTTTAGTTGCATAAAGATTTTTCCCCTTCACATAGAGAAAAGCTTGTATCTATCTGTATGAGGCACTGGGAAGAGGTAATTTTAAGCAGAAATCCTACATATAAAGAAGTAGCATTTTTCTTTGAAATACATATGCATAATTTTAGGGGGTGTGCTGGGTTTAACTGGAAGAATTCAGGTATTTTAAAAAGACATTTAACTTGCCTTATAGCATAGACTATTCTTCCACAAGTCTCACATCCATGCACAAACACAGTGGTTCCTTGGTTAGTAATTGTGCGGAGAACAAGAACATCCAGCAACAGCACCACCCTGAATCTACATCACTAGGAATATGTAGGAAGAGCAGATCCACAAAGTCAATCTTCATGGGTGAAGTTGCCTCTGCAACTCTGGGTAAGTTTTCAGGGGAGCTGCAGACTCAGGATCTGCCTTCTAACAGTTCTATGAGGTGAAAAATTTCCATTCAGCGTGTGTACTCAGACACACATAAACTCTGAGTAAGAAGATGTCCTACAGACTCTAAGGTGTCTCTTGCAGGATGGTGTCAAAGTCGAATGAGCAACTCAAAATAGATTACACAAAGAAAAGTTGTGATGATACTGGTCCTGCCAGGTTCCCATTAAATCCTATGTTCCCAAACAGCTCAGGTGCAAGGACAAACAAAACAAACTGTGAATTCAAACCTTTGCCCCTGTTCTGGTACAGCCTGATATGGACCATAATCTTATTTATAATTATAAAAACATTAGAGCCATTTCAGTAATCTTACCTTCCAGTCAGTGTCCATTTACAGGTTAGCTGTCAAATACAATCAGTTTTACAGAGCAGGCTTTGTCAAAAGGCTCTGTGCAAACCAGCACTGTATCGTTACTATTTAAATGGACTTGGATAACCTTTGTTCTTGCTCAGATGGTCAAGTACAACAGGAGCTGACAGGGATGTGGTGCTATAAACCTGATGCTTTTATATATATATATCCTTCTAGCAATTTGTAGTCATAAATTACGTATAGACACTTCAACTTATGACTGCCCTTTGTATGGCCCAGAGAACCCTTGTTGTGAAGAAGCACTTGGCATGCATAGAGACAAGGGCAAAACACCGTGGCTGAAATACTGTTTAATGTCATTGCATTGAGCACATTTAGCAACATCTTTCAACAACCTGGATTACATGATAGCATGTAGCAATAGTTACCAGGCAGCAATTATGTGTCCTACAGTGTCTTAATGTAATATATTATATTAACATCTTCATTTGCATTAAAAAGACAAAGGTCTCATTGCCAAAAAAGATAGAGGTAATAAGCAAGAAGAGAAAATGGTCACTAACTGCTGGTTCACAAACAGGAGAGAGAAAATGCACACAAGACAGAGCTCTACTTGAAAAGCCAGAACTACCTGTAAGAGGAAAAACTACTGCAGGGAATAACTTAAAATCAGACACCCAGACAGTGTGGGCTCGTGGAGTCAGAAGTCCTGGAAGAGAGTCAGTGTATCAAGTCTTCTTGTGTGTACACTAAAGTAAGCCATAAGCAATTTTGTATAAATAATCCCTGGCCTCCTCTAGCATGCGTGTTAATTATTGCAAGTGTTTTTAATTAATCAATCATTCAGAAATCTAAATCAAGGAAACTTGCTTTATGCAATAATAATGGATTCTACAGAAGCTTAAGCTTTCAAACACTCTAAGTTCAACATTAAAAGGTTGCATTCCGTTCTAATTTACTACTCAGGGTTTTGCTATAATTTTGTGCAAACAGGCAATGAGGGACCACTAAAACACAACTAGTCCTGCTGGCAGAACTCTACAGTGAATCTAACGTAAAGGTCTGTTCCTCTAATGCTAATTTAGTGAGGTTATAAGCTGAAAGCAGAAATAGATTTTAATGAGATAATAGCAGAATTTTACACTGCTTTTATTTTCTGCTGCTGAAGATCTGTGGGGAAATAGTCCACCTAAGTGATCGCATTTAATTTGATTTCCTGAAGAACATCTATTGAATAAAATGGCATGTATTTAAAAAGAAATGCTAGCAGATTGGAATCATCACTAAAGAGACAACTGAAGAAAAGCAAGATAAATCAAGTGAAGGAAGGCTTGGCACTAAATCCAGGGGCAATATAGTTTTGGGGAGACCTAAGAATTTAAAGTAATAGAACAAGCATGCAGCTGTGGTGATTCAGCCCCAAGCAGCAGCTGAGCACTACACACCACTTGCTCCCAGAGGGAAAACAGGCAGAGTCTCCCTGGGTTGGGATAAGTTTACTGACAAAAATCACCATGAAAGGGGAACAATAACAGCCCATGGCAAATTACATTCACAAACCATAACACAACGTATCTTACAATAACAGAGTGCTGCACCAGGAGAGGACCAACCGGACACCCCAGTCCACACTCAGCCTGCCCTGAAAGCACCCAGGAGCGCCCCTCCCCAAGCAGCCCCTTTTATGGGGGAGCGATGGCAGATGGTGTGGGAACAGTCCTGGCTAACTCAACTCACCTGGGCTGGCTGCTCAGGGAGCTGAACTCCGGCCTGGCCAGAGCCAGAACAGCATCTCAAGTAGTTTTGCTAAAATTATCTGGAGGAAAGAATTAACTTTCTGATAACTGGGGTTAAAAAATCAGTGGTATTGCAACGATGTTAAGCAATCTACACTTTTCTCACAGTACCTGATCCAAGTTGTCTGCAATGTCTGAAATGTTCATATTTGGAAGATTGTCGTTGATAAAATGGGTAGATTTTTATTTCTTTTAAATTTTTCTTTTTTAAATCTATGTTTAAATATACCCATAATTGCTTTCCCCTTCTCCTGCATGTTACATATGGTTAATGCTTCTTGTAACTGAAGCAGGCACTTTTTAGATACTTGTCTGTACAGTCACTAGAAAAATAGTGACCTAATGAAGCTCTCTAGACTTCACTGCAATTATATACCCATTACTATTAGCCTCAACTGCAATACACTTCCATAAGCCATTTTATCATAGACTGATAATTTCATAGCTTTCTACAAGCAAGGCATAAGAAACAGATTGCAACTTAGCAGCAAATAACTTATTCGACCAAAACACTAAACTTTGATGGTGATTACATGAACAGCAGTACACTACAAGGCAGCCAGCTCTTACATTTTAAAGTATAAACTGCTCTGTGCAGAATAGGTTTTGACAGATACATTAAATAACATCTTTCAAGAAGCTTTCTTGTCCCAGCCTAGGCATGACTTAAAGACAAAAAGGCAGGTAACAAAAATAATGTTTCGAAACTCTCCACCTATTGGTCAGAACTGAAGTTATTGCCTGTCAGGTAAAATGTGCCCATTAATCTTGTGTTGATGTAAGAGTCATGAGCTGATCTGATAGTACGCAAGTAAGCTACAATTTCCTTACTCCTGTTTCCTTGATTTCTTTTTGCTCCTTTTAGGTCTAAAACTGGCAGCTCTACCTACTGTCACTCAGGATGTGTAACCGGTGGTGGAAACGAAGCCGTTGCAGCACTATATCTGTAATACTTCACAGGCTGAACGCTACTAACAACAGTTTCTGCAGAAATTGCTCAGGGCAAAATCAAATTCTCACTTAGCACAGGATTTTAATTTCACTCCTATGCAGGCAGTTGTGTGCGGTCTCCGGGATTTATGAAATACGGTGATTGAAAACTCTGCTTGAGAGATGGCTCTATATGCTCCTGGATTGAAAATGTGGAGCATCCCTCATAATCGGGCCCGCTAGAGAGCACTTTTCTTCTCTGCTGCCTCTCATTATCTGTCACTCAATTATAAAGGACCTCTGTCCTTAATTCCTTGCAGTTATATTTTTATTTGGGGATGTAAGAAATTTTCTCTGCAAGTACGTGATTTAGGATCTTGCTTCTGAAACGTTGACTTTAATTAACTGTCAGCATTTCTGAAACAAAAATAATTGGCTGAAAATTTAGGGTGAAAGAACAATTTATCCTGCTTTTAAAATTTCTGTTCTTGTTATTTTTATTAGAAGTATTTCCATGCCAAGTGTTTATAGGCTTCTATTCAGACTGTTCCCTCATCATTGCCTACTAATTTTTTTAAATATTAGCTACTAGTGAAAGGTCATTGAGAATAAAATAAGCAAAATATGATTTGTATGACTTGTAAGCCCTACAGCCTTTTCATTGCATGAACTGTAGTGCAGAATAACTTTACATGGCTCAGACATAAATTTTCATCTGAACCTGTAAGAAGAGAAAGATTTCTTGTGTATGTGACATAAATGTGAACATTTATATGAAAATTTATCAAGGCTGATAAAAGGGCAGCTGAATTTTCACTGTGGCTATGAATTAACTTTATGAAGTCTCAGAAAGACAGTATATTCTCCCCTTCCCTACTAGAAAAATCAAGTCTTTTTTTTTTTTAGTTCTGCATTTTAAGGGAACTTTTCTCAATTACAGAGGCCTAGATTATAAGGAGAGTGCTCAGGGATCACAGTAGTCATCAGCAGCTACAAACTAAACAACTGTCATTCATGTGAAGAATGTTCAGATAGAAAAAGAGAAAAAGAAGAAGCAATAAGGTAGGAGGCATTGTATAAAGGAGAACTTGGAAACATGGAGAGTGATACCTTGAAGAAGATGAAAATGAAGATGAAGAAAGAGCGGGCTTGCAAATAGACATCAAACCACAACCTGAGTGACTAAAAATTTGTATGAGATGTTTTAATTAAGGACATCAACAAAGGTAGAAGTAAATTTGAAATAAAAATGAAAGTCAGTTCTCAGCATTAAATAATGAAACACTGAGTATTAGACCACATGAAAAGAGTATCGGATCACGTTAAAAATTGAAAAATCAGTAATTCTGTGAGCAACAGAATTCCCAGTGTCTGTTTTTCTACAAATTTGTTTCTTATTATTTCATTTTCTGTTGCCCAGGAAAATGTGAATCCTGAAGTTTTTCTTGGTGTTGAGCATTAATGTTAATTCCTAATTGTGCATTCACTGGATGGAGAACACACTGCAGTCTTTCCAAAAATAAAGGCAAGTGGAAATCTCTCTTCTTCAGCTGGTCATCAATCTTCATGAAACCTGGAAGAAGCTGGTATTCTGAAGACTTTCAGTCTGCTATCACTGAGGTTTCAGCTTACCAGTGGGTTCAAAAATGGGTCATTAGATTTAGATGCGCACATAAACATACACATAGCTGAATCAAATAAGCCTTAAGAAATAAGACAAATTGGGTGGAACAAATCCCAGAGGAAGAAGAGCTGTGGTTATTGAGCGGAAAGGAGATGAATGAGGCAAGACAAAGAGAAAGTTGACTTTGTCATGGCTTCAGGACAAATGGTAAAAGAGGAGGTAAGATGTATCAAGGCAGCATTTAATAGGAAGAGAACTGCGAAGAAAGCAGAAGAGAGCGATTTATTGGAAAGCAGGAGAGGCATGGATAGGATGTGAAAAGTCTGCGGCTGGCAAGCTCTAAAGAAGGAAGGGGAAAAGGGAGCTGTGGTTCCCAATGACAAGTAATACAGGAAAAGAGGTTTGAAGGCAGGAGAGAGCTCAATAAACTGAGGGATGAGATAATGAGATAACAAGAAAAGTAAGCATATGCAGTGGTGGGAGATACAGTAATGCCACCTGACTGAAGGGACAGAAGCCAGCGGGCGCAGGCAGCCAAGGACAGACGTGGATGTGGGGAAAGGATAAGCTGACATAAGGATGAACTGTGTGAGAAAAATTGAGTAATGGGCGTTAGATCGCTTCTACCTTGCAAGTGTGTGCCAGGGCTTGAGGAGAAAGGCTGGAAGGGGCTGGCAGGTCTGCTCAGCGGTTCTGTGTTGTGGATGCTGCCAAAGGGGCAGGTGGAGCATAACGGGTAAATGCTTTGCTCATGAGAGAAATATTGAATTATGTCTGGTAATTATAAAGCAAGGGAACTAAAGATAATGATGTATCTGTGCATCAGTATCTCTGGGAATATCAATTAATCATCATACCAGTCAAAACTGGTTGTGAACTCTCCAACAAGACATGGCTTCACCAGAGCAGGCTGGGATCAGCACTGGGATCAGCATCTTTAATGAATTGTGGGGATTTCCAGGAAACACCAGGCATCCAGTCTTTGTAGACAGGGAAACAGCTGGCTTGAGGGCCTCAAAGCTCTGAAGTCACAGGGCAGCCCAGAGGGCAGACCCATCCCAGTGATCCAGGCATGGAAAGGGAGCAGACACCAAGCAAAATTAACACAACTGTGAAAGTCACAGTTGCTGTACAGGAGGTGGGCAGCACTGAGCCCAGTGAGCATCATACCAATTTCAGTCAGCAGCTGCTAGGCATCAGGCTTCATTTTAGAAATCCCACGTGTTGGTATTTGTAGACTTTCAACAGAAATTCTTTTCAACAGAAATTCCAGTTTACAGGAAACATCAGAAATGGAGTCTTTCCCAGTCCGAATAAAATTTATCTGCATTTCTAGGATTTGGCCAACTTTGCTTGCCACATCAATTTGCTGCTTGCAGGATCATAGGTTTCCAAGTCATGTTGAATCATTAAAAGGTTTTGGCACTTGGCAATTTGTGCATCATCCTCCTACACATATCACTGATTTGATAGTAGACATAAAATCTTTCTGCCATGATTTGAGTCTTCAGAAATGAAGTTCATGTAAAGGGGAAGAGAACCTCTGCCTGACTCTGGGCCATATCAGCAGAAGTGCAGAACAGATGCTGTTCTGAACTACAAACCGAATCAATAAGCTAGAAATTCTAATCACCGATGTTTAGTGAGTGAATATTTGAAAAGTCTCAAAAATTTCAACCTATAACTTACTGCATTTTCATTTCCCCATCTGTAAATGGGGAAAGGGCTTATATACTCTGAGAGGCAATGCCAATAGTTTTAATGTATACATAGGCCAAAAAATTACTATGGATATTTTCTTGCTTGAATCATAGTATCATAGAATCATAGAATCATAGAATGGGTCAGGTTGGAAGATCATCTAGTTCCAACCCCTTGGCATGGGCAGGGACACCCTCCACTAGACCAGGTTGCCCAAAGCCCCATCCAACCTGGCCTTGAACACTGCCAGGGATGGGGCAGCCACAGCTTCTCTGGGCAGCCTGTGCCAGGGCCTTACCACCCTCGTAGTGAAGAATTTTTTTGCCTCACGTCTAATCTAAATCTACACTGTTTCAGTTTAAACCCATTACCCCTTTTCCTATCACTACATGCCCTTGTAAACAGTCCTCAGGTACTGGAACGCTGCTATAAGGTGTCCCCAAAGCTTTCTCTTCCCTTCTCCAGACTGAACAAGCCCAATCCTCTCAGTCTGTCTCCATAGGAGAGGTGCTCCAGCCATTTGAGGCTTTGGACACAGCTTTACTAAAACCCAAACTTTACGAACATGCAAAAGACAACACAGAGTGAAAAAGAGTTGCTTTTCTTACAAGAGCTTTCTTCAGCTGATTTTCCCTCCCTCTCCCTATTTATAGTATCTTTTTGCTGTACTTTGTCCATCATGTTTCCCTGTCCTGAGGTTACTGGAATGTCCCGTCCTTGACACAATCAGAGGTTAGCCACAGTGACGCTGCAGCCTGCATGAGGATGATAAAAACCAGATTTGCTTCCCTGTCAGCCACCACTGAAACACAGATGTTCAAAACTGTTTAAGATCATAGAGTTTGTTCCTCGTAGTGACAAGCTGGCAGGAGCTCCTCTCTTTGTTACTTATCAGAAAGAAATTAGCTGCTTTTAACACGATCTCTCCTTGCTGTTGTCTTAAATGTTCTTTCAGTATCTTTCTGGCATAGACTAAGTCTAAAATATCATCTTATGATGTCACATGTTGTAGTTTAGAAAGAAATATTTCTATTACCAAAAAAAAGGGCTCTTTTATCTGTTTTTAGGATGTAAGAACAAAATGGAAAATACAGAAAAATGGTCAACCCTTAACTGTGAGTACTATGTAACTGTAAGCTTATCTTTACTAATACCATCTAGTGCCTACCATTACTATCTCACATTTCAGGTATCTTCTAGATATAAACATTTTTCCTGTATTATTTATGTGTATAGTGTTATACATAGATGAGCTTTGGGCCAAGGGGTTTATAGCAAGTTTCTCATCTATATCAAAACAAAAATAATAAGCAAAATAATTGCTCAGAAAGGGACACACCGGAAAGAAAAGAGTCTGCTGAAATGACCACTTGTGCTTTCTCTCTTGGGTCTCAGAGTCGATTCTAGTAATGAATCCGTGGGTCTGGATTTCATATGTATAGGAGATGGGCATTTAGCATAGGAAAAAGCACTCTTCACCAAAGGTTAGATAGCTCAGAGAAACTCACAATGCTGGATGCAGCCTTGAAAATCTTGTTCTGTACACAGCTTTGCATGGGGTAACTTTCCAAGGAACTATGCTGGCCGGTCAGTCCAGAATGCTCTAGAAGAGAGATGTGATGGGTATAACTAGACTAATGACAAAGACTTTTTAACTGTAATTGGGTGAAAGTGTTCCACTTGCCACAGACTGCTGTTTTTCTTCCTGTTCCCCAACCGTGTGAATCTTGTAATCAATAAATAGATAGGACTGTCCAGATCTTTCATCTGCAAGAAGCACGCAGAGCTGTGCAGGAAACTGAGATAGAACAATATAAAAACCCCAACAAAATGCAGCTAGGACTATGGACATTTGGATAAACTGGATTAAGTTCCCTGAAGAAAGTCCCAAGTAGCTATTGACAAGTCTGCAAAATTAAAAAGGGATTAGACAATCACATAAGCCAGTAGCAAAATAAGTGAGTAATTGGGTGCAACCAGGATATATAATAAACAGTCAATTAGAAGAGAATACAATTGGTAAATATTAGTGTCACACCTGCTACTGTCTGTTTTGCTTTCCTCCTTGTTTTCGAGGTGACATTAACTGTATTATCTAAAAATGTATTAAACTGTACAAGTCCTTTACCTATGAATGGTGTGCACACAATTCTGCACAACACATTTTGCTCATGCTGGTCTGAACCAAAGAAAAGACGTATTGTGTAATGATGTAGAGGATGATGGTGACGGTTGGTGGTTGCTGAAGCTGAAATCTTCCACATAACCACAGATCTGTGATAGCAATGGTACAAGCTTCTCTCCAGATCTTGCCGTTATCATTCTTCTACATTGGTGTGCATGAGATAATTCTGCAGGTGAAAGATATACCTATAAACCTTGCCATCTTCTCTCCTTGGTTACCAAACGTGATACTGATAATACTTGTAGTTTCTAACCACTAGAAAATGCATTGTGTAACCATATATCAAGACAAATATGTGCCGTCAAGCCATCTAACCTGCTGGAAGAAAATGTAGCAGTTGAGAACGTACTGAAATATTTTACAGCAGGAATAGGGAGCCATTCCCAGCAACTGACAAAAATTGCTCAGAAAAAAAGGAGGTTTTACTTTTAATCTTGCACATAACTTCTCTATCAGCACTTTCTGTGATTCTTGTACATAGTTGGGTCTCATATTCAGCTCCACACAAGATCACCTAATCATTCTGATAGTCGTCATTATGAAAAGCCATGAACCTCTTTAAGGCAAGTTTCTCCTCAGCAGTATTATTCTCTTTCCCAGAATCATACTAGACTCTTGGTTTGCATTGCAGTTAGCTGATGCTTCAAGACATTCTCCTTCATTAAAACCACAGTAACATTTGCCTTTTACCCCAATTTTGGGTGGTTCTGAAAGCCATCCTTCCTTCCTCCTTTCTAGCCTATTCAGTCCTCTTGCGCTCTTTCCAATATTTATTGCAGCAGGCTGCCTTCAGAGTCCAATAGTATGGGGCAAGCACCTCTTGCACTCTGTGGCAACCTTAGAAGAAAGCCTTTTTTACCCGGTGCAGTGTCAGCCAGGATGCGGCTCATTCATAAATGGAAACAACCTCTACCCTCACTCCCCTAACAATCCCACTGTGGAGCCAAGGAAAGGTGGGCAGCACAATTCGAGTCTGATACAGAGCACATTCTGCCTCACACAACACAGCGCAGGGTGCCTGGGCTTTGGTCACATGCATCTGATCAGGAAAAAACACCGGTACCTGCTATCTGCCTCCTGCAGAAATGCTGAGATGAGCTGCAAATGCAGCATTTGTACCGGCGCAAAATTCTTCTAAACCTTTGTCTCGGTGACATTATGCTGTGCTAGAAAAATATTCTAATTTTACAGTTCTGTTCCAAAGGAAGTCAGGAAGAGTTTCCTGAAGAATCACAGATACTCCTTAATTTTAAAGAGCTGTGAGAACAGTAAGTTCCTACTTGTTGGAACGAGTACTTTTTCTAGATCAAAGTGCTGTCTGTTTTTATTACTACTTTCATTATTATGCAAACAGAAGATACTCTGATCTAGAAAGCAGATAAAATATTTCAACCATTACAAAGTAGCAACTTCAATTCATTACTTTTGAAATAAATACATCTCTTTTATCACATCAGGGCACATGGCAGTAGTAACATAAAATGTTCACTAGTAGTTAAAATTTAGGAAACAGCAAAAGTATTAAAGTAAAAACATCTTATGCTAAGCAAAATCTCAAAAATCTGAAATAAACTTGTTCAAACCAGCTTTCATTTTATTCTGTTTTCCTGAAGAGTGTTTACTGAAAGTTCACAAAGAAACGGTCCTTTGAAATATTTTTCTACCAAGCTGGTTTAATTATGCTTTGTGGCAAATTTTATACTTCCATAGGCTTCTCTGGTATGTTACTTCACAGACCCTTATATGAAGTGTCACCTCCTTGGTGGAAGTGGAGAAATATTTATTCAGCTTTCTAGTTGTGTTGAAATCAGCTGTTCCAAACTTAGAGGTTAGACATGGCACCGGGCACTCAATGGCATTTTGCCTCGTAAAGACAAATGGTCAGTAGCAGCTCTTGTCTCATGCCAAGTTCAAATCCAGGTACTGGGGAGCATCTACTACCTACAGACACTTCTCTGAAGATGGTGAAGCTCCCAGCCCCTGTTTCTGTAGCAGCTCTGCTTTTTTCCATTTGAAGTATGCCTCCATACTCCTGTTAGCACTCATCTTAGAATAGATGGTAAACAACTTAGGCTGGTAAACTGAGGCATGAAGTAGTTACCTTTCTTAGTTACCTTTCTGAGATGGTAAACAATATCCTGGAATTCCAGAAGTCTAATGCTAGTGTTCTTTTTGGAAGAAGAGCAGTTGGAATAGAGATGCAGTCTTCTCTAAAAGTGTACACAAGCTGACCAAGCTGTAAACATAAATGTCAGGACATGAGGCAGGTTGGATAGGATTCAGGACACCTACTCCTGCCTACCTGTATCCATCTTCCTGCCCCTTAATACCTGGTCAATGTGGGATGTTGGGAGAACAAACAAGCCCCAGATATATCTGAGCTCTAGGTGCTGTCTCCAGCATAGGACAACTCAGGCTCTTAGAAGTGGCAAACTGACTGATTGTTCCTTGAGTAGGGCAGAATTGTCTTTACAAAGCAACATTGAATTTGAAAAATTATCATTCATTGTTCCCCAAATAGTTGCTTGTAAACATTTTAGGCTCTACAGATGTGCATCAATAATCCATCAATAAATCAATAAATCAGTCTATCAATCAATCAATCAATCAATCAATCAATTTCTGGACTCCTGGAAGCCTCCAAGAGGCCTCAGTGCTCCCAGATTCATAGGTATGGAAGCAGCAAGCTGTGCCAGAGCTTAGCATAGCTCGACAAGCCTGAAGCCATGGGTCAGGGTCCTAGGTTTCACAGCAGTCTCACAGTGACATCCATTCCTGCAGACTCCTGATCTATCTGAGGAGCCATATCAACAAGGAGTAGGGGAGCCCAGTGTTTTTAAGCCTCTGGCTATTTTCAGGGAAGAAAACATGATCTCAGCAACTTTAGCAGCTGCTGAGTAGAACTGACATGCTTGTCCCTCACAAAGAAGCGTATCACTATGAAGATTTTCAGTAGCCCTGCTTCTTCGACTGGAGTGTGTCTCTCTGAATTTTTCTACATTTTAGGTAACTATTTTGACAAAACTAGTTTATGCCTTAAACCAACCCTCACTCCTAGGCAAAAATATACTGACATAATCCCAAGAGTTCAAGGAACTCATTCACTGGATGACAGAGTTACCAAAGGATGTGTGTACGGCTACTCTTTTATCATTTTGAGGTAGGTTCTTTTGACTTCATAAAGATCACAGCAGCTTCTATTTAATGTAATGACCTTTACAGAAACAGGGGCAGAATTGCATAAGGGCACAGAAGTATTCTTCATTCTTGCCTTTAGCCATTTTGGGAGAGTCCTGCAATAGGCAAACTCGCCAATAAGAGAGTAAGATGATGCAAAGTAATATTATCATAATAACATTCACCATTCTGTATCCTCAAAACTATGTTAATACACTACAAAGCATTTTCGCCAACTCATAGTGAGCTAGTGAAAACACCATCTGTAGTTTGAGAAGAGGAACCTAGAAAGAGTCACAGATAGAGCTCAAGAGATCTTTTCCACTTGAAGTCTGTGGAAAAAATTGTCCTGGATGTCCTGAGGTTTTGGGGTTTTTTTTCCACTAGTTCACTACTAGTTTGGAACTTTACAAGATTTAAAATAAAACTACATAATCTTCTGCTATGATGTCATTTAGTTCTATCATTCAGGATTTGTGAGAGGTTCTGTATAAATGCAGCAGCATTATACCAAGACTTCAAATATCTCTGTCAGACCTATGAAGCTCTCTTTTTGCTATTTTCTCATTCACCATGTATTTTTTCCATGGTATGTAGGTGAACATGAAGAACAAAGCTACAAATTTAAGACAGTCAATTATTCTTTACCTAACTTCTAGTAAATGTACAAGGGATAGAGAATCTATTTTACTGCTTCTGTATAGACATAATTTATCATTTACATATTGGGTCAAGAATTAACCAACTTTCAGTTCATAACACCTCTATTACATTTTCCAGTGTACAAAGATGAAAGTGTTACTACAACCTAGCTGCACTAACAGTTGCTGACACTTTGAGTCTTTGCTGTGGTAGGAACAGAAGTGGCACAACTCCAGAATCACCCTGTTGGTATTTCAGTTTACTGAAGCCAAAACCTGAGTCATGCTTCCTTCTGTCAACAGTGCCCTTGGTCATCCACAGGGTTTTGCCCTCACAAGAGTGAGAGGTTGCTTTGTTACCTGACTTTCTGCTGGGAGGGGACATTGTCTTATGAGCCGAAAGCCCACTCCTTGGTTGCCCTAGCCCATGCCACACTCAGGTCCCAAGCACTGCAGCGCTGATCTTGTTTTTGTGTCCTGAAAGGCAGGGAGTTGATGTAATTCATGCTATAATCACTTCCTCTCCTGGGTGGGGTTTTAGTTCTTTGGCCTTGCTCTACAGTTTATGTTGACAGAAACTGGCTTAAACAAGGATTACATATAGCTGTGCCTCAGTGTGACTATTCACACATACAAGGAAGGTGAGAGAAAACAAATGAAGAGTGCACTGTTGGTTTTAGTTGTCTCCCACTGCTGTTCCCATTTTCCAGATTTGACTGGAAGCTGGGATCTAATTCTCCACTGCTTTGCATTTAACAGGGAAAAATGCTGCTATCATGATAAGGCAGGATTCTGCAACTCCTAGTTTTTAAATATGTAAATACAAGAGCATCACTGAGAAACAGACATAGACAGCAAGATTTTCAACTGAAGTAAAATGAGCTCTGCTGATATACCCAAACTGATTATCTCGATTTGGTCTTTACTAGAAGCTTAATGTGCTTCATGTTTGAACTTCCCAAAGAGAACTGACAGTAACTGACTGACAAGCCCACAGGTGTGTAACAAAGCAGCTTGTGCTTTTCATCTGAAATCATATTTCATTAAGAAAACCAAATTCTTCATTCATATGAGTTATCCTAAAGCGCCAGAGAGAAGTTAATACAAAGAAAATAATGGACAGCTTTTGCCACATATCCATTTTACTGCCACTTGAAGACAAAATCATGTCCAATTCCCACTCCAGTGATTACTGATCTGTGATAAATATTTTCACATCAGCCTTCTAGATACTTTTAATGGTTTTTGTCAATTGTGATTGACCAGATATTTGTTCTGAAATACTACATAGCAATGAACTTTAGTGTTCAGAAGGATTTTTCTTGAATAAATCTTCACCTTTGCATCATACATGATTCACAAAAAATATATCGTTGTCTTTCTGCAAAAAAAGCTCAATCATTCCCTCACATATACAAATATTTTCTATTGATTTTCTTGATCTTGACCCATTTTGTTTCTCTAGTTGGAGGGCTGCTGTCTGAGGACAGTACTTCATATGGGTTGCATAAAAATGCAATATGACCACAGAATGAAACTTACTCCAGGGGATTGAGAACATGAAAACCGTGTCAAAAACACTGATATCAGAAAAATCCCAAATGGCTTACTTATTTGGCAAAGAAAGACTGTAAATGAGGAAGAAGTCACAGAGGTTATGAGTTTGAATGCTTTCTCCAGCCAACCACACTATAAAGACAAAAAAATGGCATAGTAAAAAAGCAAGACTATTCATCACTCTGGAGCTTTTTAGGAAATTAGCTCCAGTGAACAAGCAAATCAAGAAGGATTGTTATGCTGCAATAGCTAGGATGATTTCAAAATCTCTTGATTCCACTATAAATGAAGCAGTACTAGGTGACCTCAGCAAGACAATGAAATTGTTAAAACCAGAGGAGACTCTTGAACAAACGGATAGGTTGGTAAATGCTGTAAAATGTTTGAGATACAATTGGCTCCCTGGTTATAAGAACACTTGACTCTGGTGACAGAAAGTTTGCTGATCATCAACTTGTCAAATGATGAAATCTTAAAACTTAAACCAAACATGGATTTATTTTTTTTTTAAATCCAGAGTCATCTAGACCTCCTTCTTCAATGTAAATGAGTCTAAAATGCTGCTATTGAGGACTGTGCATAATAATACTTATGCAGGTGGAACAGCACCTGAAAGTTGTTAAGAAGGAAAGAAGCTCTTTGGTTAATATAAAAGAGGATTTCTCCATATGGAGCAGCACACCTGGAGTATGAAGAAGAAAACTTTAACAGTTTAGCCATCAGTGCTAAGTGCTTCATCTTTTGGAAAAATACTTTGATAGACATTTTCAAAAAAGGATTAAAATTATCTATAAAAATTCCTCTGACTTATCCTGGAGGGGAAAAAAAAAAAAGCAGAATAACTAAACAAATTGTATGGGAGAATAAGATTAAAATAACCCTTATTATCTTCATGGTTTGATTTGACTACCAAACCATTATGATGAAAAATTCAGAGATGCTGAATAAAATTATTAAATAAGCACAAGGAGCACAGATATCAACCTTCATCAGATGTACATTATAGTTCTCTAATCTCGGGTCTACAAAACACAGAAAAGATTGAACACTTGCTGAATGTAGTCAATAATAAAATGAAATATTTAAGCAGCAGTTCATTGTTTTTGATGAAGAATAAATTAAATGAAATATTAAGCCATAAGTTAGATCCCTGTGTCATAGCTCAAGGACGTGGAATTATCTGGTAAAATCCAGAAACTTCAAAATTAGCTTCTTGGCCTCTCTGGTCAAGACAAACACACCAAGCCAAAATGTCAAAAGACAATTTTCCAAAAGATTCCAGTGGTCAAGGATAAAACACAGTAACCTAGAACATGTGAAATGAGAGGGGATAGGGTGAAAAACCAGTGGTAACGTATTTCAAACATTATGTTAGGGTCACTTGTATCAGGGCCTCTGTGTGATGAAGCATTAAGGCAATCATGACTGGATCGTAAGATGCAAGAAATGATGAAAAAAACTAATTCTCATTACAGCAATCACAAGGCTTTTCCTCCAAAACTCTGGCACTCAGGAAATATCACCTGGTAATTGGAACTGTATTTACTAACTGGTCACAGAATAGACAAGCTATTGATTTAAAAAAACCAAAACCAATCAGATCTCAGAGATTAATCTTAATCAGAAGGAAAATAAAAACACTTTCATGTATTGATTGAAAGAAACTGTAGTAAAAAGATAATTTCTTACCAGGAGGAATGGGAAGGACAAGGGAAGGAGGAAGGGGTTCAATATAAATGTATACTGTTTGCTTATACAATTTATAATATTTTCAAACAAGAAACAAACTATGCTAGCTTCATTAGAAAGTATAATGCAAAGGCTGAAATTTCCATGATCAACATTATGTCTAGAATATATGATTCATAGCTGGTTTTAAAAGACAAACTGCATAAAAACTATTGAGTTATTTAGTCTACACTGTAAATAGGAAATAACAGCAAAAGACTGAGATGAGGTCATGCAGATGATAAATACTTCCTCCCAAACTAACCATCACACATACTTCAGTACTATCTAGTTTACAGAATGTGTATTTCTCCATCGTTATCTCACAAAATACATAATATTGCCCCAGACGTCTACATGAAATGTGAAACAGTCTGTTTTTCCTTCATACATACAATATGGGAATAGTAGATGGTAAAAATATTTTGAAAATCCATCTTGAAACCAATAAAAAATTCTAGAGACAGAACTTGAACAGGATTTATAGACATGTTTATTGGGATTCAGTCCATTCAGTAGATTTAAGATGGGCATGAGGAAGCTACTCTTGTTGTTGCTCTTTGTAGGAAAAAAAAGCAATCCTAAAAACATGGACCCAGACAGCAGCTCACACTATATACCGCTGAAACAAGCCACTAGAACAGTATCTAACAATGGAAGACTTGACATACTCTGTGAGAATAATGTCAAGCAAACTCCAAAATGGTTAAAAGCCATGATATACCTTTCAAAGAAAAGAAAAGCAGAAATACTACACAAAGAAGAGCAGGAATACTACACTTAGGGAGAAGCTTTGATACGGATAGTGTAATCTTGTGAAATGAAAAGAAGCAAAGAACATTCCAAGGGAAAAATAATTGAATAGTCTTCCTCCTGTAATCCTCTATACTGCTTCTCTTCCGAAGCATTTTCATCTCTACCATACTAGCAAATAGTCAGCTGCACAGTAAATGTCTCAAAAAGCTAATAGAAAAGGTTAAATATTCATATGAAGGTATGGTAGTATTGACACAATTTGAAAACAGAGGACCAGTGCTGTATAATATCTTTATTAATGATGTTGACAGTTGGATTGAGTGCACCCGCAGCACATTTGCTGATGACCCCAAGCTGAGTGGTGAGGTTAACGTGCCAGAGGGACAGGATGCCATCCAGAGGGACCTGGACAGGCTGGAGAAGTGGGGCCAAGGGAACCTCATGAGGTTCAACAAAGCTAAGTGCAGGGTCCTGCACCTGGGTCAGGACAACCCCTGTTATCCATACAGGTTAGGAGATGATGTGCTTGAAAGCAGCCCTGAGAAAAAGGACTTGGGAGTATTTGTGTATGAGAAGCTGGACATGAGCCACCAATGTTCATCTGCAGCCCAGAAGGCCAACTGCATCAAGAGAAGTATGGCCAGCAGATCAAGAGAGGTGATTCTGCCCCTCTACTCTGCTCTGGTGAGACTTCACCTGGAATACTGTGTCCAGCTTTGGAGCCCTCAACACAAGAAGGACACAGACCTCTTGGAATGCATTCAGAGGAGGCCACAAAAATAATCAAAGGACTGGAGCACCTCTCCTGTGAAGACAGGCTGAGAGAGTTGGGTTTGTTCATCTTGGAGAAGGCTCCAGGGGAATCTTATCGCAGCCTTCCAGTACCTGAAAGGTGCCTATAAAAAAGCTGGGGAAAAACTGTTAACAAGGGCATGTAGCAATAGGACAAAGGGTAATGGTTTTAAACTAGAAAAAGGTCGATTTAGGTTGGTTATTAGGAAAATCTTCTTCAATATGGGAGTGGTAGATCACTGGAACTGATTGCCCAGAACGGTAGTGGAGGCCCCACACCTGGAGATATTCAAGGTCAGGCTTGATGGGGCTCTGAGTGACCTGATCTACTAAACACATCCCTGCTTACTGCAGGGGGGTTGGACTAGATGACCTTTAAAGGTCCCTTCTAACCTAACACATTCTATGATTCTATGACAGCTACACTCAATGGACGGTTATGTATTGATCTTGTAGAAAGCTGCCTGCCACAGTATCTACAATGGAACAGTTTTCTTGCAAATGGCTACAAATATATGCTTTTGTAAACATTTTCTTTCCATTTCTGAACTAAAGCATTCTTCTCCTGGTTCTCTGTTTCTTTTTCCTACTCAAGTGCTTCAATTTACAGAGGACCAACAGACAGTTAATATGCAGAGAGATACAAAGAAAAATTAGTTTAGTGAGGCAGATCTTCCTTCAGCACCTTGGCTATTCAGACTGATTCAGTTTTATTGCATTATTACATGAGTGAAACTGTTCAGAGCCACAACATCTTTATTAATTCTGAGGTTTGCTGGCGTAAATTGCAGCTGTATATATGCTTTCAAAGTAGCTAGTACAAGTCAAGTCAGTAAAAGTTCTGTAATTATTTAAGAAATGGAGAAAATAAGGAAACAAACAAAGCCCAGACAAAAAGCTAGGCTTGTGCCAGGAGAAAGAGGAATCTTATTTCTGTCATTAGAAAACACATTTGCTATTTTTCATTGAAATTCTCACTTTAGAACTAACTTTTCCCAGCTGTGATCTTGTCTTGTTTGAGCCAAGAGAGCCAGAAATCTAGACCTGGGTTGGAAAGATCAGTGGGAGACCTTTGTACCATGTCCAGCCTCTCTACCTGTGAATTTGCTTCCCAAAAGCATGAAGATGAATTGAAACAGATGCAGCACTTCTGCAGCTCTGGTCCATGCAGGCTAAATGCCACGCTATTAGTATGGCTACAAAATCTTGTTATCAGTGAAACAAGAAATTGGTATCCTCTGCATTTGGAGTTGAGTTTTCTATACGAGAATGAACTGCACTGGGAGTAACACAATCCCACACAGTATCGATATAACCTTCCAAATATCTTCTGCTTTTACAGTCTACAAACTAAGCATCAATACCAGCATTTAAATGTCTCTTTTCACACTGAAAGAAGCCAAGAAGAAGAAAAAATACTGATACAGTGTGGGACTAGGCAAAAAAAATATTTATCAATTTCAGACAGTTTCCATATCTTGAAGTATTTTGTGTTTCAAAGCACTGCTAGAGGAGCAGTATTCATGGTAAGGCAAAAAAATGTAGTTCTGCCCAATAAACAGTTTAAAATTAAATGGGAAATAGTTTATGTTCTCTTTTCTGCAGGAGTTTTTTTCCTGTTCAGATGAGACCAAATGACCTTGACATTAAGACTCAAAATCATATTTGTTAGATCAGGTTTCCATTCCCAGCCTCTGCTGAAGAACTGCTGTATCATCTTCAGCAAGTCACTTTCCCTCTTTGTGGCCATGATTTCCATCTCTACACATGGGGCAATATGACAGTCATACCTAACCTCATACAATTTATTACAGTTTAAATTGTAAGGCAGAGACTGAGTCTCACTGCTTGTTCATGTAGATGCAAAAACAATCCTATTTTTGTCTTGCTGCTATTCAAAGAATTTTGTTGTCTGCTGTGCCTCTGTATTTGTGCTTAGAGCCTGAATTGCAAGTGCCAATATGGAGGGATGAAAGCTAAGCTCTCAGCATTGCCAGCCTGTCTAGAACTAGGTGATACCTAGAATCTTATTAAAAACTCTTTCCCTCTCCTTCTCTCTTTCCCTCTCACATGCATGGACACACAGCCACCTGTCTGCACCAATCTGACAGCCAAAGGAAGATCCAGAAAAGCTTCCAAATTCTTCTGGGATTATCTGAACCGTATCTGGTGAAAGCTTCATGTCAGTAGTTTTATTACAAGCACGTGGATTTATGAGTGCATAAATTGCAAGCTGACTGCTGCATGTCCTAGCAAAAATAAAAAAAGGAATCAAAAAGGTTTATGAGATCACCATCCCACCTGTGTAGCCCACTCCCCACCTAAGCACAGAATGGATTTGCTTCAAGCAATGAAGACACATGCTCTGACATCATTGAATTTGCATGTCTCCCATGCAAGGGATCCAAACAGGTTAAATGGCTGTGGAAAATTGTTGCAAACAGCAAAACAGTGTCTTTACCTTATACGACATGTTACATGGTATAACACTGCAAAGTATGCTTCGGAAAACAGCCCTGCACTGCCAATAGCCGTTTGCCAGAATCTTTCCTGCCCAGCTCTACTATCTCAATGATCAGTGAAGGAACCTAGTATCATCATCACCCTTCCACACTGCCAACCTCAACTCTTGGACTAAAGATCATCCATCGGTATCCTACAAGTATTCTACCAGTAATCCTATTTGACACATGTTCTTGATATATAGAGCTAAACCAAATTCATATACAGCTTAGAAATACCTAGAATAATCTCTAAGAAGGTCAATGGTACCCTGGGGTGCACTTAGAAAAGTGTGGCCAGCAGGATGAAGGAGGTTATCCTCCCCCTCTTCTCTGCCCTGGTGAGGCTACACCTGGAGTACTGTGCCCAGTGCTGGGCTCCCCAGTTCAAGATAGACTGGGAACTACTGGAAAGAGTCTAGTGGAGGGCTACAAAGGTGATCAGGAGACTGGTGCAAGTCTCTCATGAGGAAAGGATGAGAGCTGGGTCTGTTTAGTCTGGAAAAGACTGAGAGGAGATTTGACAAACGCTTATATCTAAAGGGTGAGTATCAAGAGGATGGGGCCACACTTTTTTCAGTGGTGCTAAGTGAGAGGACAAGGGGCAACAGGTGGAGACTGGAACACAGAAAGTTCCATCTGAACATGAAGAAAAAAACTTCTTTGCAGGGTAACAGAGCACTGGACCAAGCTGCCCAGAGTGGTGTTGGAGTCTCCATCTCTGCAGACGTTCAAAACCTGCCTGGATGTGATCCTGTGCAACTGGCTGTAGGTGATCCTGCTTTAGCAGGGGGGTTGGACTAAATAATCTCCAGAAGTTCCCTTTCAACCCCTGCCATTCTGTCTGTGTGATTCTGTAATTCAGCACAGACCTCTCAGCTATTCTCCAATGCAGAGTTAAGAATAGAAGACCTTTTCACAGGACTGCTTCAAGACAACTGTTTGGCAAGAGGCTGTTTATAGGAGTGCCATAGACCTAAAATGAAATATGGGGGTTGGGGGGAGGGGATGGGGGTGTGTGTGAAAATCCCTTCTATCCAATAAATTGTCAAAAATATAGAAGAAAACATTTTATATTCTTTTTCTCACAGTTTTTTTCTGTTCAGGAAAGGCTGAATGACCTTGACAAGACTCCAGACCGTACTTGTGAGATCGGGTTTCCATTCCCAGCATCTGCTGAAGAATTGTAAGACTTAAGAAGCCTCTGCTGTTGCACAAAGATTGAATTTCATTAACATGAAACAAACAACCCAGGGTTCAGAATGCTGCAAAGTAGATCAAAAGGTTAATTCTTCCTTTGATGGAAAAAGAAAGAGCTTTTAATACTTCAGCATACCCACAACGCAGACAGTAATACAGGATTGTGAGTTTGTCAGTCACAGATGACTGAAAGGTGATAGCATTAGCCACTTAGAGGAGAGCTGGGCCTGAGTCCTGCCCGGTGACAAACGTGTGATAAAGCACTTCCACTGACAAAGAGCAGAACGCATAAAACACATGAAGATTTCATTGCCAGGGCACAATATTCTCAAAAAGAAATAATAGCGCTCTGAAAGAATCGTTGTTCTGAGGAACACAGACCCACTGGGTTTCAGTTACTGTGCTGGCACTCCATCAGTGTCTACAAGATTTCATCCTATGCAGAGAAAACTCCTTTCTCCCTTTACCTTGGGGGGTTCATTGTTGATTGTTTGTGGGTTGAGGAGGGCGGGGGGGAGGGGGTGGGAGGAGCTATTGGGTGCAATGTTGCCAGACCTTTATCTAAGACATGCCTATTATTTCTAGATATTTCTCCATAGTCCTTTTTTCCAACTTGCAGAAACCCTTTCCGATGGTTGAAAGACCTTTAGCTCATCTCTTTCTTACTTCAGCAGTCTTCTACTGGAATAAAGGCTAATCAGAACACTGCTTCTTCTTTGGATATTTTTCTACAAATGTAGTGGAGTTTGCTGTTTTTTCCTCATGGAGAACTCAGGCTTTCAGAATTGCCAGACTAAGAATATTCCTGCTTTTTTTCTCCTTAAAGTTGAAAATATTAAAAGTTTCAGTGTTCCCAAAGTGAAATCTCAGGTTCAAAACATGAAACTGAAGCTGAGTATTTTTCTTTGTCTCAGCACACTATCAAACCGCAACTCCTTAAACTAGAACATGCTTAATGCCACATTCTTCCCTGGAGGCAGAGCTCTCCATCAGCCTACGCCTCTATGAGGCATGGTGACCTCCCTTCTTGCTCTTTTCCATAGTGCAGGTACCATCAAGTTTGACAGACAAATCCGAGGACTGAAAATAACTTACTAAATCCATTTTATTGCTTGAAAAACTGTTCAACTGTTTACTTTCTTCCCCTCAATGAGAGCTGTCTGCAAAAAGAAACTCTTAGCAAATCTGTTTGAAAAGCTCTTTCCCCATGAGGTGTTTTAGACTTCCCATTGGAATCCTAGATTTATTTCTTTATTTATACCAAAACAAATTTTCTTATTCCTAGCTTATATTCTATAAACCCTATTTAGATATGAGCCGCAACTGCTAAGCTGTCAGAACAGCTGGGGGACAGGACAGGACAGGGCAGGGCAGTTCAGGACAAAGGGGACTTCTGATTTACCAATATATCAAGCTATTGGCACATGGAATATTTAGATTTCATGTAGTTGTTTGGAAAGTAACTTGTAAGCTTTCATTGGTGTTTTCAAAAAAGCGCTTCTGTTCTGAATGTGTGGTGTATATGGCTGGTCCAGCTCTGCTATACTCTGAGGACCCTCCACTTTAACATGTGTGTGACACCACAAAGTGGGAACTGTAGTCTTTGCAAACTGCACTTCATAAACCCCTCTGCTTTATTTGTTTAAAAGCACTAACTCTTTCAAAGTAAAATGTTAGTGCATATGCTGTGCACCAGTCTGTGAAAAGGTGGAGAAGAAGAAAGTTCTCTGACAGAAGCTTACCACACCCTCATCTTTTAGGAGTCTTCAAATGGCTGGTACTATCACACAGAGTGACTGTAGATGCATCCATCTTCATGATAAATGAAAAACAAATTATATCCACCTGTAAATTAAGATCAGGTTTTCCATGTTCATTAATCTACATATCTGTCAAGGCAAAACTGCCTCCAATATCTACCATAGCAAAAATCCAAACTCTTTTGCAGCGGATAGGAATGTAACAGGTAACTCTGCTTCTGAAAATACTGTTCTTTTCAGGATGCTATTCCTATTCATTGCTGAATCTATTTCATAGAAGACACTAGCACAAAATTTTAAGAATAATTGCAATCTTTTATGAGGAAAGACATTCTGTATCTCCTTCATCTTTACCATCATCTTTGAGGCATTTTTCCTCCCTTTTAATGCAACTTAGTCAGATAGCTTTATCTCTGCTCTCAGTCCAGATCCAAAGAAAGGAAAACAACTAGGAATTACCTCACTGCAGAAATGCTGTAGACAAAAGAGTACACAGGCTTTCATTGCAGAGAAAAAGATCTGAAGAAGATGTTTGTGGGTTTGTTTCACTGGTAGCAGATACCAGTTTTCACTCAATCCAATGTCCTTAAAGCATATAAAACAATGAGCTATTCCCTATCAGAAGCAAGTTTTAAAAAATCGCTTCCACCTACTGAGCCCTAAGAATCCCATAACAGGAAAATACTGTTTAGGAAATAGCCTGTCTCAAGTTGATGATGCATTTATAGCCAAGTAAAGGCAATGAGATTCTCTGCCATTTTAGCCAAAAGATTGACTCTGCAGGTGCTGTTCTGCACAAAACAAGATCTGGTTTTGAAATTAAAGGCTCTGGCTGAGTGCACGAGCTTTCACTTTGGCAGAGGAATCAAAGGCAGATAATCTCCTTTCTAGCTTTTAACCCTGGAGTGAGCAGGGGTCATTTCCTGTTCAAAAAGCTTCAGGGCGCTCAGTCCACAGATTCCTTTCAAACCATTCTTCTAACCTGGGACTGCTAGACCACTTTCTGTCCTAGCTCCCCCCAACTACTATCTTCGATATGTAGTCCTCAAGCCAGTGTCAGCAATCAGAAATTCATCTATTGTATTTTTTATTCAAGCAATGGTGTCACAGGAACCATGGCTGGCTATGAGGCTGATGTGGAGAACATTTGCACATCACTACTTTTGTTCAAAGGGATCTTGTTGAGGACTGAAAATTTGTCCCTTCATTTTCAGGTTTAATTCACTTTTGAAAACTATATTTCCCAGTGGAAAGATTTCTCACCTAGATCAACCTTCACACTGCTGGGATCAAACAAACAGGGATCAGAAGAAGAGCCTCTTACCATAAGAAGGGCTTAGCTCAAGCACAGTATCTGATCATGCCCCAAACTGTGCTGGGCATCTTACAGTACTGACCCCGTGCACAAGAAGTTTCAGCTGTAAACCACACTAGGTACAGCAAAGAGGCAGGAAGCAGTGGGCAGGAAATAAGATGAAAAAGCTACAAAATACAACAGCAGGACGGGATGTGGGCACAGCAAGGCTCATTGCTCCTAACAAAATGCAACAGAGCTCTGATCGCCTCCTGTTTGCAGCAGATTCTGTTCTCGTGGAGAGATTCGGAGTGCAACAAGTGACAACAGGAAGGTATTCTTGCCATGCTGAGTATACAGCTATCCCACTGACTACTGTATAGCACAGAGATATGCCCAGGTTTAAAATTAGCTACACTGGGTACAGCGTGCAATAGTGATCTCACAGACTGAAGGTCAGAATGGGAGCAGAACCCAGCTAAAGAGCTGAAGAAAATGAGCTTATGCTGGGCTCTGGGCTGCACTGGACCAATGGCTAAGTGGGGCCGTTTAAATCTAGCTAGGATGGAACTCTTGCCACTAATTTGAGGGCAGTGTAGACATTGGTTGAGTACAAAGAGACCTCATTTCCTCTGTTCTCTCACACGCAGTCGCACATGAGATTTAAGAAATTTCCATCTTCCTTTCACAGTTCCTCCATGTCACTTGTCCTGCAAGACAGAGCTCTAGTACAAGTATGTCTGGAAAATTAAGTTTGCAGAGAGGCCTCTCTGGGACTGGGGAGCCTCCATAGGTTTTGTTACCTAAGAGGGTTTTATGAGGCAAGGCACAGACCTATACCACTTCCAGTTCCTGGCCTAGGACAGCTGTTATGAAATGAGGACCTCTGCATCACAGTCTGTTGAGAAGTAGATACCTACCCTTAGAAGCTTAGTAAAGGGGACTTCACACAGCACACAGGTACCATTATCCCTGGTGGGTTGGTTATTCATTCAAGGAGAGTCATCTTTGAGAGGGGAAGCCCCTAATGCCTGGAAGCTCATAATGCAGTTGAGTTGTCTGAGCCAGGGTAGCAGGTTATTTCTCCAACCCTAAATCTGGCCAAGTGGCAGTTATTCAAGTAATGTCATCATTAATCTGAGTGGATTGTGGAGAAAAAAATATTTGTGCCAATAATAACAAAACCTAGGATACTCCTGTTGGTCTTTAAATCTACATGAATGGCTTCTGTGTAAAAACAGTAAGACTTACATGCAGCAGAGTTCTCAAAATATGAATATAGCTTGCTTACTGTTAGTTTCTGACTTGAAAAATACTGACCTTAGATTGAAAATGCAGAGGCAGAATCAAAATCAAAGTGCAGTATTCACACCTTGTTGATGAAGTATTCACATCTGGACATTTCCTCCTGGCTACTGCATACCCAGTAAAAGCATTCTGTAAGACTCTCAAACAATAGGACTACAGGCCTTTCACTGATTGATCCTGCAGGGGTTTGAAGAACACTGTCAAAGAATCATAAAAATTACAAGGCCTATTAATTAACATCCAGCCTGTATGTCTGCCAAAGGAGGGATTATTTTCTTTGTTCTTTTTTCTGGGGTTTGACTCATCCAGTTTTAAAATGGATGAGGAGACCCATTGCAGCCATAACTCAAAACCAGCAAAAGACATTTGAGCTCAGGAAGGAGCAGCTTTGCCTCTTTCCATGACATTTCCCTGTTTTACTTCTTGTTTTTCTTCCTTTCTGATACCATCTATAGGAAAACAGGATTTGTTTAGCAGTTCATCTCCTCTGCTACGCACTGCTGGCAGTTGCAGGGATAATTATGTGACCAGGAAGGTTCTGGCAGCCAGTAGTGCCCAGTGGCAGAAATGAATGAACTTGAAAAGAATAGTTTATTTCCATGCAAAGCCCTTCTAGAAAGACAGAAAAATGCTGAGAAATCAGTGGGAAGGAATGTCTTTTCAATAAAACCACAGAATTTGCAGAGAGTATCCCAAATCTGTCTACCCAGCTCTGTCACAGCACTTTGACCAAGCCATTTAACATCTCCATATCTCAGGTTTCTCAGCTGCAAAGCAGGGACAAAGTATTCCTGACAAGGGTGTTCTGTTTCCATCTCAAGACAGGGCTTATAACTTGGGCAGTGCAAAAGCATTTTCAGACTCCCAGAACTAGGTTTAAATGTTATTAAGTACAGAAGACAGCTGAATTCCTTAACAGAATGTGCTTCCAAAAGGGCTCAGTGTTTTCTTAAAGGGTCTTTGTATGGTAATGTGACATTTTACAGCCTACATGTAGGCAATTATCTGCAAAAGAAAAATGACCTCTTTTTTTTTTTTTGTTGCTTTGAGTTTTTGGTTTTGCAGGGTTTCTTTGGTTTTTTGAGAAGAGGCTTTGATTAAAACACATTTCTGGAGGAGCTGATATGCAAGAAAAGAATGTGGGAACAGAGCTGATTCAAGAGCTGGAACTGTTACTAAATTTACTAGAATTTAGGTGCTTGAGGAGGCCTTACCTAGAGGCATTCACACACATCAGACTCTCACACCAACTGGAACTGGTCTAATTTGTTGCATCTGTAAAGTATTTTCCAGTATCTCCTAGAAAGTCTTCCACATCTAGACTGCTGCACTCCAACACGATTCTAAGTGAATGACAGAAAAGAATAATTAAACGGCTTGCTGTTGCTGCTTAGCACCTCAGAATTTTTTGAACTACTGTGTAAACTGGGCATGCAGAATTAAACATTAATAATATCTGGTTATGTTGGTATGAGTGCAAATTTACTGACAGTTCTTATTGTCCTCAGAAAGAAGCTGTTACTGCTTGCTCCTACAGCAGTGAAGTCAATGGAGTTTTTACCATGGCTATAGAGGGAGCAGGAACAGGTATTATGGACAGAGACTTTGTAAGCTGTAGTCCAAAATATGCAATATTGTCTCCATCCACACAATATCTCTTCTGTGTGAGCAGAAGCATTTATTTTGCTTTAACTCACAGCCAGCACCAACAGTTATACTGGTCATGCATGTGACATTTCCGTGCGCTCTATGCATGCTGTCATTGCCTACTCAGGATACAGGTGACCAGCTGCATTCAGGTATCATAAAGACCTGACTAAACAAGACTTCAGAATGTTCGGTAATCTCCAAGCCAGGAGCACACTGCCTGTCTTCACAACCATTGCTACCAAACCCATTTGGTTTTCCACCTGCATTCTTTTGGCTATAATTTGACATTCATCTACCACTCCTGCATTCTACAGTTATGCCAACAAAAGAATAAATGTAGGTCCCTTCAAATAACTCCTTTAACCATTCCTTCCTTCTATACTGTCTCTCGCACATAACAGTCATACATGTATAAAAAGAGCGTTTCCCACAGGGATGAGGAGGCAGGAAGACAGGTTGGGCAGCAAATTGCAAAGGCACAGAGGCAAATGTCTTCAAGATTCAACATTTCACTGTCTGTGCTGGATGTCAGTGCTTTTGAAGTAATGTTTTCTCCATCTACTTCCCTTGATGTAAGGTCCAGGATATTTGAAAAATAACAGAGGTTTCATTTAAAAGCACAAAAAATGACAAACAGCTTCTTTCTGGGATTTAAGCTAGGACCACATAAACAAAAATTGCAACCAGTCATTTGTAAATTAAAGGGGACCAAGACAAGACAAACAAAAAAATCTTTTTTTAAAAGCAGTTATTTTTCTTTCCGAATGAAAATGCAGACAGCTTCTGGGCAGCCTCATTCACAAGCATTTGCTTGTAAATAAGAACTCAAGCCAGGTACAGTAACTGATTAATTCCTTTCCCTTCCACCTTGTATTTCCTGGATTTTGTGTTTCTTAGCCCTGAAGATAAAGCATGAGCCAGAGAACAACCAGTACCACTCCTCCCTTATCAAGAAACTAAGCCACTCAACTTTATTGTGGAATACTTACTTCTTCCTGTGCATCTGAAGAGCAAAGCAGGTTGACAGAACAAGGACTCCAGTGGGGAGCAGTAGGCTGCTTACACAATTTCCCATTACCAGAGAGTCTGTCAGAGCGGTGAGGTGTTCATTCTACCGGAAAGCAAATTGGGTCTGGTGATGCTTAAGCCTTCCAGCTGAATCACGCCTAATATAAGAAATCTATTCCCCCAACAGCTTTGGGGTTTGGGCCTGTTTTTTTCTGGGAAATGAGTCGATGTCTTCATATTGTTACACATCTCTTCCAAAATCCTTTTAGTTTCAACCAAATTCATCAGAGAGTATAGATTTCTTACTAGTCTTATGAAAATAGGCAGCCACATAGAGAAATGCAGGAATGTCCCTACTGGGGGATAGACAGCAAGTAGCCTCCTTTCAGGCATCAAAGTGTCTATGGGAGAGTCCTACCCCAAGAAAGAAACCTATAGGAAACCAGGTTTCTTTGGTTCCACTGCTGCTGGAAACACTTATTTGACTTTTAATGTCAGGCAAGAGATAAAAAGGCTATTAATGATCCCTGTTATTGCAGGAGCCATATAATACGGTCTTCTCTTTAAATGATCACAGTCCATTGTAAAACCATTTGTGCTTCTCCCAAAAGTCCATTTGAAAGGCTGACCCGGAATGTCAGTCTGAAAATTAGAAGGAAGTTCAGTTTTTCTTGGTGAATTTGTATTATCTGCTCTAAAGCTAACATTGCTTTTTAGCTGGAAAACCTCTTCTTCTGTCACACCTGCCTTCCCCAAACTCCATTGTGGGTTTCTAGAACCCCAGCCCTCTTATTCTTGGCTTATCAAGTCCAAACCAGACAAACTCTGTTAATCCCCTTTGCATTATAAACTCTCCCATCATAAGGAATTGGATAAGGCATTGGCCGGATGGTCATTTGAAGAGTTGCAATCAATGGCTCGATGGCCAAGTCAAGACCAGTAACGAGTGGCATTCCTCAGGGGTCCATATTGGGCCCAGCACTGTTTAAGATCTTTGTCAGAGACATGGACAATGGATTGAATGCATCCTCGTCAAGTTTGCTGATGACACCAAGCTGTGTGGTGATTCAGTTGACATGCTGGAGGGAAGGGATGCCATCCAAAGGGACTTTGACAGGCTTGAGAAGTAGGCCCTTGTGAACTGCATGAAGTTCAACAAGGCTGAGTGCAAGGTTCTGCACATGTATTGGGGCAATCCCAAGCACAAATACAGGCTGAGTGGAGAATGGGTTGAGAGCAGCCCCAAGGAGAAGGACTTGGGGATGTTGGTGGACAAGAAGCTCAACATGAGCTGGCAATACATACTTGTAGCACAGAAAGCCAACCATGTCCTGGGCTGCATCAAAAAAAGCATGACAGGCAGGTCAAGGGAAGTGATTCTCCCTCTCTACTCCATTCTTGTGAGACTCCACATGGAGTACTGCATCCAGCTCTGGGATCTCCAGCACAAGAAGGACATGAAGTTGTTGAAGTGAGTCCAGAGGAGGGCCACAGAGATGATCAGAGGGCTGGAGCATCTCTCTGATGAAGATAGACTGAGATAGNTGATCAGAGGGCTGGAGCATCTCTCTGATGAAGATAGACTGAGATAGTTTGGCTTGTTCAGCCTGAAAAAGAGAAACGTCTGAGACCCCATTGCAGCTTTCTAGTACCTGAAAGGGACCTACAAGAATGTGAATGTAGTGATAGGATGTAGTGAATGTAGTGATAGGATGAGGAGTAATGGTTTTAATCTGAAAGAGGGAAGATTTAGATTAGATGCAGGGAAAAAATTCTTCCCTGTAAGGGTGGTAAGACACTGGCACAGGCTGCCCAGAGAAGCTGTGGCTGCCCACTCCCTGGCAGGGTTCAAGGCCAGATTGGATGGGGCTTTGGGCAACCTGGTCTAGTGGAGGGTGTCCCTGCCCATGCCAGGGGGTTGGAACTAGGCGATCTTTGAGGTGTCTTCCAACCCAAACCAGTCTGTGACTCTATTATTGGCATCTTTTCTAATTCATGTCTCCAAAATTTCTGGTTATTAATTCTATAAGTGATCTTAATACTTTGAAATATTAAAAATCAACCTGTTCATCAGACTGTACCATATCCCAGTTTGTCATCTGACAGTATCTCCCTACATTGGGCCCCCAGTCATTTTATCAGCATAATTTTGATCTTGTGTTAATGTCATAAGGAAAACCAAAACTTAGGTTGGTCCCAGAACTGATCCTTTGGAAGCTCCATCACTAATCTCCTTCTAAGCCAGTTATTCCATCACAATAACATTTTATCCCAATATTAATGGATATACCATCTTGCCGTCTTGCAAAGTTTTGCATATTCAAACATTTGTGCCTTTTTCAGTCTTTCAATTTCATTCCATGAAAAATTACTCCTATGTGTTAACACAATAGTTCCAGTCTGTATCTTAGAACTACATCAGTCACACTGGCCAGTCTTACATTAATGGGACCCAGTACAACCACCTTGCCAGCCACAGATGAAAATTAACATTTTTCACCTCCACGGTTATTGATTATGCAGTACAGGTTAAGAGGACCCTAAGGCTTGCATTCAACAGGAGTGATTGTTATTGGGGAATAGTGTTTCCATCTGAGCACTTGTCCACAGTTTCATTACTGTCTTACTAAACTTCAGCTAGAGTCAGCTGCTCATCTCTTCAGGGCAACTGAAAGCTATAAGATTATGATGGTTTCAGCTAATATTAGGCAGCCTAGAATGGGGTGTCATCCACAGAATACTGGGACTTCAAACTCTTACCACCTTTCCTAATGTCCCCATGCAAATACTGATAGAGAAGCTGAGCTTTTAGGCTACATGTGTGAAAACAGAGAAAAAATTTTTGGTTATATTTTTAAAGCTCAGAATCAGTATAGTGTTGCTGCTGTAGCTCTGTTCTTATGGAGTCTGAACAAGAATGAACAGGGAAAAGAACACGGGCAATGTATCTGACTGTCCAAAAACGAAAGGTGAAAGTGAACATATGTAAAGGACATGGATAATAAACCAACTAAATAAAAGCAGAAGTACTTTCAATATACTTCAGTACCATTCAATTTTAAGAGTCCTTAGAGGTGCTTAATAAAGATTGTTGATCCATCCTCCTAAACAAAGTAGTAATTTTTGAGGCTATGATGCCTGTCACCCATAAAATCATTTATCTTACTGAGAAAGAGGATAAAGTTGGACACCTCAAAACTTCACAAGGTAAGAGGATAACAGAAGGTTGGTTGAACTTCTTTTGATAGAATTATCTTTTAACTAAATGCATACAAGCATTGCTTTACAATAGTTGTTCTTGGGAATTCATACAAAAAGTAAATTCATAAAGAGGATCTATCTTTAATACTTTTGGACAAAACCAGACTGCTCAGAGGTTGGGATTGCAAGGCACTTTTTTCCAATAGTCAATATTCACTGATTTCTTAAAAAATATTCTTAGTATCCAGACTCTATTACAAACCACAGAAATCGAACACTATCTGTTAATAAAATGGGAGCTATACATGCATTCAAGAATTTAAGGGGGACATTCTGGTAAACTACCATTTTTACAGGTTTCCAATGAACAATTCATTTGGGATCATAATTAATATAGTTATTCCCCTGGAAAGCACATTAAAAGATTCCCAGTTCCTCTAAATAGAGGAAATATTTTTCAATTTATCTCTGTAAGCCATTTATGTAGTCTGACCACCTACTGCCTCCAGGTTCACTGGTCTCATTTTCCTTATGGCCTAAGTAGCACCTATTTGTGACCAGTTTAAGACAGGATATTAACCTATATGGACTGTTCTTCTAACCAGTATGGCTGGGCTTATATTCTGGTAATTACGTTATTATACTCAACACTTTATATTCAAACACAGCAGGCTCCATCCCAGTGGAGCAGAAGCAACATTAATGCTGGAACACTGTAATATACAACATCAGCAAAAAGCCTCTTTGAGATGAAAGATGGCAGATTCGCAAACCAGATTTTGTCAGGTTGACAGAGTTACACTGATTGTCTGAGAAATTAACACACTTGCAACTTAAATAAAACCCTCCAACTTATGTTCTGTAGAAAGCCTGATTAATATTTTATGGTTTATTACCATTCTTTTGGTAAATTATTCAAAAGCAAAGCTTGGCAAAGCACACGGGAAGTCCAGAGTGTCAGGTCAATTAGTTGTTTAAGCATTATGTAGAATTTCAAGTATTTATTTCCAATTACAGAGTATAAATGTTATTATTGGGGAACAAGACAAAGTGAGGTAGGATAGATATATGCCTTTTATAAAAAAAATCTGCTTAAATATTTGGGGATTAATACCCCAAGTAGTAGACTTTTCCCTGTCATTACCTTTTTTGTAGCAACAGTAGTTCTGAGGCAAAAACCTACACTGCTGTGTGCTAGCTGAGAAAAATTAAGACATGTAACTGAGGATTTAATTTCTGCATGCCTTTGTCATGATTAGGTGAACAAACTGACTAGCTACAGAAGCAACGACTCTATTAGGGATCTTTTAACAATCTCTCCCAAAATTTGTGGGCAGCTTGTAATTTCAGACAGGGAGAAAACAGTTGTTTGCTGATGCATTCCAGCTCCCTGCTAGTGTGGGATTGTTCTCTATTGTGTGTTTCCAATTGATCCCTCCAGACCACTGAACCTTTTTAAGCCCTCTATATAAGGAACAATGCCTGATTTCAAAGGCTGCTCACAACAAAGCAGAGTTCATCAGGAAAGACTGCCAGCCCAAGTATTACTCTTCTTAATTGAGTCTAGCTTCTCCTATACGTCTCCTACTCTGAAAACAGTTCTAGTCTTTTGAGATGTATATACATATCACTCTGGTCTGTAAATACCCTCAACATGCTTAGCTCTTAATCACTCCATCAATTTCACTAAAGCCCTGGGTGCTCCAGTTTAGGGACATGAAATATTTCAGCATTTCATGGGCAAGAAGATCTGTAATTACTCAGTTTTCCTTAATGATTGTTGCAGTAGATCCCTCCGTTTTCTTCAGTCGTTGATTACTCCTTTGACATCGTATGCACACCTACCCACACTGCATTGAAAATGTACTAAATAATCCTGAAGCAATAAAAAGGAATGAGAAGGTTAAGATCTTCAGTGTCATACTTCAAAGCTACAATTAGGCTGCAATCCATTTCTGAGGTGCCATTAAACATTCTCCCGTGCAGCACTTGCCTTTGTCATTGTCTTGTTCTGGAAGTAGGCAACTTTGCCTTTCAAGCTGGAAATTTGGAGAAGCCTGTCAATGCACATTGGATACATCGAATTACCTTGTTATTAAATGGTTGCTCACCTACATCACAATCATCCCAGCTGAGTCTAAGGGCCCTCCTTTTAGGTTTGCCTTCATAGTTTGACAGAAGTCAGGGCTAAATCAATATCTGTGTGCTACAGCATCCTACAAAATCCTGAATCTCCCAGGTTTCAAAAGCAAGAAACTCTTCATTCCTGTCCCAAATGGCAGCTCTTTCTACAGCCTTCAGCTTCTTTCACGGAGATCAGAGATATAAAAGTATTAGTCCTCTAACAATTCCATCTGTCATTACACAGTCACATATAACATAACATAAATTCACGCCAGTGTTGAACGTTGATGGTCCTGCCCATCCTCACAACACCAAACACCTAATTGTGTTTATGTCCCATTGTCTTGCTATATGAGCCCATGCAGGTACAGGGTGAGCTGTACACGTATATCAATTACATCAGGCAACTGGTCTGGTAGAAAAAGAAAGACATGGCAAGACAAAAGAAAATAAGAGGGAAAAGACACAGCAGACGAGAGACAGGACAGTGGAAGAGGATGGAGAGGGAAAAAACCTTAACTAGATGGCTTTCCTGATTTAGTTTATGTTACCTTATCAAGGGAGACAGAGAAACACTTCCAAAACCAGAGAAGACAGGGGGACTACCACTCTCCCTGACAAGCATGGGCCTGTACTAGCTTCAACGGTTTGCACAACCACAGCTTGTCAGCCACAATAGCCCAGGCCTTCTGACCAAGTCAAAAAAGCCACTACACAAGAGCGTCCTGACTTCATGGTTGAGACACATCCCCTTTACCTCTCAGTCAGAAAAGAGTACACAAATGGGCTGACATTTCAAGTAAGAAGCCGGAAATACATTTAAGACGGTGTTGATTACAGAAAAGCCTGATTAAGGAGTAAGAAAAATGAATGCACATGGTACATCAGCATAAAAAACCCTGTCAATGCCATTTATTGCGTAACTAAATAATTTCCAGACGTATGTTGAGCAAGAGAAGCATGCAGATCTCACTGTTCTCCATTCCCATTTAACAGGGACCTTACATCTTGCTCTTCAAAGCATTCAGTATAGACCACAGCTGATGACCAAATCAGCAGTGCAATGGTGTGATAAAGTAATTCACCTAAGTGTTTCTCATACCTGGCATTTCTTCAGCTGTTCCAAGAAACACTCAAAGTTCTTCATGGGAAGAAGGAATTACGGTTCACAAAATGCTGATAAAATGCAGAACAACCTTATTGCACAGTTGCACAGAGCTTTACTGTATATAAAAGTAAGCAACGTAGTAAAGTAACATAGTAAATTGGTAGTATCATGTGGGTTATCCATCTCTACAAAACTAAAATCTTTAACGCCAGCTTCAGCACCAGTAGTGGTCATCATGGCAGTTACCAGCACTGCCCGTTGCAGGTTTTGGGTGGACAGACTTCATGCCACTCTGAAATGGCTCACTCCATCTGCCACCTCTCAGTTTGACATTGCAAACACTGGCAAGAAGTCATTGCCTATGAGGTATACAAAGTAACTTAATGATCCCATGCTTATACTTTCCCCCAAAGGCAGCCCCTGAAGAGAAGTTTGGTTAGCTACAGAAATGTCACTGCAATATGGAGCCTTCCAGGCAATCACTGATTAGCTCAGGGAACAAGACAAAAAGAAAACAAATGTTCTTACGAGAATCCGTGTATTTTTCCTTCGCTACCTTCGGTACAGCCAGGCACACACTTTTCAGCAGGCTACTTTCTGTTTTTCACCATGCTGAAGTATGTACATTATCTGCTCAAAGGTATCAGCTTTCAGATTGTGGGAACCTTTTGGCGAGAATACTGAAGCTCAGCTCCACTAGTCTGCTTCCATCCACTAGCTGGAGACAAATTTGTTCATTAGGAGATAGTGGAAACCTCCAGGAAGAAGCCAAATTTCAATTTCTTCTGACTACCCTTGCAGAAACTGATACGCTTGATGGCTCTGATCAGATGGGTTGTGGATTTCCTTTCTTCCACTGCCTGGGTCTGTAAGAAATTAGTACTTTGAAAGATTATCTCTTCTCATTTTTGGCACATGTGAGGGAACCAGCCTTCCCAATATGCCAGTTCAGCAGCTTCCCTGCTCTTAGGTAACTATTCTTTACATTTCCTACCTTACTGCTTTTCAGTACATGTGACAGACTCTTTGAGTGACTCTGTTCTTAAACCACAATGGAAAATGAAACATCCCACTTGAATGCAGGGAGCAGAGAACCCACAGGTTCAAACCCAAGACTTTGCCTTGCTACATAACACAGCTACTGCAGCATGCAGTGTGAACCACTGTGACTGGACTGGGCCAAGCTGCAGGATGTTACATTGCTACAGACACCACTCTGTGCCAGAAATGCAGCATGCACTGCTGCATAATGTCCTCTGCAAACACTGCAGAGGATTGCTTCACCTAGTCCAGAGCTTCCTCTAACTTCCCAAAAAGAATGACACAACTTTCGTGATGTACTTTCTCAGATAATATCTTCAATTTCTAATTTCTTTACCCTGTACAAAAACAGATGCCGAGTTTTTGGGGGGCCTGTGCAGTTTTTCCTGACAATGACTCACTGCAGCTCCACAGGAATACACATCTTTCCCCATGGAGTCAGAACATAGTTCACATACAATCTAAAAGCAAGAGATTTACAGTTAATAGGGAGGACAGAAGGATATGTATATTCTGAAAAAAAAAATTTGTTGATTTAATCTCACAATTTCTAACTCTGGATATTTATCTTTGCATCTCCAAAATTATTTTTCATGGAAAATCGACATGAAAACAAAGACTGCATATGAACAGATCTCGTGAAACTATAGTAAAGTATGATGGCAGGGGAGAAATGTAAATTAAAGGAACTAAAACCAAGCTGTAATTTTAAAACAGTCTACCAAAAGATTTGAGGGCACTGATGCAAAGGGGCTCAGGTCCAAGTTTTCACATGGTTCTCATTTCACATAAAATAAAACGGATTATGGTCCTCCAAAAGCCAAAATTACAATATCCTTTCTAACACAAAGTGTTTGGAATATTTCTCAATGTCCTTAAAGGGAAACTGTCATCCTGACCCCCAGTGAACTTCATATTGCAAGACCAGATATATTTCAGCTATTTGACTGGTTCCTTGGTTTTTCTAGTCTTACTTCTGGCTTTACTGTCATTTTTCTTACTACCTTTAAGAGGCTCATGCAAATGAAAAAGCAGCAGCTTTTTCAAAACATGGAGACAAAGGACTGTATATGTCAAACAGTAGGGATAATTGTATTTTAAGTGTTACCAAACTAGACGAGGGAAAGATTAGTGAGAGAAAGTACTTTTTAGTAATAATCTCTCGGTCAGACTGCAGTACTTTTAGCATCAGGTGAAAGTCTTTGGGTAGAATTGTATAACCAATATTCTTGCAGTGGGAAACCCCAGAACACTTTGCTTCCACACAACAGAAAAAAATCTGATGTACAGTCAGCAGTTCTTCCAGCATCATACCAGAGATGTATGTGGGGAAATGCTGATATCATATAGATAACATCTTGGTAATGTCCCTGCCAGTATTACCCATCAGGAATGGCATCATCAGCGTGTCACTGGCAAAGCACTCCACAGATTCTTGCACTCAAGTTTCTTATTCTACAAATTCCTCACAGAGCACTTGCCAGTATGTTCTCTGTACTAGCAAAATGTTGCATACAGCTTTGAAACATCTCTAAAGGACTTTCCTTGACAGGTAGCCTAAGCAGTTTGTTTTTTAGCTTCAGGCTACAGCTAGTTGGCCTTCAAGTTCAGGGATTGTGAGCTACTCGCATCTGTTATTATGCTTGATTATATACATGTCATTTTAAGCATACATGATAGTTTGGAAAAAATAAATGCAATCCTTTCTCCAGAGTTACTAAACACACTGCAAAGATCTCAAACAGGGATAAAGCCATGTATCACAAAAGGAGTGAAGAGAGTAGTGGGGCCTTCACCTTAGGGGAAAGATATCCATTTTAAAGAAAAATTGGAAGGGAGATCACATTTTGTGTATGCATATGTCAACACATTATAATATCAAATATAACAATGTGAGATAGAGATATATATGTATATACACACACACATATATAACACAGTTGCAAGCCCTGGGGTGGGAAGGAATCCCAGCACAAAGTCCTGACTGGGAGAGACACAAAAGGAGCAGTTAAGAGACAAGACTGGCAAAAACAGCATGTGGACTTGTGGGCAGAAAGATATGTGGGCAGAGTTGTTTACAGCCTGGAGGCAAGGACAAAGAATATGAACCTGATGTGGATTTTCAATAAAATTGGGATTTTTTACAATTACGTGGCTTGCTTTTCTAGACTGTTCTACCATCTAATGTCTTTTAGACTGCTTAGATTTAGCATCTTCTGAGTCCTTTACCTTAAAAAAACCCACATAAGAGTCCGATACAAGGGAGGCAATACTGCAGTGGGAAGCCAAAATGTCTGATACATGCCTGGAAAACTCCATCAGCAGAGATTTCCCAAGCAATATGTCTCAGTCCAGGTGATCTCTGATTTGCTCAATGTGTTATTTTCTAGCACAAATGCTGGATACTTTTTTTTTTTTTTTAATTGTGCAACTGGTTAAGTATTGGAAGGGTGAATGACATTCACCCTTAAAAAAGCATTTTATAAAGTTCTGGGAATTATTCAGGTTTTTGTCAGAATGGGTAAGAGACAGGATGCTGACACACAGAGATGAGAATTAGTCAGGCAAAGAACAATGATCACACTCCTGTTGCCATACTCACCGAATGGAAGGTAAATATTGCAAAATCTCCCCCTGTATCTCCTAAATCACCATGTCAGCAGGGTCCCATGAGCCCTTTTTTCGTTGTACGTGCTGCCTCCCTGGACACCAGGTACCAGGGCCTGAGGCACTGCTCCCCTGAACACACCCTGAGGGCAGGCAGTGAGGTGGCACAGCAATGTCCAGGAATCTGAACTTCTGACTGCCAAGCAGACATGACCAAGTAAATTTGTGCTCATGCCAGCTGAGTGTGGAGGGGTCTCTTCATACAAATTAGGCAAGCAATCCCATACCCCTAAAACCACAAAAAGCAGAGCAGCAATACCAATCCTTTCCAGTCAGACATTTCTTTGTGCTGGTGCCAGCTCTTCAACTGTTAAGTCTTTGATGTGTGGAGTAGGATCAAAATCTCACAGATTTTGCCATCATTGAAAATAAAAAGCAGAAAATTCATCTATGTCTCTCAGATATGATGGTAAGTCTAGGATACCACACTGCTTCTCTAAACTTTTCCATGCTGAGACATGAGACATGGGTGGAAAGTGTTACTCTTACAGCTTTGGGACCTGCTGACAGCTGCATCTCATCTTTGGTGAGACCACAACGAGTGGAAAAGGAACCCACAAAAATACTTTCTGCATAAAAAGTCCCCACAACCAGTATAAGCCTGGCCTACTAAATCTTCAAAACCTCCCTTGACCTTGGTTGGAAGGCAGAATGTGGCCAAGGTGAGAGAAGACACTATGACAGTAATTCCCTGTTCCTGCAGGCCTGCGGGAAGCTTAGTGTGGGTGACAGTAACCCCAAAGCAGTGCTTATTTATATCTGCAGATGTAAAGGCAACTGAAGTCTTCCTGCGCCCACACAGAGCACCCTCATTGCCATCAACAACACATGAATAAAATAATTGAGATTGCAGGCTTCTAGACACAGCAGGAACTACAGGAGTCTAAATTTGCCCCCCACAGAGAACCTCACCTGTCATTTGACGTAACTAGCTGCAGAGTAAGAAAGCAATTCACTCTCCACAGTGCCTTGAACACTTGCATCTTTGGGGATAATTCTAAAAATTGGCCAAAATTATCATATGTATAAGTCATGAATGTCCATCAGCCCAAATGAGGTCATAATCTACTTGTTCTTGTTCTTTGGAGGTTCACCTTGTGCCCAAGCAGCGCAAAAATTGAGATATACTAGCTTTTGTAGCCAGCAGCACAGAAAGGACTATTTTAGGTACCAGCTTGTCCAGTCACCTTTGACTTCTCCTTCTCCTCCAGAAATAACATGTCTGCAGCTGGGCTGACTGGAAAGTTGAATCCCAGAGACAAATGTAGACTCACACTATACAAACAGACGCGAGATATCTTAACAGTATCAGGTCTTTTTGCTAAAACAGTGGAGCTTAATATGAAGCTCTCTCTCCATTGGCTAAAAGCCATTCTTCCCACAGCATGGACATCTCCAGCACACTGAACACAATTCCAGACATACCTCATTCACAGGACCAACATAAACATCCATGTCCTAAGGTGGTTTTGCCAAGTTTTGCACCTCTACATAGCATAATGTAGGGTATATGCCAATATCTAAGAGGTCCTTAGGAAGGAAATGGTAGGGATGAGGTTGCAAGCCAAGTAAATTGTGGTTAGAGGCTGAACCTGGCTTGTAATTCATCAGTTGTGTGGTTTTTGTCAACACAGGACCAAGCATGTTTTTGCTTGTCTGCGACAATCAGCTGCACACTGCGTGCAATCAAACCTTCAACTTGGTCTAGAAATGGTTCTTGCTTTGTACCATAACACTGCCACGTTTTCCTCTCTGTAGGAAAGCAGCAGAAAACAGATGACAATTACTTTTTTATAGAAACTCATTTAGTAAGAAGCAGCTACCTCTCCTAATCTCACATTATTTGGAACCACGCTCTTGCTGGGCCTGGTTTTATTCACAGATTTGCAATAGCCTAACCAAGTCCATTTCAAAATATCTACCCACTCTTGGCCATTCAAAGCATTTCTTTCTTAGCACAAATGATTATAGCACACTTTTGTAGTGTCTCTCAAAATATACTCCTATTTTCCTCATAGCTGGGGAAAGGTGCCTGCCACACCGAATCAACAAAGCTCATTTAATCGTGGCCCAGCATGCTCAGCAGCGGCCAGGAGAGGGTGAGCTGTTTCAATCAGACACTGCTAGCCTGTTACAAGGGCAGCAGGAGCAGTGGCACTATTTCAGTCGCACAGTCGCAGGGTTAGCAATGAAAAGACATGTCCTCAGAATTTGCAAAGTGAAAATCCCAGTGCCCAGAAGCAATCTGCAAGCCACTCAGAAAGGCAGGAGGGTGGCCAGGCACGTCTTGTTTCAGACTTTTATCAGAGAAACCTGCTCCAGAAACACTGCAAAGAGGAAGGAACAGCCACGAAACTTCATCTGTGGCTTTAATCACATCTGTCCCTGTCTTTCTTTGTGATTTTCTCAAAGGAAAAGGGTGATTTCAGATTTGATGGGAAAGGAAAGTGTCAGGAGGCTCAGCAAGGCAGCAGGGCTGGACAGAGAGTCCAGGAGATGCCCTCTCCTCTTCTGCAAACCCTGCCCCCTGAGGGAAGGGGTGCAGAATGCATGCACATGCTTTGCCAGATCTCCCCAGAAACTAGACAGTGAGCTTAGCATTTCCCCAGGGATCTCGCCCCACTCCAGCCCTGCCCTGCCTCCCTGCTCCCCAGGACAGTAACCATGGGACAAAGTAGCATTTCCACCTGCATGGCCAGGGAAGGAGAGCAGAGACTTCCCCACAGCTCAGGGGAGCAGAAACTTCCCCACTGCTCAGGGGAGCACTCCCCTATCTCTTCTCTGGTAAAAAGGTGTCAGCTCTTCACTCCCCCTCACTGCCTCTTTGTCCTTGGTTCTTCCTTCCCTCACACTGACACATGACCCAGAGGGAGGACTTCCAGCTGGGCCTGAGGAGGGTGAAGCCCCACCACAGCAGCAGCAAGTGGGACAGGGCACATCAGGCACAATACGGACACTGAAGCAGCTGATGGGGAGAAGAGAGGCAAGAATCAGCTTTGGTTTGGCAGCACATCATGGCTGTGCAAGTGATCTGAGCAGACACGGGGACAGCAAGGCATAAGCTCAATGAATTCGGAGATCTGGGAGGAATACAAAAGGTGCACTATGAGGCAGGGCTATAAAGAGATGGGCATGGCTTGGCCTTGAATGGGTTCACGGTGGGAAATGACATTATGTTAGTTGCCATGCTCTTCAGAGAGTAGCGCCATGCTACTCTCATCCCTCACCAGCGTGTCCTGGATTGCACTGTTTCAGTGCAAATGTTCCCTGTCAGGTCTCTTCTGTGTCTACCTGAGCTGGCATGGCACCTGTGGCATGTCTCACACCTCTACATTCCTCTGTGGGCTGGCTTCACAGATTTGACTGCCTAAGGGTTTCGCACTGAAGTGATCACCAGAGTAGGAAGGTGATGTTTGCAGAGGAGGATCCCTGTCCTATATTTCACCAAGGAGGCATGAGTTAAACTCCAAAAAGATATATTTCACTGTCAGGCCAAGCCACACCAGAATGTTTCAGTTTTTGTGCGTGAATACTTTTCAGAACTTTCTGTTGCACAAAACCCACACAAGAGCAGCTCTTTCACTATTTGAGACTTATGGATGTGGTTTTCTTCAACTACACAGGTACTTTCCATAAGTGTGGAATCCCATTTTCAGGCACTGAGCAACAAACCAGTCTCCATTTCCAAGGGGAGCTTCTCCCCCAGCCAGCCCTAGCTGTGCCATGTCACCCTGGTACCTTTCCATGCAGGAAGGGATTTGGGATGCTCTAAAAAGCTTTCTGGCTTTGTTATACAGGGTACATGGGTACCCTGCTCTAATTACTGACATTATAGACTTGAACATCTCATTACATTTCTCCTATAGATTTACCATCCTTCGTAAAAGAGAATGAAAAGTAACCCCTGCCCCACTTAATCAGTTTTCAACACGGTTTGCATTCACTATACATAACGTAAGGTACAATTGCAATGTCAAATTTCACCTCTTGAAATACAAGGTTTAGCTCTGTGATATATGGAAAGACATCCAAAAATACTTTTATCACCTCAACAAAATCTGCCTGGGACCAGTCCTTTATCAACTCAGATATCAGGGTCCTTCATTAAAGCAAACTACTAATGGCTGAAGTTTTAAATACAGATCCCTCTGTATTTAACCCGTCATGAACTTCCTTCATTTTCACTGGTGACACAGCTGGTAAATCCTGAATATTTTTCTTTTGGGGAAATTCAGGACTAATAGAAAAGACTTCTTCAGTTAAATATTCTTTAAAGTAAGAAACTGAATCAGCTGTAAAAAATTCACAAGTACTGACCTGTGGGCAGTAGAAAAGTCATTTATTAACATGGCATTTTGACACCTGGAAAATTCATGGAAGTCATAACAGTCTTCAGTATAACTGGAAGGTAAGCAACATAAAATCTATTCATTGTAACCAGTTTTTGGTCAGTCAAGAAATGTTACGAAAGGGTGATAGGATGATGCATGCATCCCACTACAAAATTCCTTCAATTTCTGTAGGAGTAATGTCCAAGCCATCTACTGATTATGTTAAACTCTTTCTTTCCTTCTCTGCCTGTTCCTCCAAGCAGTAGCTGTAAGGACTTAACATTCATAGTCAGCTTTTTTCAGTAATGTCCTTGGAGTGAAAAATGATCTTTGGCAAGAATGCAAAAAGACAAACACAAACCATTGTCACTTATTATAGCTTTTCATATAGTTATGCAGTTATACAGTAAGCATTTTCACTGCTGTTCCTACAATCTGTTCCAAGAATCTCAGGAATTTGCAAAGTAGGCTATTGGGTTTTTTTCCTACAGTCAGGAATCTGAGCAATCAATTCTTATTCCCCATGTACCTAATAATCCTTGACGTTCTCAATTAACAACAGGAACAATAACTGACGTTAAATATTTATTATGATCCAAGATTTTCTTCAACTCCTTCCTTAAGATGTTTGTTTGCCTTCTAACCCATCTCCCACTGATTATTACATAAGTTGGGACTTGGGCTTGCTGTCATTTAAATTTAAAAGAATGGTGGAAGTCTCAAGGATAATTACGCTTTTACGTCTTGTGCTAGGCAGGAGAAACCCAAGGGAGAGGCAAGAAGAACTGAACCGTTACACATTCCGTTAGTCAGCAAATATCTCAAAGCCAGTCTCTCGACCAGACACACAGCCTAGGGAAAGCTAGGGCTATTGCTGGGTGGAAGAGGTGCTACTTGAGTGTACAAGGTATATAGATCCATGAGAAATCAGACTTAGCTACTCATTGTGTAGCTTAGGAAAATTTGTTCTAATTCTGTGTTTCACCAAAAGTTTTGGTGTGTCTGCCAGATAAGATTTTTTGTGTCTACTTTTTCCTCCATTTTTATGTGCACATCTAGTATTTGGAAGTCTCTTGGAAAGTAAAATCCATATTCATCTCTCAGATCTAAACAGTAGCAATTTTGAATTCTGTGTCGCCGTGCTTAGTTTCTTTTCAGTGGTGTTTCTCTCAGCTTTCTCATTACTTTGAGGACACCTTGACAAGGAAAGGCTGTGCTGGAACCAGCAGATATTACTGGATGTCTGAAACTCTGCCTGAGAGCTGGTGCCCTCTGTCAGTCCTCAGTTTCCAGCTCTCTTGCCTTGCAAGCTCTGATTTTATCTCAGAAATCAGTCGCTCTGACAGCTGTATGACTTTTGAATATCATTCAATTAGCCATAAGTACATTTTTCTGTCATACTCAAAATAAACCCATTCTCCATATTTTCTTCTCTGTCATATTCAAAATAAGCCCCTTCTCCAGGTTTTCCTATGATTTGTTCAGGTATTCATTACTATAGATCAGTTATTTGTTTATTCTCTTCAGTAGTAATTATGTGTATCATATTGAGTTGCCCTGTATCTTATCTGAATGCTCCTTCCAAGTGGAATGAAATACTACTTTTCATTTGATTACATTTTTCTTTTCCTAGATGACTAGTTTATATGTCAGCAGTTACTTTTTTCTGTGCTACAATAATCACTCAATCTTCTTTTAGTAAAATGCCCAGCTTAATAATCTCTTCCTTAAAGTGCTGACATCATACCAGTTTGTGCTCTAAATCTCTTCTTTCTTCTGACCACCCTTGTTAAATTTCAGTTTATGCTAAATAAAACCTCTCTATGTAAGTCCCAGAGCAAAATTTGGTTAATTTTGAAATTATAAAAGGAGCATGCTTCACTACATAAATTTCATACGCATCAATATCTCTTTCATGTAATATTGATCTGTTTATCACCCTACTCAAGAAATCCATATTTCCTCCCTTATTTATATTCTACAGAAAAATCAAGTCCCCCTTCAGCATCATATGTACAACTTTAGCTAGCGGTAAATGGAAAAATTTCTTCAATGTAAGCAAATCTGGAATTCTTGCAGGCTTGGTAGATACACTTCAAACAACCAAACTGGAAGTAGTTCTTACTAATTCCTTTTCAAATTCGAAATAGTTTCTTCCACAGCAAAAGAGATCAGGGAATATACAATTGACTATTCTTGAGAACACTGGCACCTGTGTTTCTGGAAGACACCTTTGCAGAAAACATAGATGACAGGGGCAGATCCTTTGCATTTCCTGTTTGCTAGTGTGTTAAGTAAATCTTCCATCTGTCTTCCCAATACCAACAAAGCTCTTAATATAGCATGTGAAGATGGGCCATACTATGCAAAGATGTGCGAAGATATGAAAAATTAATTTATTAAATGTGCTTATGAACATAGAGTTTATAAAATGAGATCAGATGAGTGAAGCTTATCCTTCAAGTACTCTATACAGAAGGGCAAATATATATTCTTACCAGGAAAAAAATAAGTGTTTCAGTACTTCCATCACTGCTTTACATGCCATGTGAGATTGTTACTCTTGCAAAAGTTTTTGAGCACCAGGGGGTTTAGTTGCTGCTCAACCACACAGAAACTTCTGAAGCCACATTGGCTCCTTGGATTCCATGGGCAGAGTGCCCACCATCAAAAGGAGACAATTCAAAATAGTTTCTATGGTACTATCCTTGTGGTGGGAACTAACTCAGCTGGAAAGACATCAAGGATAGCTGCAGGACAGGCAGGGAAGAAAGTAAGATGCACTCAACTAACAAATCAGAAGAAAAGATTTGAAGAGTAATCACCTCCTTTTACCTGCAGATCTCTATTATTTTTCTTTCACAGCATGCAGAGAGCAACTAGCAGACCTAAGGGAGGAGAGCTCAAATCAGCTCATGACTTAGATCCAACCTATATCTGCAACACCAGCCTATATTCCATCTTTTTCTTAAGATCAGAAATGCATTTCAACACAGACATTTAATGAGCCATTTGTAATAGCCCAAAATTCACAGGTGTTCTTGCCATTCTGGTTTACTTGGCTTGATAAGCCCCTTACTACACAACCAAGTTGCTACCCAAGTTTTGCATTTGCAAGTCAGATGGAAGATATAATTAATACCAATCTGGACTGAGGAATAAATTATTCTGAATGAGGTAAAAGCTTGTACTCAGTAGCATCCAAATTAAGTGGAACTTCTCATGTAGACAGTCAATCTCACTACTCAGACACATACAAGAAGGCAGAGCAAACTTTAAAACATGTTTCACTTTACCTTTGTTTTCTTTCCTCCAGTACAATGAAATAAAATAGCTACAGGCAGCTAGCCGCACCCTTTGGACGATAATTTAACACTCAGTGTTCTGGTAGAACACCAAGTCTTTGGTTCCGTAAAACCCAAAATATACCCAACAGTCTTTGGGAACTAGCTCTTACTCTGTAATTCCACAGAGAATCTAATGCAAATATAATTTTCTGCTGTGTTTGCAGCCAATTCAAAGTGGCCTTGTTCTAATGCAAAAGAATAAAAAAGTGAAGTCTTAAGCAGAAGTGAAACTTGCTGGTCTATTTTCATCATGCATACCCCCAGATGAGTGAAAAACCAAACACTGCTAATGATGACAAGTAAATCATTTTCATTCTTTCAGTGCTAGCTGGTAACTGTAACATTTTAGTATGATTTTTATAGTGATGGCATTCTCTTAAAATAAAATAATAGCTTAATTAAGAGAGTAAATGTGTCCATATATATATGCATAAAAAATTAAATGGCTCCACATTTCTGTGTGAGTAGGAAATAAGGAGAAAAAAACAGCACAAGGTTGATCCATACCATTTTGATAAGTTGCTACAAAGTAGAGGAAGACGAAAGGGGACAGCATCTATCGTAATATCAAACCCAGTGGATAAAATGTGGTAGTAAAAGTCTGTTGAGACAGATCCTTATATAGCTGGGGCTTTCATCTTTAAAGGAAATAAATGAACTCATCTTATGTGAGTGGAATGTTTGATGGGTGTGGAAAGAATGCAAGGGCTTTTTGAGTAATCAGGGTTTAAGCTTACAGGAAACAAGTGTCAACTTGCTGGGGGTCACTTCACCTCCGTATGACAGGCATTCATTGCAGAGAAGTCACAGTCTAAGCTGTGGACAGCAAATGTTGTGAAGGAATGGAGGGGTCCTTCCATTAATCAGAACCCCAAGAATAATCAAAATGGTAATACATAGCTTTGTAGCAGTAAGCAAAGAGAGGTGGTTTGTATACAACTAGGCATCTAAAGGTTTTGTGAGAGATCAGCTAGGGCTTGGAATTGGAAATAAACTATAAATGAAAGCAAACCTGAAGCACAGATTTATCATAACAGAACTGGAGATGAGCTCTGGAAAGGTCTTCTGACAACAATAAGTTTGGCTACAGAAATGACCTGGAGAGAGAGAGAGGCTTACAGGAGAAGAAATTGTGGGAAGCAAATAGATTGGGCAGTTTCATAGGTGGAGGGAAGATAGCCTGACAACACAGGGAACAAAGCTTTCATGCTCTAGCTAAGTAGTCTTCCTTAAACTCACAAAGAAACATTAATTTACTAGCAAAACAGAGAGTTAGAAAATATGATTTCATGGATCCAAACTAGGCCACAGCTGAGTCCAGAAACAGGAGTCTTTCTCCAAACTGAGGTCCAGAAATAATGCTTCTCATTCCTATTAAACTACTAAAAATAACCCCCAATGATGTCAAGACTATCCTATTTAGAATTAAGCTGGTGCCAAAAAAAAGGCATTAGCTAGAAACCCTTGGAGTTCTTTGTTTTTCAGGTATCTACAGTGTAGATACAAGACAAGAAATGTCACAGCATGCTTCCTTGTCTCAGAGACAGGGAACTGCTCATGAGCCACATTTAGTCTGGGCCTTGGATACATTAAGTGCACAGACATAAAAAGTCCTTCTGCTGATCCAAAAGCTCTCAGATGCACTGTGGCATTCTTTTGCCCTAATATATTCATACCTCTGGTCTCTGGTGCACTTCACTGCCTTTGCACAGCTATGACGGCAAGTTCCAGAACAGTGCCCTCCTGCAAACCATTCATACTCTGCTGCTCTCCTTCTCTTGCCCGACACAAAGACAGGAGTGTTTCAAGGCTTTGAAAAAGACAGATTAGGGAATGGCATCTGCAGGATGCCCCTCCAGGAAAGCCCTAGGCTTTCTACCTGCCATTGAAATAGAGAATAGAACTTCTGAGCCACTGCATCCCTACCATACTCCTGCCATGCAGGCAGGACTTCCCATTGCCTCCAAGGCACAGAGAACCATCTGGGAAGTTGGCATCTCACAGTGTCAAGACAGCACCTATGACTCTTGCAAGAAGGTGTCCTGATGTCTTTTGGATCCTCCCTGCTACCACGGGGTAGAGAAGCGTGTCTAATGTCTTCTGAGAATGAGATAATGGCATAGGAAACACTTAAGCAAACACCTCCCAGACCCCTACAATTATTCCAGCCGTTCCTCCAGTTGCTCCCAAGAAAGCTAGATTGAATCTCAGTTTAGTGCATGTAGTTGCAATGAATATGCCTGCCCATCTGTCCCCCAGGTCATTCTGTTTGGCCCTAGGGATGGCAAGGCACCACATCAGCCCTTGCATTGATGTGGAGAGATCACCTGTAAAAGCATGAAGGAATTTTGTTCTCCAAGATCTGTTAAGCTTCTGGCCTCTGCCAGAGGATGATATATGACTAACTAATACCAACGTTGACGATAAACTTCAATTTAGAAATATGGCAGTGACCTGTCAGAGGATGAGGTGTGAAAATTTAACAGAAATGTATCAGTCCTTTCTCTCTTGCATTTGTCTGTAAATACAGCCTTACCAGTCCTTTCAGGGAAAGTGAGCTGATTTGTCACAGTCTGTAATTAATAGTGGAGCTTACAGCTTTTTGAAACCTCCAAAAGTTAAGGGAATAATTTGAATCACCAACAGATTCAGTTACACTCTGACACATGAAGCTGAAAACACAAAAACTTTCTGTAATGTGCAATCATTATCTTCCTCTGATGGTGGTGTTAAATTGTGCACAATGGCAAGAAAAGCAAAGATCCCAAATGTACCAACTGCTGTGATAAGAGAGAAAATCCTGAAGGGAACAGGACTGCAGTGGGATTGTGACATTTTAATGATAGTTTAGAAATACAAAAATATCTGACATAGAGATAGTCAGTCTTCTATTCATTCTCTTTCTGTGTGAATTACAGTCCTGATGGAAGCACAAGGTGAAATTCATCCTCTACCTTTCAGTTTTGCAGACACAGATGTGAGAAACTGTTTTAAATCAGAAATAATTTTTATCTGAAAATAATCCGGAGAGTTTTGCTTCTACAAAAGATCTCTCAAATCTCTCAAATTTGTGATACAAATACATTGCACTGCCTTCTTCTGGTATTTTCTCCCAAGTTCACACAATTTAAGCTCTATCTAATGACTCATAAAGCCCAAAAATAATGTCTTCCTAAATTTTTAAGATTTTCTAGTAGACCTTAGGACATAAGGTTAGAAATTCTGTCAGTCTGACACAAAGCTGTTACAATAGGCTGTTCAATACAAAATTGTAGCTATCTGGCTAAATTAGACATTATTGTTTCACAATTGAAATTGATGGAACTGTGTAGGTATATCAAGGTAGAGAGCCAGGGACAGAGTTTGAGTATAGATGAGTAAAGTTCAGGGTGGAGAGAGAGAGAGATCAACTAGACTGAAGAAGTAAATTCTGTTAAAAATATCGTGTTATGGTCAGTGCAGCCCCTTGGCTGCCTTCAGGGCTCATTAAAAAGTGTTTTTCCCCACTTCCACTAGGGCTTTAGGAAGCTAAGTGTTTTCAAAAAGCTTTTTAAAAGTACATCTTGTAGTTTTGATAAAAACTGTAGTTTTGATAAAATAATGGAAGAAGAAACTGTGGAGTGAAGGGTATTTCATAGAGCACCACAGGAAGGAAATTCAAGGTGTATGTAAAGGTTTTGAGGATGACCGGTAGCATGAAAGCCTACCTGTGGAACATTTCAGATGCCCCACACCCAGTCATACCACAAGACTGCTTGGTTTAGATCAGGAAACAGGTTTTGTAATATCTGGTTGCTTTATATAGTTGCATAAAAATAGTAAAACTGAGGTAATGGAACCCCCTCTGCAATTATTAGAAGGAATCAGATGACTGGTACTAGGCTGCAAAGAGGTAATATCCATCGGGTCAGGCCACAGTGGTCTGGCTTTTGCCTATGAGAAGAAGTAACCTTTTGGACCACACTCATCCTGGCCCATTCTGAAGGGTCTACAAATAGCAGTGATACACCAGGGGCTAGAGATCAGGACAAGATGTCCACTCCATTTCCAGCCCTTCTCATCAAAGAGCTTTCAATCCAGGCTATCTTAATTTTGGAAAATAAGAACCAAGACAGTGGTTTCCAAGCCAAAATGGCATCAGATTCACAGTACTGTATGCTGAAGATCTATCTAACAGGTTTGATAAGTCGAGGGATAAGCTTTAGAGTTAGAACGTACTATGACCAGAAACCTGTATGGCTCCATTAGAACAGAGGAGCTGCAGAGCTGAGAAAAGTAAATTTTAACCAGTGCCTGCCTGTATGACTCAGTGTACGAGGCAGTGGCCAGTAGCTTCCTGAGCTTACAAGTCATTCAAAAGTGAATAGAAATCCAATAGTATAATAAACATAACTGTCACTTTTACATGTCCCAGGAGAAATACCATCACTACTTATCAGAGGCTTGTGAGGTCTGCCTTCAGTTCTACACCATTGCATTATGTTGTTATCAACTTCCTCAAATTACTCTCTACTCTTCCAAAAACTCCTACATTCTCTTGCTAAATTAATAATACTAATAATACATCAAAGCTCTAATAAATTTATAATATGGGATTTTAACAAATATATCTTTCCCCCACAGAAAGGTTAGAGGAAGAATAACCATGGCTTTAAACATTCATCTTTTTTTTCCCTCTTTGCCTAGATGAAATATATTACAGATTCTTTGTAGCATATGAATGAGAACAGGTACCCTCCTATGTCAGAGAGCAGGCAAACAAAATACATTTCTGCCTTCAGCATCTGAGCAACGAAATAAGAAAAGCAGTACTGGGATCCTGGTTGCAAAACAGTGCGGGCCAATTATTCAGTTTATCTTGGAGATTAAACAGACTCTGTCTAGCAGCTTCTGAAGCTTTTTATTAACACAGGTTTACTCCGGTACACTTTTGAAACTATGTCAGTTATTAGACACAAGTAACTATATTTTCTGTGTATATATATAGGGATTATATTTGCATTCCACTGCCTCATTTTAAAAAGTCCCTTAAGAATTGAATACAGTAACCTGGTGTAAGGGAGCAGCAGAAGAGAGCTGTTCCATAAGGAAAGGCGAGGTGGGAGCCAAGGGTAACAGCAGGGCAGTGCCCTCACCAACAAAGGGACAGTCCAACCCTGCCCAAGCAGGTCCAGTGACAAAAGGAATGATCAGCGCACAGTCTGATGTTTGCCAGACAAGTCTTCAGGGATGTAACAGATCAAAGGTAAGCCAAGGATTCAGATCAGTGGATCTGGCTCGGGAAGGTACGTGGCCAGGCTACATAGCTGCAACAGCTCAGGCAGGGACAGAGGAAGGACATGAGCTGAAGAAGATGCCTCCAGTGAGGGTCCCCCTTGCAGGGGGCAAAGGCTGTGTCCCAGCCCCTGACAGCTGAAGCCTAGGAGGACTGGTAGAGTGAGCTTGGTTATCTACAGGGATGCAAGAATGTTTAATAGAAAGTACACTCCAAGATTTTGCACTAGGAGGTGGAAATCATTTCTTTTGAACACCTCATCGACATTAAACCAGGTCTATCAGTTAAGTTTGCACTGGGAAATTTACAGTTACAGTCAATCCCCAGGTAATCCACTTCAATGGGAACATTTGTTTATTGACAGAGAAAAAGGGGTGGTGGTAGGTCTTCCTTTTAGCCAGATGTTTATGTGAGTCTGAGCTAATTGATAATCCAGTGATACCTGGAAATAATGGCATTACAGGACTCCCAGGTTCAGTTAAAGTAACACTAATCTTAATCCTTGCCTGGTTCCACATTTGCACAATTAACCACCTGTTCTCTGATATCTTAAAGCAGCACAGGACAGATGGCGGTTTCGCAGGCCACACATGGGTTCTAAGTGCTGGGCCATGTTTCCTCTCATACAGATCCCCTGTATGAGAGGAAGCATGGTTGCAGCCTCACACTCTCTTCTCCCATGGAATTTCAGTCCTAAAGTCCCCAGCTTCTGCAAGGACAAGCTGATATGTTCAGCTGGTTGGGCAAACAGCATGCACTACCAAACACACATTTGTCTCCTCTCAGCAAGTAGAGATGGACTAGATGTGTTGCATTGTCCTTGGACTTCCAGCTGGACCAGGCTGAATACAAAGAAGACATTTTCATAATCCTTGTTTATGTTTCTCTGCAAGATCCTTTTGGATTGCAAGACATAATGAGCAGCTAACTCGGAGAATAGACTGTAATACTCCCCATACTTGTAAGTTTGCTCACCACTTTTTTAAAAAAAATATTAACTATTTCATTAGGAATCTAACTTATAGTGCGAAAGTAAAATTTTTCTTTCATGTTATACTTGGAGGGGTTCATTTAAGGGGAGCTTCATCCTTTGCAACTGAATATTTGGACCCATGCTTGCTACAACTACTTCTGTTACGTTTTTTATTTCTCTATTTTTTTAATGCCTCAAGCATGCTTCTCTTTCGTTGTTTGCAGTATGACTGATGGAATCAAATCCAAATAACATGGAAGTAATTACTTCACATGTCACAAAACCAGAACCTTAAGTATAGTTTCAGTTAAGAAATTTATGAAACTTGTCAAGTAAATCTCAGAGCTCATCAAAAAATTCTGAAATATCAATACAATTTTGAAAGACTAATCTTTTAATAATACCAGTTACATTAAAAAGAAATAAACCTTACAACAGAAGAAATATTATGTGCATTAAGAATGTCCAAAAAAGTAAAAAGGCCACTGTAAAATTGTTTTAAATTAAGCATGAGAATCCAGCAAAGATATCTGATCAACTTTTTTCCTTTTACAAAAATTGCAGTGAAATTTTTTGATTGGCTCCTGCCATCTACTGCATGGTGTAGGAAATGCAGCATAGAAATGTGAAAACCATGCAAAGTGTATTTGCTGACAGTTCTGCATAACAGAAATATTCCCTATTTTCTTACACCTCAAAAGTTTAAATACCCTGCATGACAAGATTTCCCCTTCTCGAAGATTCAGGAAGCAGTTTTACAGTGCTTCACCCATTCAGTGCATCAGAGGAACTCTCGTACAGTGATGTGAGGTGCAGCTCAGTGGAACTATGTAAAGACTGAGGAAGAGTAAGAAACTGAAGTCTTGTGCAAGTCCAGGGGAGAACAGCAGTAAACTCAGATTATAACTGTGGCTCAAAGCTTTGCAGATGGACTGCACCTGGTTGCTTCCCACTGTGAACTCACAGCTTAGTTTGGACAAATCTGTCTTGAAAGTAGAAAATCAACAGCTTTTAGTGCAGTAAGGCTGCTTAGAGCTGCATGTCCTCCTTTTTAGCCCTGGAGACAGCATGCTGGGGAAGAAGTCTGCTACTTTTGTTCAGCAAGTTGATGAAGTTTAATTTCAGAGATCTTGCTCCAAGCAAGCTCTCATGTTGCATATTATATGTCTCAGAAATTAATCAACTATTAAGGGGATCAGTTAACATCTTTTTGTTCAGGAAACCATTCCCACAGTGAATTCTGGTTTCAGGAAAAAAAAGGCAACATCTGTGTGCTGTTTAGACCCACACTCCCAAAACAAATGGTGTTTGCCTTAGGCATCCAGGACTCATTCTAACAATTTTTTTGTCATCTAGTTAATGGTGATCCAGCTTAATCTGCCCCTCAGCAGATTTTCATATTCTTGTGAGCAGCCTTTTCATAACTGCCCTTATGTGACATCCATTCACCTTCAACCAGCTTTACCTGATACTCATTGCGAAAGAAGGTAGTTTAGAAGGCTGGTGGGACTGATAACCACCCAGACAAATACACTGAAGGCCACAATAGAACTTCTGTTGCCTGTATGCAAAGTGCAGATGAGAGGACATCTGTTTCTGGGGACACAGGCTGTAAGATTCTGGTATCTCCTGCATTGACAAGGTTAGTTTTCATCCATCAGGACCTATGTGCGGCCTAGTGCAGTAACAGGCCTTAATGGCTCTGACAGACTTCAACTTGGGGCCTCCATCTGCAGCCCTGCCCTGGGCCTGGGGTCTGCATTTGAGCTCAGGCCTGGGTTTGCAGTTCTGGGTTATTTTCTAGGTGTTTTTCCTCCCACTTTTGCCACAGCTCTGCCTATGGGCTATGTTGTTCCAGGCCATGGCCTGGAAAACTGACTTCCCAGCTTAGCTTTGGGCCTGTCTTGTCACTGAGTTTGCCTGGCACTCAAGGTTCTCACCATCTGACTCACTTGTGCCTCTTACCTGGCTCTGCTTGCTTGCCTTGGGGGCTGTGGGCTTGGGCCCTGGCTGGTGAGGCCTTTGCCCTGAAGGCCACCCATGGGTTTGTGCCTTGTCTCCTGGGTGAGTAGACAGCCTTGGCTGCTCCAGAGGGTCAGGGGCCACCTCACTGCACTCTGTGGGCCACAGCAGTCCTCGGGAATAGCTGTGCTGCACTCCGCTGCCCGCCCTGTCAGGAAGCAGTTACAGAGATGGGAGAAACCAGCATCTCCCTTTTAAAGTTCAAATAAAGAAATTGATTTCTTCAACCTAGAGCTCCTAAAACTCTTACTTAACCTTTTGTTAAATTATGTTACACCCAATGGAAATGTTCTAGGATGATATCGCATCTGTTCTAGGATGATAGCATTAACTATTCTGCCGTAAGTGCCTCCTCTTAAAACTTGCTCTAAGTTTTGGAGAACAGGAGAAGTGC
>VZTU01026447.1:961-13509 GCA_013400835.1 Zapornia atra
AAGTTCAAGTATCACAGAAACTTCCATGAGATCAACTACTATTGTAGAACTTAAAATACTATGAAAATTATAGGTCCAAAGTGACTAAAAAAACCCAACAGAATTGCATTTATTCATTGATCTGCCCTGTTACAGTCAATTACTTCAATAATTCCTCAAGTTATGGACTCCAAAATACAGCTACCGTGGGTATTGCACTGACAGCAGACATGGTAGTTAACCTATGACAGACTAGGCATAGAAAGATGAATGTATTTTGTGAGTTTGTGTTTACTTCTGCAACAAACACACTGTATTTCTTTCTGATGTGTGCCTGTGCAGTTTTGATTATCTTCCTCAATAATTGGTGTATCTTCAGGTGGCTATGGAGCAGTTTAAGAATGCTTCCACAGAATTGATACAGGTGGGGATCCAAACTGAAATCACACTTTGAAGAAGTTCAAAAAGATTTCTATCTTCAGATAGAAATAGCTTTTAACTTTCACTAATATCACTGATTATAAATGAGGATATCCTTTAAAAATTATTCCCACACCATAGATCTTGCATGCTTGAGTTTTCCAACTAAAATTTATTTATCAATGCTCCAAGGTATCAGTGAGCCAAGATCACTCATACTTTGAAGATTTACTTACAGCATTCTGGAAGCCTGTGTATAGCATATCACTGTGGAAGTTTATCTCTAAGCACATCTATTTACAATTTACATATTAGTATCATGAATATCAGATCACTTTAGGTATGCAGAAAACGTAATGCTGAAAAGTACCTATAAACACAAAGTATTTCACCTGCAAACCACTCGTCTCTTGTGTTCTTTAAAAAGAGAAAAGAAATTTTGCAGTAGGAATACTGGCCAAGGCACAAAGGGATTTTTTTATGGGTTAATAATATTATGGGTCCATTTGTTACTTGGGGATGTCTGGTATCTCAGCCCTCATCAGTTAGGCAGGCAAAGTTATCGCCATATCTCACATATCTCCCAAAAGTTATTATGTATTTCTTTCCCCTCATTCCACAGTGAAGGCAAGTAAGTGAAAATAATTAATTTTGCTTGGATTTTCTATTGGTGTCTTTCTGAATAATGCTGTAACACATCATACAAAAGAAAACTAAAAGGAAAATGAAAAATGCCAGGTCCTGATTATACTAACAATGGTCTCTTAAAAGTTTTCACCACATAATTGAATGTGAGACTTTCTCTACTGACTAATCACAGAATTTATTTCAAATGTGGATGCTTGATAGATATGTCAATATTTGCTCTTTTAACTTGCTCGTGTCCTTGACCTTTTTCAGTATGAAACTGTCGTGTGTTGCACTGTCAGCTGCAAGATGAAAATAATTATGAATGAAGATGCCACTGGAGGAGCTTGTGTGAATATCCCTTTACAAAATGAAAAATGATCAATGCCCTCTGTCTTGATCAGCATCCCATTATCAGAGCATTCTACCATTGCAGAGTGCAGGGCACATGCTTTCTCTAAGCCAAATTCACCTCTAAGTCACTCAGAATCTAAACTAACTCTATTAAATTCATTAAAAATTTCTCCATATAAATACTAAAATAACGACAAGCAAAAATTAACTATATCTTATATAGGTCTAGTGACTGCTCCTCCTATTTATTGCTTAATAGTTAACAGAAAGAAGTAGGTTTTCAAGAAATTTCAGTGTGTCAGACTTTCTCGGATATCTCCACAAGACAAATACATGCATTGAGAAAAGTGCTTTTCATTTCAAAGGTTCTACAGCCTCTCACTTTTGTGTGCTCTAGAGAGTATATAATGGCTTCCGGTGTGAAACAATATTCATTCCACTTTAAATGAAAAACAACTTTGGTATTTGAATATATTTATGAAACTGTGAATATAGAGCAATGCTTACCATTTCACAGTAATCCACTGAAGGATTATACTGAGGCACAAGATAAGTACAAGTGCCTGAAGTAATCTGGGCACATGAAATAAAAACAGCTAGAGGACAATGAAAATACTAATAAGTAGCTATAAGTACTTTTTCTTCCCTTTCAATTTTGATTAACTGCACAGTTTGACTAACAAATCACCTTCTCTCAATTCTAATAAGAAATGTTTTTGATAAAAAAACCCCAACCCATAAAACCTGACATATGAACTTTATTATTATTATTGTTTTTTGATCACTGAAAGATGATAGATATATTTATTCTTTCTTAGTAACTCTAGTTATTTTTCATACAAAACACTGAATAATTTGAAACTAAACCAGATGGCTGTAAGGAATACATCCAAGCAGAATATTGTATTCTTCTATTATATTTCATCTTGGAAACCTCACAAATTAAGTTTTATCCATTTCCTGTTAACAAGTTATTTGAAGACAGGCTTAACTTCTTGTTTATGTACAGATTTTAAGTTGTGCTCTCTCAAGAGTTTTACAAACATGCTAGATAAAATGTGTGAATTTCTCATTGGATATTTGGTATAATAATTATAGAATGGAAGTATTGATATAGCTGAGGATATGTGTTCTACAGTGCTGGATGACTGTGTTTCTTGGATTATAGGAGTAATAACTTTTTAAGAGTGACAAAAAGAAATTGTCAAGAGCATATGTTTAGATTCAACCAACAGTTCAGACCATTCATATAGTTATAGGACGATTGTCTTCTGCAAACATTCATTCAAACAAAAGCAGTCCTTTTCTTATTAAGACCTGGGTATTAAGGACTGAATTATGTTATTGAAAAAGACATTGTTGCATGTTCAGTCTGTAAAGCAGTGGTCCATACAGTGACTGAAGGGAAACCACATAAGTTGCCCTGCCAGAATTAGCTTTATGTTATCTGCTTGATCATATCTTGCCAACTTCATTAGTCATTTCCAACACAGAAAAATCAAATCAAGGGATAAAACCACTCCTAGACTGGAGTGAGGAAAGCTGCCACCTGAGATGGAAACACCACATTTGAAAATTGTGGTGTCTGTATGGAAATCAAGTGCAAGAGTAATCAAACAGCTCTGAAGCCACAAAAAGAGAGAAGGAAGACAAGAGCTCTCACGATCCTCGTGAAATAGAGAAGTCATTCTAGCAGTCTGCAAACAAGAGGAGGAGTATACACCAACAGCCTGATTCCCCATTCCTAGAGGCATTCATGGTCAAGCTTGATGAAACTCTGAATAATCTGATCTATTTTAAAGTAAGAAGGGGTTGGACTAGATCACCTTTAAAGGTCCCTTCCAACCTAACACATTTTATGATTCTCAAGAAATAACCCAGAAAAGAGGTAATATAAATACAAAATTATGTCCTTTTGATCTGAAATTTATTTGTCATTCCCCCGGTGGACATGGTCTAGAATCTGTTCCCTACGAAAACAAGGAACAGTTTCTGAAGGAATCTGTTACTTGAAATTCAGACCTAACAGGAAGAAACTCAAGAACATTCAAAGAAAGGAAACCTGAGTTTTTCTGAAGTCATGCAAAAATGTTCTCAGGTAGTAACAATGTTGATGCTTGTAAAATGATGAATTTGGATCATTTCAGGTATTATTTTTCTGATTTTTTTTCCACAGAGAATAGGAATATGTGCACATGTTCCTTAGATCACAAAGGTGAAAATGTCCACACACTGGATCCGCACCAGAAAAAAACAACCCCAAACCACAGCTGAAGGAGTGATTTTCTGAGTTAAAGAGCTAATTTTCCTAGTAGTTAACTATACTCTGTTGGATTGCCCAGATGATTCAGGCAGCAGTCACGTGGGCCTCCACCTACCTGTGCAGTGCAATATGTTGGCTAAGCAGTCTCCAGTGTGTACCAAGAGTACAGGTTCAGCTCTGCAATGACAGTCCAGGACAGCTGTGCAGGCTAAATGCTACTGAATTCATCCTGCAGCCCTCAACGGAAATCCCATGGTCACAAAGCTTGGCTGCTAATACTGAAGCGGTCCCACACAGAAGAAAAGCGGTATTGCTGTTCTCCATACCAAGGTAAGTAATACATTATACCTTAAACCTCACATACTGTGACTTGATGCAGTACTCAGAGCTGTCTCATAGTGCTGGCAAAGGAATGGATTTCAGCATCGACAACTGGAAGAAGGAGACCATGAGACAAATAAAAAAAAATAATAATTGGTCTGTAGACTTTTTATATAAGACATGGGAATTGAGTTTGCAATGAGAATTGAGGGTTTACAGTCCTTTATGATACCATTCCCATTTTCATTTATTGGCTTATCCTTCCCTCTGATTCATACCATGCATCACTGAGATCTCTAGAGAGTTATAAACATGCATTTGAGTCTTCCAGGAGAGGGAAAGAGGGAGACTGTGAGGAGGACCAGGAGGTTAGAGTACTTGCTGGAGAAGTATAGAAACTGAGCCCTGCCTTTTACATGGGAGAGAAGTTATGTCGCTTCTGATGATTCATCAACACCAAACGTCAACATTAACATCGAACACTATTGATCAGTGCCAAAGTACTTGGGAAGCAGATTACATAGGTTCATTCACAAGCAAAATAGGTGAAATGGTGGGAAATACTAGCACATATCTCCATGAGCAAAGGTTTGTATTTTTGCATTGTTCGCTATCAGTGTGATGTTATTAAATATTATTTCAATTTTATTGAGTATTTTTGTGTTTTAATTTATTCTAATTTGTCTTACTAGACTGCTCATTGATGATCTTGTAGTGCAAAATTCTAAAACAGATTGAAAGTTAGTTGCCATGCAGCAAACTGTGTTTGCAAATTCTCAAGTTGCCTTACTCATGCATATTGAAATATGTAGTGCACATAGTACATGTACACAAATATATGTGTGTTAGACATGATTTGGATATATTTGTATATATATATAATTTTTATTGCATATAAATGTTACTCAGAAAGCACTTTTTTATATCCATGCAATAGTCAGAGTGTCAGGATGATTATGTGGAAAGATATTTTTTTCCCCAGAACAGGAGGGAAAAAAATTAAACCTGTTTTACCAGTAAAACAGCACCATTTTCTATGTATTGCAACACAACTTAAAGCATAGCATGAAAAATGTCAAATTTACTGGTCTCATTCAATTGCTTTCTTTTATAATGGATAACTGTAGAACAAAGCCCTCACAAACGTTGCATTACCTGTTACAAGAAACCTTTAGGATTGCTAACTTAGTTGATACTTCATTTTCTAATCCAAAAGGTGGTGTACAGCATACATAATTTGCAATGATGGGCGAACTGTTCTGTCAAAGAGAGGAGACAACAAAATGCTTGAAGTCAACAGTATAAACACCACAGTGGTACAAATCTCCTTGACTGGGGACTCACCTTCAAAGGTAGTAGAGACTGGATACATGAGGAATAAATAATCCAGATGTATCTACTAATGAAAAATCTCACTGAAGAAAAATGAGCGATGTGGAGGCTTTCTCAGTTTTGGTATGTTCATCCAAATAACTTCTACAGAGAAAAAAGCAGTAGAGTACACATTTTACCTCTGGTCACTTTTTTTTTTTTTCCAGAGATCACAAAACTTCCCATTGCACATCTTTTTATAATAGTTCTCTAAAGATGTGATGGATGCCTGTAGGCTCAGAGAAAGGAATTGTTATTTGAAGTAGAGTTTTATTTTAACAATGCGCACTATTTGTCAAAGGCACATTCACAAAAAAGAGAAAATATAAGCAAGCAAATAATATTCCCAAATGCATGTTTTATGCAGTGCAGATAGAGTTTATACATAACTCTGTGCATTACAAACACTAAGTATACACAGTGTACCTAATATCAAAGCTTTTGAGGAATATGCATAACAGATTTGAAGTGAACAATCTAGTAATTGGTAATCGAAGCTATATTAATATCTTGGGGGGGGAATGTGCATCTATCATAATCATAAGTGATATGCCTTGTTTTCCCAACCCATAATCCTGGCTCAGAGAACATTATTTTCAAATATGGATTTCTGTACTTAAATGCAGCTGTGGAAAGGTATACAAGTGATCTGCTGATGGTTAAGGATGATTTGGGCTTTTTTTGGGTTGGATCTGGACAGAAGTGATAGTATAGATTGTGGCTGATCATGGTACCAACATTCATTTGTTTCATTGCAAGCATTCCTCATAATACTTCTACAAAATTACAGACAATTAGTCATTTGATCCATATCTACAGGCACTGAAAGGTAGTGGCTTTGCTTATTTTTTTGATCTGCAGTTGAAAAAATAAAGAAAAATATAAACCTAAATCAGGTATAATCAAAAGAAGTATCTGAATAAAGCCTTATCTTCTCCTTCATTTTAAAAAAATAATTTGTTTTCATAACTTCAGAAAAAAAAAAGCTGTATTTTTTTAAATGATCTAAAGGAAAAATTAATTAGTATGTCAAAATATGTATTTGTTGGTTTACATATCTTTTATGTACAAAAAATAATAAACAAATTAGTGTTTATTTGCTGGAATAATTACTTGCTTTGAGTACTTTATTTTTATTATAATTATTTTAATTGTATTCATTACTACTGAATACACTGTTAATTTGTGAACATGATTTGTTTACTCTGTCCTTCAAAACCGACACACACCCTTCCAAATAAGTATCAACCTTAAGAACTATTGTTTAAAATTTTCATTACTTCATTTATAGCACAACATAGGTTAACACAGAGCAAATAATAGTGTGATTATGCCAAACTATCCAGATTTGCTTCTTTGACCTGCACCACAGCAAAGATTCTTTTCTTATTGCATGTTACATTTATTCTCTCAGGAACATCTTTTGCTTTGTAACTGTTGGTCAAAAACAGTGATTTAAAAAAAAAAAAAAAGAAAAAAATTGTATCACTGAGATCCATTCAAGTCCTGAGACATCTTTAATGCTTATTTACTCCACACAAACAGTGTTTAAAATTGCTTCTGCAACTGTTCAATCAATAGGTAAATTATTTCTTGTTGCTATCTAGGGGATCAGTGACTGCCTTCATGAAACAATAAAACAAGGTGCCTGTATGGTGATGCAAGACCAAAGATCCCAAGCTCCATTAGTACTCAGGCAGCCACCCCAATTCTTCTAAAGCATGCATTTTACCAAGACCTTCTTTTCATCATTTCAGAGACGAATCTTAAATTAAAAACATACTACTAAAATAAAAGATTAGCAAGGTCCAAGAAGTTAGAAGGTTAATTCAGTATTGAAGGGATTATGAAGGTTTCTTGTTTGTTAACATACAATAAACATTTCAGTAGATGTAAATATTTAGTGAACTTGCCACGCGATATCAAAGAATAAAATATGAGTTTTAAATTGAGAATAAGTATGATATATTGAATAAAGAACTCTGAGTTTGGAAGGATTTTAGAAACTGAATTAGGGAGCAGTTGAAAAATAAGACAAAATGTTGCTAAGAAAATTAAGTAGCCTAGGAGAATAAATACAAAGTTTATGAAGTAAAAGCTATAGCTATTTTTATTTAAATATAATCAGGAGTAATTAGGTGCTTTTGAAAGCTGTTGATCAGAAGAACCATAATAAACACCTTCAATTATGACAAATGAAGTACAGAAAATATTCAAATTATTTGTTCATACTTTCACTAAATATAATGATGTTAGTATTAATTGAACCCAGCTCTTTTTACTTAATAGACAAAATGTTCTGGGGTGGGGTTTTTTTTGTAATAAAGATATAAAATTGACATTGAAAAGTTTAAGAAGAGTCATAAATTTCAAAAGAACAAGATGCTTTAAGCTGGAAGTTCTCACAGAAAATATTTACTAAAATTGTAATTAGGAATGCAAGATATTCAGGATGCTGAAATTATTTGTTCAAGGTAAAGATCTCTTACAACATGCCAGTGTCATTCATGGCTGTAGTGCCTGAGACAAGAAGCCCCCAAAAAACTCAAGCAGTGACACAGGTGACAAGAAAACCTCATGCGCTAGTTAGGCCAGGTAAGGCAAGGCAAGTGTTTGAAACCTTTCTCATTTACCATTCCAAAGAGCCTGCCAAATACTACACACTGGTAAAAGTGAAGACAAGCTTTTCACAGAATCATACAATCATGGAATATCTCAAGCTGTAAGGCACCCATAAGGATCAGGAAATCCAATTCCCTGCTCCGTGCAAGACCATGAAAAATTAAATGACATGACTATAAGTGATATTGAGATACCCCTTGAATTCTGACAGGTTTGGTGGTGCCATGACCATTTCCTGTGGAACTTGTTCCAGTGACCAATCATTGTCTCAGTGGAGAGCTTTTCCTAATGTCTGATCTGAACTTCCCTTGCAGCAGCTTCATTCCATTTCCTCATGTCCTATCTCAGGTCACCAAAGAAAGATCAGCACCTCCCCCTCTTTTGCCCCTTTTGAGAAAGATCGACTGTGAGGAAGCCACCCCTCAGCATTTTCTTCTTCAAGCTGAAACTTAGTGACCTCAGACCCTCATAAGTATTGCCCTCAAGATCTTTAACCATCTTGTTCACACTGTAATAGTTTGATGTCCTTACATTGAGTCACCCAAAACTGCATACAAGTACTCAAGGTGAGGCTGCACCATGATGAGACGTTCACTTCTTAGACCAGCTACCTATGCTGTACCTGATGCGACCCAGGACACAGATGGACCTTTTGGATCCCAGGGAATATTGCTGACTCATATTCAACTTGCCATCAACCCAAAGCCCAAGATCTCTTACCACGAGGCTGCTCTCTAGCCTCTTGTCCCTCAGTTTGTATGTATATCCAGGATTACCGTGTTCCAGATGGAGAATCTGGCACTTGCTTTTCTTAAATTTCTAAGTTGATTCCTTCATGCAGCAAATATAAGCAACCTTTTCCACTGTCTTCCTGAATTTTAGTACATATACAAAATCAGAAAAGAAGAAGAAAAAAAGCAATCTATGGAACCTAAAAGAAATAGAATATTTTAGAAACAGTAGAAAGAAAAGGTGTACTAAATGTGGAATTTATTGTGAAACATTAAATACTACAGGGAATGTTCTGCTCTTGGATGTGAAAAGCAGAGCTTGATCATTGAAATTTTCATTTTCTGTATGCACAAGACTTCCTTTAATATCTTATGTAACTGTATATCTTTTGTAATTTAAAATGAAGCCTTTAAAAAGGGTTTCTAAGCAGCAGGGAAAAAAGTGTATTACAGAAAATAAGCTCCAGAAGAACAGTATTAATTTACAGAAAACACTGAGTAGTTTGAAAAAGGACTGCTTTTCATGAGAAAATAGGAAAGATATGCAGGAAAATAATGGCAGGGAGAAACAGAATTAGGTGAGCAGACATGTCATACTCAATAGACTCTTAAATGCAACCCTACAGCAAATTGTTGCAGGTCAAATTTAGAGATACACACTGACAGCTTGCCTGTACGACAGAGCTGCATCAAATTTGGTTGTAAATCTGCCACTAATTTTTTACTTCACAAAAAAGTAGATTAAAGGCAGTTCAGTTACACAGACAGCAGTTGGAACAATAAGCATGCCGCTGTTAAATGCAGGCCATCTTTCACCCTTCAGTTTGTACTGATGAGCAAAAACTACCTCTTCCTGTGAAACAGGGTTCTGAACTATCCTCTAGTCACAAGCTATGATGTTGAATCTGTCAATCTAACCTTCAATTTAACCACAAGCTGGGGTGTGTGTGTGTGTGTGTGTTCGTTTTCCGCATTTTTATTCTCTTTGTTAATTTTGTTTGAGCATTTGAGTTCCTTCAGTAATTCATGTTTTAAAATGACCAATGCATTTTCTCATCTTTAATCCTCAATGTGCCAATCAGCCTCCTGCTGGTTCCGCTTTTGCTGTTCAGGAACAAACTAAATGAAAGGGAAACTGTTATCCTTATGAACTGATGTAACAGCTTTTAGTTTTGGGGTTTTTTTAAAATCTATTTAAGAACATCCTTTTTACTTTTACAGTCCCACTATATGAAAACCAAAATTAGTAATTCATATTACCTTGAGAATGAGTCTATTTTACTTTAAATTGCAAGATTTGGCATCTTTAAATGAAATTAAACTTCAATTAATCAGAAGTATTGATTAATTCAATTCTACCAGAAATGCAGATCCTCCAAAAACACATCCTTTTGTGTAACACTTCTTTTCAGATACTCCTCATTTCACAAAATGAGAATATGAATAAAAAATTTTCGTTTGTCATCTCTTCTGTAGAATTAAATTCCTGGTTAACAGTTAGTTGCAATGTTAACATTGTTGTCTTTTTACAAAATTCATTGATCAAAAAGATCAATAAAAAAAAAATCAGTTACAATTAGCTTAAAATTCAGTTTCTGATAACTATCTGAAAAATAGGATACAGTGTATCATAATTACAATTATTTTTCATTAGAAAAAGAACAAGAGGTGGGGACCCTTCCTATCAGTAGATGATCTGTGGTATCTTTCCTTTTTTCCCTTGTCATCTAGTTGCCTTATTTAAACGTATCCTTCAGTAGAACAGAACATCTTGAGCAGAGCTCAAGTATGAGGACCTCCAGACATTACTAGTGAATGGTACCAGCAGCTACACTTCCAGTGAACTTACATGCCTTGCTGTAGTTCTGAATGGTACAGCACTGTTGGACACACACTGAGCTTTCTCATGAGTGTAATTCATCCTGCAGTGCACTTGGATTCAGGAAAGGTTGAATGAGGTGCTTTTTGCACTACTAAGTCAAAACCCACCAAAGCCATGGATTTTTTCAGAGATTGCAAGGTTTTCTCATCACACTGTTTCCAGAGAAAGCCCCATTGCCTCCTTGGATGAGGCCAGGCAATTGATAATACTTAGACTTTTGGTGCTGTCTCTCCTTCTCATATACAGATGTTTCAATGCTACAGAACCACATAAATCCTCAACCTCCACACTTCCTGGGGACCTGCAGTCTTCACCCTCTCTCATGACCGGAATAGGAGGCAGCAGAAGAACATAAGCCTTTGGAGATGGAGCAGAATGCTTCCTGATGGGAAGACACAAGAGAGCAGAAGGAGACACTACGAAGGGTTAGACATGGGTGAGGTGGCATTTGCAGTCTAGTGATACAAGGTACACAGTCATTTAGCAACTATACTCTGTTTTCTACATCTGAGAATTTTATCAGTTTAAGCAAAATCACAATACGTGAACAGTATTTAAACATTTATCTCTTTTGTTCCTAAATACTTGCCAGACAGTATTTAAATATTTATCCTTCTTGTTCCCAAATACTTGCTGGTAGCTTAGCAAAAGAAAAAAATTCAGATCCTGGAAGTGCTAAAGTACTAAGTGAGTATTTTTGGAAGTTTATGGAAACAGAGCAGTGTAAACTGAAATTTTTCTTGTTTGCCCTGTATTACAGTGATACTAAGAACGAAAAAGAAAACAAACTCCTAATTATATTATGTTAGTTGTACTCATGAATTTTTTATTTGCCTCAGGTGGCTAGGGAAGTAGAATTTTACAGACCTTTGTGAGATTTATTCTTTCAGTGCTCTATTTGCAACTGGGCCTATAAACAGAATTGCAACAAAAGAAAGCTCTTCTGTGTGAGACTTCCAACTGAATTTTTCATATCAGAAATTTAATTTGACTGTATAAAATCTTTGGTGTTCATCTGAACCTTAAACTTTTTTTATGATTTCTTTTTTTTTTTCTTTTTTTCAAAGAACATCAGTAACATGTTCCATAAAGTATTAGATGTTTATTACTAAGTTTTGGTTTTCTTTACTTTTCCTTACCCCTCCCCCCGTCATCTGTACAAAACAAAGAAAAACCAACAAAAGCAAAAAAACCTCAAAATAAGCCACATTAAATTGGCCACAAAGCTATGTCAAAGTTTATTTTAGACATTACATCTTTTATGAAGTAATTTAGAAAAGCCTTTCTGGACCTCTTATTTGGACAAGTATAGAGCTCCTCTTCCCCTGAGTCTTCAAACACATGCAGATAGAAGGACCTTCATACTAGTTTTGAGTAGGTACTGTCATTTAAGCATTTGTAAAGGTACAAAGACATTTTTCTTCTCATAAAGTGAGTCAGAATAAGCTGTTCTNAAGCTGTTCTTCCTTTCTTTATTATCTTAAAAAATTTTTTTCTTCATTCACCTAAAAAAAACATTTTAACTATATGCAAGCTTTAATTTCCTTTTAAGCTATCAAACTCACCACAGACTGAGAAATTCCATTTCTCCCTGGCCTTTGTTAGCTGGGTACAGTGCAGCATGTAGAATACTTTTCATATAATGAGGTAGTAACCCTTCTGCTGCGCAGTTTCTTGTTTCCTCCCACATCCATGTCACGGATACTTTGGTAAGACATGTATGTTTGCAGTATCAGGTGCAGCCTGCAGTGAGCAGACCTCCAGGATCCAGTCATTTTGGCTGAGAAACATAACTGTGTCTAAATTCTGACAAAATGTTAGGTAAGGCTCAATAAGGAGCCAAGTCAGCCCTTAGTACTGCTGACAATGTTAAATTAATGCATAATTTAATTGATTATAAAAATGGCAAAGAGGTTATTATCATGATTTGTGTCTCAAAATTTTCAAACCTGAAAGTATTCAGAGCTAAATCTGTACA
>VZTU01026453.1:0-16546 GCA_013400835.1 Zapornia atra
AAAAAAAAGGAAAAAAAGAGACCAGCAAACAGCCACAACAGAAGAAAAGAATGTAATCTGGTAGTACCAAGTCCAGTCCTGAGAGGACACCCTGGGCATTAAGACACCTTTTACAGGCTTCTGTACTAAGCAACATCAAGGATTTAACTTAATGAAGTAACCTTTCTTTTTACTAAACCTAAAAGTTACAGCAAAAGGGATGAGGGAAATAAAGTAATTCAAATACATATCAACTGCACTGAGTGGCAGCACATTTTCAACTTACTGTCCTTGGGGTTTCAGCAGCTTGCAAGCTCCCACATGGCATGATCTTTTCATAACTGACAATAGCACACCACTATTATTGTCTTTCCCCCTGGTGTCTGTGTATGCATCTAGATAAATATCCTTTCATTTAAGGCACAGGAAAGCAGCAAACTAAGGGGTTGAAATGGAAATGTTAAATATCTTCCACAAACTACATTCACCTTCCAACATACATCGGAAGAAAAATGTGTTGGTAAGTACCAAGTACCTATACAGAAGTTTTCTGACTCCACTGTGATGGTTCACACACTGTTCTTTTAAGTATTCAATTTCTCAACTGGTTCACCCCTCACCCACAACTACAGATGTTGTCCAAACTTCCAAAGTCTCCTTTGAAATTAAGGAAAATTTTACTTTCTTTAACAGGGAGCAAAGGACAAGGGCAGAAAACTATATGGCTCTTTTTCACATTGGTTCACAGATCTTTCAGTGTGGTAAAAATAACACAGAGGATTTTATTTCACTTTAACGCAGTTCTGCTTTCCACATTATAGAAGAAATACTGAATCCTCCATTATTAGTTAAGGCAGGTTTGTGCTTTGTTTTCAGATAATACTGTCTTCTCTTCATTGAAAGCCTTTCCATTCAAGTTTTGTTTGTGGTTGGTTTTGTTTTGGTTTGTTTGGGGGGTTTTTTATATACAAACTGCTTTGCTACTACAATGAAGTAGCAAATATCCCAAAGCACACAGCCTTTCATTCTCTGCCTAGAAGCACATAAATGTACATTTCATTGTATTTACCTTCCTGTCCTTTGCTCCTTCTGAAAGAAAACAAGATTTCCTTGATTTTATATCAAAGTACATTTTGGAGCTCTCAAGCAATAGATGGAACAGCAGAAAAAAAATTCCAACAATTCAATTACATCTTTGAACCAGCAGCAGCAGAGAAGGAGGTTGTGTTGGACAGACAAAAAATTATCAGTGTTTCTTATGCACTTAGATGTTCAACAGTCAACCAAAAATAATGGGGAGAAAAAAGCATCAAGCACAATAAACAAATGGTAAGTTGAACCCTATTACATCTCAATTTTGCCTGCTACAAGCCACTAGAAGGGTTTCCAATTGCTAAGTACTTCACAGACCAGGAAAAAACAGCTAAGACCTGATGATTTCCAAGCCTGTGATTGTCTAAAAAGCTGATTCTCAGCACAACTCAGTTCCTAGCACTTGTTTAAGGAATGGGCAGTGAAGTTACATCAGGTACCTTTTCTGAGAAAAAACACCCATCCAAGTTATGCTGCTTTGGCTCTTGGCAAGACACATAAGCACAGCCAAAGGTATCACTAAGACTGTTTTGGTAAAATACTTAAGTCACTGATCCAAAGAGCTTGCAGATTATGCTGTAGGCACGGTAAAGGCTAGACTTTATCCTCGCATTTCTTCTCTATTTAGAAAGTTACAGGTAAGTCCACCAACATGCATCAAAAAGCTCACTGTCTCTCTGTACGTGTGTGTGTATATATATAAACACACTTTTTGTAACAACTGTTCAAAAAACAAGAGCTATTTATTCTTTCTCCCTCTTTCTGTGACTCTCCAATATTTCCATTCAAATAAGGGATAGTCTTTTATTTGACCGAACCTGTCATCAGAATTCACTACTTCTGACATGAAGACCCTTCGTCCACATATGTATGTCAGTAATTACATCTGCATCTTACAGCATGAGGTACCAGGAATAAGAGCACTTTATTTTTCCAAAGCTAAGCAAGTTGTTTATTAAATTCTCAAATTATTCAAGATAATATATACAAAAAGATTAACCAGAATTCATTCACCTGTCTACAGATCAGATAGGTTTTTTTACCCTCCCTTTTCACATCCACACTGGTATTCTGATAAATCCAACGCAAGTGTTTACTTCCCCACATGGCCACCTCAACTATTCTTTCTGAATGCTTAGAATAGAAACTTGAGCGTATGTTTAACTGCACTGGTATAGCCTTCAGGACACTTTTAGAGATCACAAAATAAATCTAGCCACTACCATTCTGATTAGTTCTAGTGCTACAGTTCTGCTTCCTACATTTAAGGTCTGTAGATTCCCCTTCATCTGGTTATAGGCAAATTCTAATCTCTTGCTTGCCTTCTCAGCCTTACTTGGTTTCACCTGCAAGGCTTCCATCACCAGTACTCTTACCAGCACTTTTCAGGGTGGTTATACCTTCCTACTATTTATCATGCATTTCCACTGCATAACTAAAGTAGTGCACCCGACACACAGTGGCTAAGGGACACTTAGAATTCAGCAACCTCTTAACTTTAAATCACTACAGCTAAGAATTTATGATTTGCCTTGGCCAGTAGCTAAGAAAGTGCTCTGAATTTGTAGTCCAGCTTTATTTCCAAGAACAAAGTTACCAGCTAGCCTTCAAGTCTGAAATACTTCCACCATCCCCTCAGTGGCTGTCCAAAGTAATCTGCTATTACTGTAATGTGTTTTGTCATTTGGGTTTTGTTTTTAAACCCTATGCAATACCTTCTTACATACTGAGTGGGAGAGTATGAACATATGCAACGCTTCTTTTCCATTCACATATTTCACAGGCTTCTGACTGACTGCTAAGTTCAACTATCCTCTACCTTTCCACCCATGCCCCAAAAACTTCTTGTCAGCTTTTTTTCCCCCCACACACACACTTGCACAGCACCATACTATCCAGATGTACCCCCTTTGCTGCTAGTAGTAGCTGCTTTAGAATCAGAAGTGGGGAGGGACTTACACTGGTCACTCGACGGTAGATCTGTGCAGCATTTTGGCACTCGGAATAAGGATACTCAGACGTAGCCATCTCTAGCATACACATCCCAAAAGCATATACATCAACGGATTCATCATATTTCTCCTCATACATCTCGGGGGCCATGAACTCTGGGGTACCTTAAATTAAAAGAACGATTCAGACTCTAAATGTCTCAAAGCGAGCAGAGGCTGCTGGCGTTACTCACCGCAGGAGGAAGTGGATGTGCAGACCTGTGAGAGAAGAGAAAGTGGAGGCAAAAAGAAGAGGGAGGAAACCCTTAGTCACTCTGTTGCATCAATATACTTTGTGAGTCTTCCATTGCAAGGCCTTTATGGAATAAGAACGGCATGAAAGGACCGATGCAATTCCTGGTTTATGCATGTTAGTTGTTAAAAGTACCAAAACAGACTGGATCAGGCTGGAGTCAAATGGAGGGGAGGGGATAAGAAGACAGAAAAACTATAGACTAGCCATAGGCTGCAAACCAAATACCAAGAAGAGTTAAGACACTTACCTTTTCTCCCTATAAGAAAGGAGGTACATTAAGTCTTGTTTCAAAAATTACCCGACTGCTCTCTGCTGCAAAAGAAGTAGTACTGGTAAGAGCCCACAGCTAGTCTCTGACCTGGTGCTCTCCATCTACTTTTTGAAGTAGAATGGTTTGGGAAAGGCCTTGCAATGAAAAACTCTGTTACAAACACAAATCTTCATGGAGAAAGAATAAAAAAGTAATTTTCTGCAAAGGCCACTCACCAGAGCCCTTTTCTTCATATACTTACCTTCCCACCTGCAGTATATTTATAGGCCTACTGCAGATACAGGCATTAGTGAGGAACATCCTACAGTCAAAAATACTTAGAAATACAGAGAGATTGAGTTACAGGCATAGAGCGTGAGATTCAACAAGTCCCATTTAAATAGTGCGCAGAAAATTATTGCCCAGTAAAGCGTCACAGCGTCCCCCCTGTAAGCAAAGGGACTGCGTTGTATGATCAGATTTACTTTAAGCCAGAGATGCAAGTTTGCTTTTAGTAAATTTAAGCACAGAATTATTTCCTGCAGACACCAGATTCAAGAAGGTTTACAGATCATTTTATAGTCACATTCCTTGTCTTCACCATGCTAAACAAAAAAAAGGATGTAGTTTGCAGCCATTTATCCAAGGGCTAACTATTAACAGCCAGATATAAAGCAGGAATTTTCCAATGATAAATTTGAGGGTGAGTATGCTTAAGAAAATACATTTTTTTGACACTGTATGCTTTTCTTCCCTATTAATACTTAGACCTGGTTGAGAAGCAGGAAATATTTCAGCAACAGCTCGCAAGATAATTTACAGGTATACACCACTGATCCCATCTAGGAATCTAGTATAGGACTGTTGAGTAATACTGCATTTTAGCAAGCTCTAAATACTGAGAGTGAGAACAAATTAGTTCCTCCAGACTATTCACCCAACTATAAAAACAAAGCTGATAAAACCAGTTCTTTAGAGAATTCACAAGACTATACTAGTTCCATCAAACCAATTTCTGAAAAGGGTTATCAGTGGATACAAAAGAGCAGAGCACATATAAGGCAATACTTCCGCAATGCATCCTCCTAGCTTACATAAATTCACATTCTATAGACCCCCTGAGTAAGGCGTTATGCCACAGTTTGACTGTGATATAATATATATTTACTTTCTTTGATATACCTTAGTTTCTGATTACTCAAAAGTGTAAGAGATTTACTATTAACCCCAGTGACAAAAAAAAGACCTTGTACAAATTAATGCTAAACTAAATATCAAAATGCTGTTTGGTCACCAAAATGCATTTGTACATTTCCTAAAGCATCATATTAATTTATACATAGTCAAAGAGTGGTTTTATCAACAATGTTGCACTGAACTGTTGGGCAGGGCAACAAATCTATATTCCAAAATACTTAATATCAACATATGTTTATCAAAAGCACAACCAAAATTTCAACATGTAATCTCATCAGGAACAAAGCACGACCTAAGCCACCAAGAAACAAAGCCTATATGTTTTCAGGCTTTGACCATGTAACTTTGAAATGATACTTTTAAGGAAAGCTCTTAAATGTCTTAAGTTTCCAAACAGGTTGACTGGCTCACCAGCCTCCAAAACAGGAGAGGCTTACCTATCACACTCTTGGCAAAAGAAGCTCGTTTCAGGGTTGCCAGACCAAGGTCTCCAATCTTAACTGATCCAGTGGGGCCAGTAATGAAGATGTTGTCACATTTTAAATCTCTGTGAATAATGGGTGGAGTGCGCGTGTGTAGAAACTGTAAGCCTTTCAGTATCTGACGGCACCAGCTTCGCAGTACTTTAATTTTCATCACTTTAAATCTTTTCAAATACCTAATGAAAAAATTAACAGTAGGTTAAACAGGTTCTGCTAACAAGTAGTAGATTACAGTGTCTCATTTGCTGTTCTGAAGTCAGAGAGCAATAGTTACAGAGAGATACACAAAGTTCAACTTCACCATGTTAAAATCTACTTGGGCATTTCAAGATTTCAGACGAGCTGAAGATGATCTCCCTTCCTAAAACTTAAACTGCCCTATTCAGATATTCCTACTCACTTTCTTTTAGCCAGGGGACTATAGGGCTGAAAGATAAATGTGAAATGCTTGATCCATACCTAGTAACTCATTTGCATACAAAGTCACCCTATGGTAATTAGACAGTTGGCTTGCTGAATTTCAAGGCACTGCTTCCCTGAGAAAGAGTTAAAAGCTTATGCACGACAACAATTCTCTATCCGTTTCATTTAAGAGGTATTTTGGTTTGTGCGGTTTTTTCCTACTTTTTACTCTGAAACTTTTTTAATAGTCATAAACTCTTTGCTGATGAAATGGAACTGGGAGGGAGGCTGGGCCACTAGAGCCAAAACAGTACCCACCAAGTATGTACAGAGCTGTTGCACACTGTGGGAGAGCTCTGAAGTTGTTACACCTTAGTTACACATATTAGGCCAAGCACTCTGGTCAAGGATTCCAGGTTACAATTTAAACCTGCTTCAAATTTACTTGTGGAGTTGTCAAGCAAATTAGAAATTCTTAGAGATCACTTCTCTAGTGCAGGATGGGGTTCCATGACCTGAGTCTGACTGCTACTACTCACCACTTCAGAAGTATGGGCAGATACAGACAGAGCAGAGAAGTGTTTCTAAAAAAGCTCTGGCAAATAATTGAGTAAGTTCATAGGTAAAGTCAGTGTCCTTTTGCAGGTAGGATGTGACCCAAGCTTAATTGTTCTAACACTGCCACTTTTTAAAATCTCATGTCAAGAAGAGTCAAGTGTCATACAAAATATATTTTCCAATGTTTGCAACCCAAGACTATGATCTTATTCTACTCTAAGTTCAGATCCTGTAAGGTGAATAACATGTCACAGTATTCAAGTGCCTTCCAGCAGTGTATTCTCACAAACCCTCTTTAGGTAAAACAATGCAAAGTGAAGGATTGTTGTGTTGTTGTCCTTCTTTTGAAGAAGTAAGGGCTGAAATACATTTAGAGAAAGGAACTAGCATGCTGTGTAGAGCAAGGACTTTATTCTTATTCAGCCAATGTTACTCAGTCAAAGACTCAGTTAAAGATCAGTTTCTCACTACTGTGAGATTGGTAGTAAATTCTGTGACCAGCATGGAGTCTAGCAACTACAATTTTAATATAAAACAAGTCAAGTTCAATTATTCCCTGGTAGCATTCAGTCTCTTCTGTGTATCCGCTTAATCAGGAAGGAGAGTCTTGATGAAATCACATGAATGAATGCCAACATAAAAATACAGTATATTAATCCTTTCTAGGTTCTCCAGTTGAAAAGAAAATCTGGGAAAAGCAAGCTGCTAGCAATAATCCTGCTGTGAAAACAGATCTGTAAAAGCCATCAGGACCCAGTTGCAGAAAGAAATCAAATCTCAAAACAGAATTGAGAGACAGGCACAGAAAAAGCCAAGCCAAGGAAGGAGACAAACTGAAGGGGAGGTTCTGGATCACATCAGCTACCACTTGAATTCTTGCTATTGACACAACCCTCATTCATCTCCCTTGAGCCTGTTCCAAAGATCACATGGTAGGGGCACTTCAGTTCAGCATCTGGAATCCCTAATTACATTCTTGGTTTCAAATATGCTAGTCTACTGCCAGCTTCTCACTGTTAAAGGACCTAGGTCCAACCATCACCCAGCATCCTGCAGTGTTGCTGTCATTTTTCCACAACACTGTCATGAACTAAGTCATGTGTCACTTAGGGCAGAAACCATTTTAAAGTGAAAGCATATATAAATATAGAAAAAAACAGAGAACCCTACTAGCCAGCATGTTTTCAATTTTCCTAGTACCATTGGATAACTCAAGCTGGAAGAGACCTCAGAAGGTTTCTAGTCTTAAGTTTCTGCTCAAGGTAGGGCCATCGAAGTCAGACATGGTAATCCTGGGCTGCACATAGTCAGAATGCTACTGTCTCCAAGGACAGAGCACACACAACACCTTGGGGCAACCTGTTCCAATGCCTGACTACCACGGGTGGAAAGAGCTTCTCCTTTTGTCAGCTTGAACCTCTTTTGTTTCAATTTATGACTGTTGACTCTAATCCTCCCACTATGCACCACCGTGAAAAGCCTCACTCCCTGATATATCCTGGAAAGCAGCTGTTAGGTCTCCCCTAAAGGATCCTCCTTCTTCAGGATGACCAAGTCCAGTTCCCTCAGTCCCTCCTCACCAAGCAGGTACCCCAGCACCTGAACACCTTGGTGGCCCTCTACTGAACTTGTTCCTGCTTAATCAATGCTATTCTTGTCTATTTTACATCATAGTAGTCTACTTCAAAAAGATACTTGATCTTTGCTCAGATTACAAGCAAAAATGAGAAGATGAGGCTTTATTTAATAGGTTGCTTTAATAAATAGAGAGAAACAGGAACTAGCTTTGCTTTCTGTCCCAAGGTTGGTTTGTTGGGTTTTTTAAACAGGAAGGACATTGACCAATAGTATCTCGAGGAGCTAGAGAAAACCCTAAGTTTTCTTAGAGATCAATATGAAAGTATGTGTCCAGCCAGCTAGCTGACACACTCATTTAAAGTGATTAGGAGCTGTCTTGTTTCTGGCCAGGCCAGAGTCAACCTCCCCAAGCAGCCAACCCAGGTGCGCTGAGTTAGCCCCAGCTGTTTTGCACACCACCTGACATCCCTCCCCCATAAAAGGCCTGGCCAGAACCAGGACAGGAACACACACTCCAACAGCCTTAGATAAAACTAGGCCAGATTAAAAATTGCTGTGTTCATTAATAGTATAATTAAGACTTAGAATAGACAAATAACTTTTTTCCCCAAACATTTTAATCCCATGATGGCATACAATATCAAAAGTAGTTTAACTCTTTACAAGAATTGAGTTGTAGAACTTTCCCACTGGTTTGCGGAAGTAGACACTGTTCTTCATGCAAAATTAGAAACTTGCCCAGACAGCATTTGAAAAGAATGAGTCCACAATATTTTAACATTATTTATGTGTGTTTATATATAAATGTATACAAATACCAAAAAAAAAGGAAAATAGAGCTTAAGATATCACAACACTTTTGTTTACTTTTTCACATCAAGTGACAACAATGTCCCAAGTGTCAAAACAAGGTAGGTATCGCTTGTATTAAATATAGGCAATGTAAACAAACTGGAAAAAAAAGATATGGAAGTAATAGTAAAATATCATGAGCAAACACAAGTGTGCAGTGTAAATCTAGGAATATGACACAGGCACATGAAATAATGATATTCAAAGTATCTGACATGTATCATATCATAACATCTTAAATTCCCCATACAGTTCACCTGTCAAGTCTTAAGTGAAGTGGACAAGAATAAACTAAATCACGGTTTTAACAGAAACTATGTAAGTGGGGAAAAAAAAAATACCCAGAAGTCTACTGTTTAAAAGATCTTCAATTAAAGAGCCTATTACTTTTGCTTTATCCAGAAAGAACTAAGTTCATACTTCAGAGTACAAGATAATCCTACAGCCAGCAAATCTGAGATATTTCTTCCTGCCACCAACCTACTGTATAATTGTCTATTATTACTTCATCATCTTGCTTATGCCTTCACCTAACAAGCCCATCTAAGTTAAAATCTGTGAGGGGGAGAAAGGAGTAAGAAAGGGAGAAAAAAGTTAAATCTAACTATATGTTCTAGAATAAAAATAGGTAACTTCATTTAAAGGCATTTGTAGGGCGCTGTAAAGCTTTTACTTTACTATTGCTGTGAAAGCAGCACATGAAGCAACAGATCTATTATTTTATCTGAAATACCTTAAACAAGCTCAGAAAAGTCTTCCCTGAACATATGGCTAAAAAAAGTTGCAGTATCTTTAGCCCTCCAGTACTATTTCAAGAGACAAACACTTCCCTATAATTGCAGTCCAGACTCCCAAAGAGCCATTTTTACCTTCTTTAGCTATGCCCATTTGTGGCTATCAATAAGCATCATAAAAACACAAGACATTCATGGGCTATTTTAACCAAATAGATTGCAAATTGTTTCCAGCTCCTGCAGCCTGCTTACACGATTTGGATCTGAATGCCTCTCAAGACTTAAATAGGAATTGAATTAAGACAACGGCTTGCAATCCCTGAACTTCAAATGCTGGCAGTTTTATTTCCAGTAGATTAATGGTGACTGGATGCTCACAAACAAGCTCGGCTCTCCAAGTTTCTACAGTGCGAGGCAAAGGCATTATTTCAGCGAAGGCCTCGGGGCTCCAAGTGCCACCAGAGGGCCCTCACACCGGCTGGCGTTACTGGTGTCTACTTTTAACTGGCTTGGAAACAGGCCGAGTTTTCACTCGACTGCTTCACAGGGTGAAACTGCACTCATCTGCACACCTTTAGATTTCTCTAAGGTAGTACTTCCAAAGGATGCTCCATCATAACCTGCAGTGCCAGTAAGACTCTTCTTAAATAAGTTTATGCAAGTTTAGCCCTCTGGAAAAGGGCTCTGTTCTTATCTATTCTGAAATACCTATTTCTAGAGCTCTGGTTTTATGCTAATGATTCTTACATGCTTTGACATGCCTTAATTTACTTACGTTTTCAATGTTCCAGATGTCATGAGTTCCGTCACAAGAACAATACACTTTTTTCCTTTGACTGTAGATTCCCAGGAATCATAGAACCTGACAATATTGGGATGCTGAAGCCCTTTCAGCATCCCAGCTTCCTCTTTAAATCTTTGTCTCTCTGACTTGGACAGCTTCCGATCCTAATGAAAAAGAAAAAGGTATGTCAGAAAGCTTTGCTTTATTTCTCACTCAGAGAAGCAGCAACTTGAAAAGCAAATGGGTATAGTCAGTGAACAAGTAAGAATCAGCAGTTTTAAATGCTAATTTTGTCTGCAACTACCCCTAAATAGTCTATTTGGAAGACACTCTATAGTCTTTTGTTATCGTGTTTTTCCTTAAAATCTGGTTGCTCTCAGAGGTAAGAATTGAGAGTCTGTAGATTATCTCCCCTTCCTGTTTCCTCTTCCCCTACTCTAATGTAATTGCCTGACTTGAGATGGAAGGAGGGGGTGGGGATGGGACATAACGTCCTCAAATATTCAGCTGTTCAAGAGTAGACAAAACTGGATCATTTAAAGCAACTCTCAAGTTGTACATAATAGTCTTTAGGTATTCTTATGTGTTTGAAAATCAGACCGCTGGTAGCAATCGGTTCAACCCTCTGTATAGGTGTAAAGCATCATACCTCTCTAACATACAGTATGTATTTATAACTGTAGAAGAATAAGGAAGTGAATTGGAATTTCTTTGATTAAAAGCATGACCTCATGATTAAGCAAGTTTCCTGTAATTTAGCATCAAGGAAAACAAAAACATAACTCACACTACAGACACAAAGCAATCTGGCCAGAGACATATCACAAAAAAGCATTCCTAAACACTACTGCTGTATTACCCACCACCAACTGGATATCAAGACTCTGAGCAGCTACTACCAGAGTAAGCTGCATATCTCAAAAGAGAACAGTCTCTGTTGTAAACTTACATTGATAACACTAGTCAGATGACTGACAAAAATTGGATCCATATGCAGCTTGTATTTAAAAAAAACCAAACAAACACGAAACTAACACACAACAAACCCACAACAAATCAGGATAAACTTCAAGCCCAGAATTTTAGAATCACTGTTTCTAACAATTACTGAGGAACAACCAGTGACTTTGTCAAGCTTGAGTAATCACTTTAAACCACTTCATTCCTTATTTCCTTTTCAATTAAAAGGAGGTAGTAAAAACACCCAGGGTTTACTTATACTGCTCATAACCTCCTATTGTCCTCCAGGCAATAATTCTTCCTCCTTTGTTTACAGGCGATGTTTTCTCAATACCATTCAGCATGCTAATATCTAAACCATCCTAAACCCTTACAAACTTCATTTCCTGATGAAGCTCCAGTTTTCAGAAGCATTGAAGTCTTCCAGAAAAAGTTTAAAAACACCTCAAGGACGAGTAGCTTCTCAGTACCTATGAGTAGTTTCTCAGCACCTTTTACTTGCTTAGAAAGATGCTAAATTCCTATGTCTCGCAAATTTAGTCTCCAGACATCAAAAGCATTTAATCCTGCAACTATTTCCCTCTGCAGAAATTTGCACTACCACCTCTTTTCACTCCTGCAAAAGCATACTAGCACAAAAAATTTCAAAGTAACATGTTTGCAGAAGCACAAACATTTAAGTATTCATGAATTCTCCTTAGGTGTTGGGTTTTTTTAACACAGAAGCAGCACTTCCACTTGAGCTATCTTAACCAGTTTTCCTATCATTGTAATAAACAATGCAATATAGGTCCTGTTCAAAACCAGTTAATTATGACTACTACAAAGATCTGCGATACACCTATTGCAGCTCCTTTTCTGTATCAGTCAGCAGACCACATGTACCTGTTTCTGAAAAACACTCTGCTTCAGGGAATACAAAATTACAGTAACATAATAGTTCTTACAGTAAAATAAAACAATCTTCTCAACCTCTACACTTGATCCATATAACCCACATTTCAAAAATAATGTATAGCTGTAAATATGTTATGTATTTACAAAAATGAGGCTACAACACTTACTTTTATGTCACTTAAATTCAGCTACGTAATATGAACTCTTGCACTTTTTGTCCAAAAACTAGAATTCAGTTATATATTTGGATTACATTTCCTTTATTATGTGTATTCTAGCAAGTTATCTACCACAAACACTACCAACCAGTTTAGACTACACTTGACATTAAATTCTTATCTTAGTCTATGTAAACCTAATCTCCCTTAAGGGTCTTACTCAGTTTTGCCTACCACTGTACTACTCACCCCAAATAGAAACTAACAAGTGCTAATCACTCTTATCAATGACCAGACTCATAACAGGCATGCATATTTTGACTCATTTCTCTTTCTGACCACATCAATGTAGCATCATGTTCCTACAAACATATCTGTGACATTTAAAATGGGCACTCAACACTTCAGTGCTGGTATTGGAAATATCACCAAGACAGCGACAATATAAGAAGTAATTCAACACTTCTTTGAAAGTCAGAGTGCCCTAATGATCTGGGACAAGTTTGGGCACAAACACCAGCCAGCAAATTACACCCTGGGAAGGCAGCAATGCTTTTGCAACCAAGGAAACATCACATCCTTCAGTAGCATACTGCAGCAGCAAAAGTGAACATTAAACAGAACTGTAAGAGAAAGACAGAAGCACCACTTGTTTCATGAGACTAGCAATGCATACTACCTTTAACCACCCTCATTTCCTTGGATACACAACCCATACACTCATCCATAACAGCTGCTTATATTTCTTTCCTTAAAGGAATAGTAATGCTAGGCAACCAAAAAGGGTGAATATACTTTTTAAAAAATGTAGGGTTCAGCAAAATATTAGATTTCACAAGCAATTACACCAACAAAATGTATCTGTATAGACAATGACTCATTATATTTGTACAAACTACATTTTAATGCAACCTGCAAAGTTGGCTGCATACTAACATGCAGTTAAAAATTAGAAGTACACCTGTAAAACTTGGTACCTTCATATACCAGAACCTTAAATCATACTAAATCTGCTGTACAGCAGAGTTGTAGCAGAGAAAAAGAAGCCACCATCACTTAATGAGAATTTAAGAGACCATTTTTCCAGAATTTGCAAAGGTGACAGCTTTCAAAATCCTCAGTTACAAGTGTACACTCCAAGAGACTCAAAAGTCCAGATGTGTCTTTCCAATGAGGCAGTATCTGTTTTCGATTGTGGCCTTTGAGCAGGAGTCTGCAGGAATGCAAGACCCTCTGCTCCATCTCCACATCTAAAGAGGATCATTTCAGCATGTATTTGCTGAATTCATCTGGCAGCAAAAATAGAGGATTTGCAGCTTAACATTACAGTATCACAAAGTATAAGGCTGATTACAGAAATTTAATGTTTTCTTTCATTTTTAAATCAAACAGATAGAAACTAAGCCAAATCGAAAGATGCATAAGATGCTTCTCCATAAAGCTGGAGAATTTGTATGATTTTATAAAGAAACTACCACTTCAAGAACAGTTAGTAATACATGACTTGATATCCTATCCTTCAAAGACCAATTTGTTTTCAAATTCCTAATAGTAAAATTTTTTAAATGGATATCCTCCCTCCCATCCCAGTCCTTTTTTTACCATAATGAAGCAACCATAAGCAGACAAGGCAGTGTCCTCAGTCTACAAGTTAGCAAATCACATTCTTGTATCTCAGTTAGCCCATGCTGAACAGATATAGTCCAAACATTTAAAAATACACAAAGCTGTCAAACTGTAGGAGAGCTTGCTTCCTAAAATGAATTTAACTATCCCATAAAATGCCAGCATTGTTCTTCCTGAACTGATAGCTTCCCTGGAGGCCTTAAGTGTCACATCCCAATCACTAGCTTGCCCTTCGAACAAACTGAAACAGATGCATCAAGCCCACTCTGTTCATTTCATTCATGCCTTTCCACCTACATTAAATTGTTTTGACAAGCCAGGACAAACAGCAAGGCTTCCCAGCACGTGACCCCCGGTTCTGCAGTGCCAGGGGCCTGAACAGAAACAGTCAGCAAGTGAAACAATTGTTCAGCTCAGAACAACTCAGTAGGCTTTTCTTGGCTGTTTCCATTTATCCTGAGTACCTCCTCTCTGATTTCTTTTGGTCAGGAAAGAGCTATCAGAGATGTTTACATTATTTCTTGTAGTAATCCTCTAAGATTAGCTATTGTACCAATGGTTGTATTCCTCTGGTGATGTTTTTCAGGCACAGCTTAATATCTATTCAGGGTTCTTAACAAGGAAAGAAAATAGATTTCTGACACCTAAATTAATCTTAAATTTCAAGTGGATTGATCACATAACTGTTAAGTCTGACTAATTTCTCATATGTTTTCCTTTCTCTTTCCACAGTCCATACAAGTTCTGTTGGAACATAGTGACATGATATCACACATCTGCAAAGCACATGTCACAAGCAGTTGTAGAGCCTGGCTCAGACACTTGAGCCACCTTAGCAAGGCATCATGCTCTGCTTAGGCCATTTGAGACTGTTCTTTGTTCAGACTAAGTTAAACTAAGGCTCTTTCCTCCACTGTCCATTTTTACTGACACCAATGACCTGAGCTAAATTCTAGGACAATTCAGCTGGCAACATTATACCTAATATAATCATGCAGAAGAGACACACCACACTTCACTCTCAAACACATGCTACAGGATACCAAGCAAGTGGGTAACAAAATTCTACATGTAAGAAACTAGATCTGCTAACTCACTCTGTACCTCCTCAAAGTTGACTTTGTTTCTTAGTATCAAGTAGAATTAACATAATCAAAGGGCCAGGGGATCTTTACATACAATGGAGCAAACTTGAGTTAGAAATCTTTCCACAATCTCTATCTTCTACAAATTAGCAGACTCAGAGGTGGCATAAACTTTAAACTGGAATTTTTAAATTTTTTTTTTAAGGACAACATAGACAAGTGCTCCCTCTTCCACAACGTTAGGAGGATAAGCAAGAAAGAGGAAATGGAGAAAAGACTGGACATTACCTATTACAGACAGATTTTGCTACCCTTCTGCATATCCTACAACTAGATCCACAAATTCTATGTAGCTGTACTGCAGGGACAGTTAGTGGGTAGTTGTTACTCGTTTTTTTCAAACTACACTAGAGCAACAATATGTAGCTTTTATCCAAAGTGATACATTAGAAAGCACACTAGAAAAATCAGTAGCAATGAAATGTCTTCAAGTGGTATGATCTGAAAATTAACAGCCATGAAAGACTCCAAAATGCTGCTGCTGAATTACATAGTCTGAACCACAACCAAGGTAAATTACCTATATGTGCTGAGGTTACACCAAGCAATGTTTTATCAATCTTTCAAAATGTCTACAAATTTGAGAGGAAGACACTACTGTTCCCAGCCTATTATTCAGAGAAAGAAGTAATATACAGAAGAGACAAATGTCCTTCTGTGTGCATCTCTGCTGCATATGAGAAAGGCTTTGCAAGCCTTTTAGGCAAGGTTAATGAGGGGTCATCAGAGGAGAAGCTAGCAAGACAGCACTCTGATACTCAGCGCTGTTAATGGAACTGAGCCTTTGTGGGCTGCAGTGTTCTCATCCTGAAAAAATCTAGCAGCTAAGAGGAAAAATGAGCACAGTGACCATTAAGCTAGACTAACAAAATATCAACAAAGAACCCACTCATCTTAAAAAGCATTACATAGTTGGTACCTAGAAATGGAAGTCTAAGTGCACAAGAGCTGCATCTATTTTTCTGGGTCAACACACAAACCACTTCAGACATTTCAATGTTAAAAACTAGGTAGAAAAAAGGAAAGGAGGCAGAAGAGACTGTTCAAAACGCATCCCTGTACAGCAACAAACATGAAATTAAATCAGGGATCTCCACAGATACTTCCACCAGTATACCTTTCTACAAACCACTGAACATGAAAAAAACTACTAAATGGAGTTAAACAGCTGCTGTTCCAAAAGTATGTATGTGAGGGTTTGGGGTTTTTTTCATTTGACAGTAGTGTTTCTCAAACACTCGGAGCATTTCAAGAACCCTGCTTTAGAGCTTAATTGTATAATGTAATTTTTGTAGATTTACATAAACTTTTAGCTAACCACAGACTTGGGCATCAGGTCTGCACACCTAATGGAAGACATTCAGTCTTCAGACAGCTCTTGATTCATGCATGCTTCTTGCTACGGCTCTCTTACCTTCCAAGAGTCCAACCTTTCATGGGCAAGTCTCTATAGCCTGTACACAAAATTGTAAGGTCTGAATCGAAAATTTATACTTGATAATAATCTGGAGACTTGGAAACTCTCATCATACTGGGGAACATCATCAGCTGCCAAGATTGCCAGCTGCTCAATAAAGAACTTAGAAAGGCAACACATTAAAACTG
>VZTU01026455.1:0-20152 GCA_013400835.1 Zapornia atra
GCAGATCTGCACATCTCAGCCAACACAAACACACCCCAGCATGAGCTGTGCAATGGAAATACTGTTTGGCAAAGGATTACTGGGCTTCACTCTCTGGCAGGTGATATAAGTTTAATCCAATCCAACGGCTGCGGGCAGGAGCGGGACAGGTAAGTGAGAGGCCTTAAGCTGCTTATGGGAGATGTCCTCAACAGGCAGAGGAACAGAGGGAACAAAGTGCTTTCCCCTCCATCACAGAGCGCTGCCGTCAGGCACCTTCACTCGGGAGCCAGCAGCTGGCGCTCCGGCTTGGGCTGAATGAAGCATTTTCCCTGTCATCATCAGCAAAATACTGACCATCGAGTGCCAAGACAGGGACATTTGCTCTCACTGAGCACTGACTGTGCCAACATGGGACCTGGCACCTTCTACTCAAGCTGCTGACCTCTGAAGGAGCGTGTCTGAACGCCCTGGTGCTCTCAAACAGTACATGTGGGCATGTGGACAGGAAAAAAATCACCAGGATGTGCCTAACCCCTCTGGCCCCAGTGCCCAACACCATCGTTGCCTCAAAACACAGAGATGCCTGGAGCGGGAATTGAGCATCCGAAGCGCCTCTGGATGATGGAGGCCTGAGGGGCTCGTGCCACCCTTGCTGCGGTGGTGCTGGGGGGGATGAGCAGGTCCCCAGGGAGTTGCTGTCACAGGGAGAGGAGCTCTGGGTCAGATGGGGAAAAGAATGAAAATACTTTGGTGTTCACAACGCCGAGCAAAGCCCCATCCAGCTGTGCCACTGTGCCACAGTCCCCTCACATCGCTGGGTGCTCCAGCCACCCCTGCCAGCCCAGCCTTTCCACCCCTGCCCACTGCCAGGGACCACAGAGCTTTCCTGCCGTGCCAGGACACAGGTGGGTGTCAGCCCTGGCAGGGACAGGGATGCCCATGGAACAGAGCAGCACTCTCACTGCAAGGAGGTTCCCCCTCTGTAACAGAAGGTAATTCAAGCACTGTACAGCAAGAGGTAAGAAAAGATGGGAAATGGCTCCTTTTAGTGCCAGGCTCTGATCAAAGAGATGCAGTTTAGCCTCTAATGTCTCAAAAGAGCATCCCAACCATCACGGCTGGTCACAGTCACGCTGTTAAACACTGGTCCAGCTGCCACAACAGGACCCCATGCGGGACAGGCAGTGGGAGATCTCACACCTGGGGGTGGCAAATCCAGCCCCCACAAAGGCATCGCTCACACCTGTGCAGTCTCTGAGCAGAGCCGCTTTCTGCCTCACCACTCAGGGCTCTGCATGCTGTTGAGTGCATCAGCAAAACAAGGGTGCTCACAGAGCTAAGCCGGAGCCCGAGCAACCTCCTCTGCTCCATGCACCCCACGTTGCACCTCCATGTTTCCCTCCCAGCCTCTGCAGGGTAAAAACGTCACACTTCAGAAAAATTAAACCTGTTGGATGTTTTCTAAGGCTATCATGACCTTCCATGAACACAGTCCAGCAAATGCCAGTCCTGAAAACCCCCATGCCTGCTCTGCACAACTCAGTGCCATCTGCAAGCTCACAAGCAGTCTGACACCAATGAGCTTTTTGGTGGAGACAAGAGTTGATTCCTCTCTGACCAGATTCCCTGCCGGTGCCCTGGGAATGGGAAACACCAAGCTTGGAGATAAAAATACATTTGGAAGCAGCAGCACAATGTTTGTATGGAGAATGCTCTTTGTGAATGGTATCACCATCAGGTCAGTCTCAATACCAATGTTACCTGCTGTGCAGGTGCCACAATCTCTGCACCCTGGTCCAACCCAAATAAATACCTCTGTTAAGGGCCCCCATCGCAAGGGAGATTATTGCACACCACTTAAAACACAGTATTGCTGAAACTCTGACAACTGCAAACCAACCTGACTTCATTGTCTGACAGGAACCAGCCAGCTGTGCAGCCCTGTGCAAGCGCCTGTGTCTGGGGACATCTGAAAACCAGCAACCTGAAAGAGCCCCAAGGTCGGCTGCGAGGCAGCAAGATGCTGTGTGTGGGGAAGGGCAGCTGCAAGAGCAACGGGATGTTCTGGGGAAAACCCTTTCCCCACCTGGATGCCAAACAACAGCTCTCCTGGCCAGCAGGAAACTTGATGACGAGATGCAAAGCCCACCCGCTTCCAGCGACAGAGTTCAAACAGTCTCTCTGGCTTGCAACAGGCAGACCCCCCGATGCTTCCAGCTGTTCCACCGATCTGAGCTCCTCACAGGCCAACCAATGTGAGTTTCCCAGTAACACCAGCCCTCTGTCTCAGCCGTGGGATTTCCTCTGGCCACGGAGCTACCAGCAGCCACACTACTGAACCAGGCGCCGGCACAAAGCGGTGTGCAGGCTCGTGCCGGGGAAGGCCACCATGAGTGGGCGCCGGGTCAGCACGCAGACCTCGTGCACAGGAGCTTTGGGAGGTGCTCCATGGCTGGTGGTCCCATGGCTGGTGGTCCTGTAGATGGTGGTCCCATGGCCTTCACAGGGGAAGGACGAGTGCTGCGGCACTGGGAACTGGAAGCCCCATGACAAACCGCCCAGCCAAGGACTGGGCAGGTACTTTGCAACCCTACAGATGGGCTGAAGCAGTTAGGGCAGCAACTAAAATATATCTCTATCTATACAAAGGAGCAACTTTCCTACAGTGTCTGTGCTTGAGGCACCAAACTGAAAAGGAACAGGGTGTTTCAGGCAGGAAAACCTGATGGCAGTGCAGAGGAGCCGTGGCTTCGCTCTGCGTTGGCGTCGCTGCTGCTCTTCACTAAAAACACCTAGAGAAATCCCAAGAGTGTGACTAAGTATTCATATTGCCTATATACTTGAATTAAAAATATATGGTGAATAAATGTGTGTATAGAGCACTTACTACACATATACACGCACACGGAGAGCGTGTGCTGGGGTATACACACATTGACTCACACAGTATATATTAACCTCTATTGCTCAAGTATATACGCTCTGTACAGGGTATGGACACAACCCACAGGTACCCAGAGAGGTGCACAACAGACACACTCAGCATTCCCACACAAACACGAGACAGCTACAGGAACACAAGCACAGCAGAAAGGAATTTGCAGCCAAGGGCTGGGCAAGGAGGGGTGGGGAAAACGAAGAACCAGATAGCAACACACAGACATGAGGTGGGTGGACACTGCTCAGGGAGCAAAGGCCTCCGAGGAACAAGGAGGGTGCAGGGTGTGGGGGTCACTGTGGTCTCCTTCCCTCCCTGCCTTGCTGGAAATGCTTCCTGCATTTTGATATTTGGTGAATTCTTGGGCAACGAGAGGGACTGGGGGAGCACAGAGCATTAAGGGCATCCCTGATGTGGCAGCCACAGCTGGCTGAAAGGCCTGAGAGCGGAGCAGGGATGCTTGGGGCAGTGCTGGGTGGCTGGCACATAGCCTGGACTTTCAGCGAGGCAGGTGCCCAGCTGAAGAGCATCCCACTAAGACCTGTCCCTCCTTTTATCCACATCGTGCTACCCAGCACACTGCCAGGGATGCTCAGAGAAGTTTTTATCACAAGGTATTAAAAAATCCCCACAAGACCCACCAATATTTCCCCACCCCAGAGGCCAGGTGCCCAGTCAGCAGGAGCTCTGGAGCAGCTTTAAAAGCTTTGAGCTCCTTAAGCACTGTGGTGTTACATTAATATTATTACTATTAATTTTTTTTAACCAAAGCCCCTACAGACCCCTCCCTGCCTTATCCAGTGATGGTCTCACAACCACCTCACATTTGCACCCACCCTGACTGCACCCTTCCCCAGGGCTCTGGTTTGAGGCTCAACCAATTCTTTCTGAATTTGGAGGTTCTCAGATCCCCCCAGAAAAGGGATCTAAAGGGAAAAGCATTGAATCACCCCAAGGAGTCTGAAACAATCTCCTTGGTTCTCAGGAGGAAACAAGAGAGGGAATAAACAGGTGAAGCCAAGGTTGATGGCAGAGGCAGCAACTCCCTTGATGGCACCTTACACCCTGGGCATCTTTCAGGCTAATTTCTCATGTCAGGACATCAACCTGCTTTGTGAAACCCCCAGACACCCTGAAGGCTTCTACAGATCTCACAAACTTAAGGCTGACTCCCCCACAGGAAAAAAAAAGGTGGAAAATTTAAAGTAAAAAGATAAACCTGAGTGCAAAGTTTGTAGCAAAACAACCCACCAACTTATTTTCTTTCCTGCTTTCTCTTAAGGCTCAGTGAAGTTGTTGCTTGTTTCAAGTAATTCCTCCCCATACACATCACGGTCCTCAGGGCACCAGCACACACAGAGGGCACCGCTCGTCGTGCTCTGGTGTGGGAAGCAGCTAAATGATCACCTTCCAACAGCAAAACCAGGAGCACAGAGACAACCCTGTCCTGGTGACACCGTACACGCACACAGGGAAAGCTCAGGCTCACCTGGGCGGACAGGAACTCATCAGCTCAACACCAAGGAGCTGGTGTCCCTCTCCCAAGAAGCCCTGCACACTCCTATGAACACCCAGATCTCCATCCCAAGGAAAAACCCTTCGCTCATTTACATGGTGAGAGAAGCTCCCGGCGGCACCGCCGCATCCCTCAGCTCAGCTGGCTGCCAACGACGCTGGGCAGACCCACGTAGAGCATCTCTGAGTGCTTCCTCCTTAAATATCACAGCACTGAGCTGGCGCTCACATCCTTACAGCTCACAGCAGGACACCAAGGTGTCTTTCCAAGCAACATCCAGAGATACGCAGAGCGTTGCACCCAGAATAGACCCTGCCTCCAGCAACCTGGAGTGCACGTAGGGTATCGTGGGGCTGTTCCAAAGCCCGTGCCAAGGAACTGCAACACATCGGGGAAGCATTAAACATGTGGCCCAATTGTATCTCAGCAGGGATGCTTTAACTCAGGGGCTACAAGGGAAAGGTACCCGCGGTGGTTCCTGTGGGTGCTCCCACTCCCGCTGCCACACAACACCCCAGCCAACAGAAACCAGGGAGATTTGAACCTCAAACCTGAGTCCAGCAGCTGCCAGCGTTAAGCTCAGCCCTCCAGTGCTGTGACCTGACCTGCGAGCTGTAAGCCAGGGCGTGTGCTCACACCTCCTGCGCTGCAGTCCAGCCCTGCCCATGGCACCACCTCGGGTCCCTGCTGACCCCGGCTCAAACCTGCACGACAGAACCTCGGCAACACCCTGCGAGAGCCCGGCTCTCAAGCAAGGCTGGGAAGCTCGTGTTTAAACTCTGTGACCTGCCATTCTCCATAGCAAAAATGAAACTGGAAGGAGTCTAGAAAGGCAAGAACCCTCTGGGCTCCTAACAGTAAAGCAGAGTCCTCCACAGATGGCTTCCCTGTTCCACCAGCCTCACATCTCCTGCGCTGCAGTCGCAGTACCCACGGCTTGGGTGACACTTGGTCTCCTGACACCGGCCACCACCGTCTCCTGTGGGCATGATTCAGAAGTGGGTGCCACCACAGGCCTTGACACCTGGCTCTTGCTGGCCTGCAGCTCTGGCTCAAAGAGGGGAAAAGCCCCATCATCTTCCCATGCAGGACCAGAAGGACACGCCCGGGGTTTGATGTGTTTACAGCCCACTGAACCCAAGGGAAAAGCCCCAGAGATGAGTCCCCAGCAGTGATTTCCACCCTGGTGATGCAGGAGATGAGGAAAAGCTGCAGGAGAGTTCCAGCAGGGCTTGGACACCTCCTGGACCCAGTGGGGACACCCTACTGCAGCCAAGGTCGCCTGAGATGTGTGGGGACCCTCAGCCTTCATGTCCCCTGCATGTGTACGACGTGGATGGGAATAGGCTGCAGGGACAGGAGAAGAGATCCCCCCTCGCTGGCCCTGGGGGACAAGGGCTGGGAGATGGTCTTGACTTGGGGACAAGGGGCCAGCAGCTGGAGTGGGGGACATGGCAGGAGGACACTGGGGACAGCAGGAAGGTGACTGGGGAAAACTGAGCTAAACCAGCCAAGTTCCAATGCAGACAGAAGTCTTGTCACCACCAGCCAGGAGGCTGGCCATAGCGACTCTCTGCCAGCCCAGGCTTCCTCAGGACAGCCAGGCTGTGACTGCAGGGAGGAAGAGGGGACACCTCAAACCACTGTTTCTTTCCCCCTTTTCCAACACCAAACAGTGTTGCCAGGAGAAACAGAACCCAACTCCCATCCTATCTCAACATACGCAACGACGGACGGTCCTCAAAAACTCTGATGCCAGGAGACAAGGCAGCACTGTGCGACGTCTTTGCTGTTTAATTCCACATTTCACTCTGTTCAGGGTTCTCAGCACTCTCTCTGAGCAGCGGCCCATCCGTCCCAGCTGTGCTGCCACGCTCTGGGCAGAGCCCCCGTGCTCGCGGCCATCCGCGCCGCCGCGCTTCGGGGAGGTGTCCCAAGGCAGCTCCTTCCACACCAAGAACATGGGCAGGTTATGCTTCATCTTGGAGCTGAACGTCAGGAAACCGTCTGAACTCCCTTTCCTCCTGCCCCTCATTCATAAATTTAATAAAATAACAATAATAATAATAACAATAATAATAATAATTAAAACAAAGGCTTATTGGAGCTGTTTCTGCTCAACTTTCCACAGTCTCTTTTCATGTCACTCACTGGAATCAGATTTTTTTCAAGAAATACTGTGAGAAAAAAAGAATAATAATAATAATTATAATAATAATAATAATTATAATAATAAAAAGCATCTGGAACCAGCTCAGAAGATTTCTAATGCTTTTCAGCTTGACTGACTTGGAGTGCATTGACCACACCGTTTATATTTTCTTCAGGTACCTGCAAGAAAACAAAAAGAGAGGTCATGCTCTAGCAGGAGCAGGCAGGGACAAGGGAAGGAAAGGGCTGTTGGGCACTGGAATGGGCTGCCCAGGGGAGTGGTGGAGTCCCCATCCCTGAGGGGATTGAACAGACAGTTAGATGTGGTGCTGAGGGACATGGTTTAGTGGTGGTTGGCAGGTCAGGGTGATGCTTGGACATGATGATNTAATAAAATAACAATAATAATAATAACAATAATAATAATAATTAAAACAAAGGCTTATTGGAGCTGTTTCTGCTCAACTTTCCACAGTCTCTTTTCATGTCACTCACTGGAATCAGATTTTTTTCAAGAAATACTGTGAGAAAAAAAGAATAATAATAATAATTATAATAATAATAATAATTATAATAATAAAAAGAATCTGGAACCAGCTCAGAAGATTTCTAATGCTTTTCAGCTTAACTGGCTTGGAGTTGCTTGAACACACCGGNCTTGGAGTGCATTGACCACACCGTTTATATTTTCTTCAGGTACCTGCAAGAAAACAAAAAGAGAGGTCATGCTCTAGCAGGAGCAGGCAGGGACAAGGGAAGGAAAGGGCTGTTGGGCACTGGAATGGGCTGCCCAGGGGAGTGGTGGAGTCCCCATCCCTGAGGGGATTGAACAGACAGTTAGATGTGGTGCTGAGGGACATGGTTTAGTGGTGGTTGGCAGGTCAGGGTGATGCTTGGACATGATGATCTAAAGGGTCCCTTCCAACCAAGACAATTCTATGATTCTACGAGGCAGGAGACAAAGCTAGGACAGTCCCAAGGAGACAGGTACTCTGCTGCTGGCCACCTCAAGGGACACCCTTGGGTTTAGAAGTGTCAACCCACGGCGTCCCTAGAAGCAAGCACTGCACGTGAGGTTCTTCTGCATGGTGGGTGCCAGTAGAGAGGCAACTGGTCAGGGGGTTCCTTTCCTTCTCCTCTTCCTCTCCCCTTGCATTGGTAACACATCTGTACACCCTCTGGGTGTACAGGCAAAGGGCCATGAGTTGGGTTTCTGTGGCTGCCCAAGGGCCCCGTGATGCTCTCCAGGGCACCCAACAGGTTTGAGACCCCTGAGTGTGGGTGGGGAGACCATGCCAGGGGACAGTGGGATATGGCCACCAAAAGAACTGCCAGTCTGCTTGTGGTGGTGGTGGGGGACCCCAGACGGTGAGACACAGCACCTGAACTTTATTTCCCAGCCTTGTGATGAGACTTCACCCCAGAAGTACCTATAGAAAGTGGCTAGTGGGTGTCTTTTCACACTGACTGCAAGGAAAACCCCCTTGTAACAGACACAAAAGGGTCCCAGAGCGACTGTCACAGGTAGGAAAGAATGTCATGAGTTACATCAGACAGAAAAGAGGGGTCTGGAGCTAACAGCTCTTAGAAAGCAGGGAGGGGACTGAGGGAAAGATAAAGTATCTGTGAGCTACTGCAGGAAGTCACTCACATCAAGTGAGCTGAAGAAGGGACTGCCTGGCATTCGAGTCCTCAGCCAGGAGCACAATACCTGGATTCACTGGACACCCTCTGGAGCTCAGGCAGTGGAAATACAGCCAGACTGTGGTTTCTGCAAGGCTTTGAACAAACCAAAGGGAAAAGCCCCATGAGAAATACAAGTGGCTCATTCTCCAATGGACAATGGAACGGGAGGGGCTGAGGATGTCGGAACATGTCAGCTGGGAAGGGCAGGAAATCATCTTCAACCAACCACACAGCAAATTCTTCTGGGTTAGGAAGAAATCCCAACAAAACTCCTCCAGAGGAAACAGGACTTTGAGACCAGGCTCTCCACTGCCCCTCCTCCATTCTTCCCAGCACACTGAGCAGTGGAAGAAGCTGTAGGACTCTGCTTCTCCAGAGGATCATGAGAAAAGACACAGGAATCAATTTTGCAAAACCCATTCTCTTAGCCAGCCCCAGCAGGTGCTCAGTGGGCTTCTCCACACGCTCCTTTAGAGAAGGACAGACAGGCCAGCCTCCTCCTTGCTCAAACACCACGGGCTGAACCTTCATCCTCTGCAAAATGCTTGACTCAACATCAGGGGGAGGGGATCAGTCGTACCGCAGATGTTTGGGCTGGATTTTCTCCAGGACAGCTCAGCAAACAGTTGTGATTTGTAGGACACATCCTAGTTTGCCACCAGTGGGGAAGTCCTATCTGCCCCTTAGAAAAGATCCCTATCCCAGGGATGGGGCAAGCTGTTCACTGGTCAGCCAGAGGGCAGATCAAAGCACCTACCACGAAGGGAACCGTAAAGCTCCAAAATGCATCCCAGACATAGCTTCATCAGATGCAAACTGCTGGTGAGGAAGAGCAAGAAGCCCCTAGCAGGAGGCAAGAGGATCAGAGCACTTGGCAAAGGGACAAGGGACTCTTCTCACTTGCTCTCTCTAGAGGGAGCTGGAAACCGTAGCTCTCTCCAGTCTGAGTGTATGTCACCCAGGGGACACCCCAGAGACCTGAAGGTTCCTATCTCAGCTCTGCCTCCCAAAGAGATTTCCTCTCAAGCACAGCTCCTGATTTCCAGGGCTCAATTCTACAGCTACCACACCACAGGAAGACCCCAGTATTAACACCCAGGCCAGACAGAAAATTAAGCAACAAAACCAGCCTTAAGATGCACAGGAGAAAAAAAGATCTTGTCAAAGGGAAGAACGAGCTTTTATAAAGCACCCTAAACTGTTGACAAGAAGTACTGAGCAACCTTAGATAAAGAAAGGGAGGATGCAGAGAAAGGATTCAAGATGCACTTAGACCTTGAGAAATGTCACTACAAGTCCAGGTGTCTGGGCAGAAAAGTTAGGGAGAACATGACTGGGCCCTTGAGCAGCCTGGTGTGGTGAGAGGTGTCCCTGCCCATGGCAGGGGGCTGGAACTAGATGATCTTTAAGGTCCATTCTAACCCAAAGCATTTAATGGTTCTATGACTAAAACCTAGGTGGGGGTCACGGCCAACAAAGCCAAGGAGGGCTTGAAATGCACCTTCTACATGATGGAAGGATCTGACAAGCTAGAGTAGCACTGTCCAGATGAAAAGGGTTCTAAAGCTGTATCAAAAGAAAACAGCATGGAAAACACTAAAATACTGATGTGAGTAAGGAAGATTTGCATCCCTCAGTGTGTGGCCCAACTAACACCCTGCCAGCTGCCCAGCACAGAGATCTGCTGGGCTCAGATGAACCAGGACAAGACATTTTCAAAGGTGGAGCTGTCTGCAGAGTCATCACAGTTGTGTGGCCCAAGTTTTAAGTGAAATATCTATTTTACCTGACAGGGCTTAGCTCTCCAGATATTGCTTGATGACTAGAAGCACTCTGCTCTGCACAGAAAGCATGGGCCCAGGTAGGAATGTGACACAAAGCTAACAGTATTGATTGGAAAATGGTGTTTTATTAGCTTATCTTATCAGCACAGTTAATATTCAAGAAAATAAGCCAAACATATATAGCACTTTGACCTTTGCTATCTGGAATAATATTTACTTTTACTCTTTACACACAGCCCATACGCTGCAAATGGTTCTCACCAACTGGGAAAAGCCAAAGTAGTTGAAAAAACTCCTGCCTTGGACTCACTGGAGCTTTTACAGGTCAGAAGTAGGGCTTGAGCAGTGATTTACAGTGATGACATGGGGAAGTGGAATGAAATAAAGGGCACACACAATAAAGAAACCCAAAAAGCACAAGGCAGTGGAGTTTTGCTAGCTCTCTTAGCACACGGGCTCCTGACTCCCTCCCTCAGGACCCAGGGAAAGGGCTCCAAGTCCAACACCATCCTGTCTGTGGCACAGCAACTCTCCCTTGTCAGGGAAATGCCTCAGTTTTGAGGGTGCCCTACAGAGAGCCAAGGGAGAGCAGAGGCAGGCTCTGAAGGGAAGGGAACCCTTCGTGGCTGGTGAGAGCCTCCTGCTGATGACCATGCTGCAACTGCTGATGGGCACCCAGGAGAACAAACATGAACCTCACTCCTCTGCCTCAAAACCACCTCCCCTTGCTGTTTTATCTCAGCTATGCCATGAGGATGATGAGGGGACAGCAGAGCTCATTAGGACTCATGGACAGGTCTCAAAAGGAGAAGGTTAGGGTCATGCAGGGACCAAGAGGTGAAGGCAGGGCTCTGCTGTTGGGATACTCTCCAAACAGCTCCCCCTACACAAAAGGACCTCCCCCCTGAGCCCCCAGCCGACTACACTGCAGGTGTAGTACACTGTGGTGAGGCCACACCTTGAGTGCTGGGTCCAGTTCTGGGCTCCTCACCATCAGGACGTTGAGGTCCTGGAGCCAGTCCAGAGAAGGGCAGCCAGGCTGGGGAAGGGGCTGGAGGGCAAATCCTCTGAGGAGCAGCTGAGGGAGCTGGGGGTGTTTAGCTTGGAGAAGAGGAGGCTGAGGGGAGACATTCTCCCCACCTACAACTACCTGAAGGGAGGTTGTGGAGAGGTGGGGGATGGTCTCTTCAGCCAGGGGACAGGAGATGGGACAAGGGGGAATGGGCTCAAGCTGTGCCAGGGCAGGGGCAGAGCAGATGTTAGGAAAAATGTTTTACTGACAAGAGCTGTCAGGGCCTGGCCCAGGCTGCCCAGGGAGGGGCTGAGTCACCTTCCCTGGGTGTGTTCAAAGAAAGGGGAGATGAGGTACTCAGGGATGTGGTTTAGCTTAGGATGGGAATGGTTGGACTTGATGATCTTAAAGGTCTTTTCCAACCTTGTGATTCTGTGATACTGTGATTCTGTGAAATGGAAAGGGCTTGTGGCTGTTTCTAATAAAAGTCAGTGATGCAGTGGAAGAGACAGCTCAGGGAGGTGGTGAAGCCTCCATTGCTGCAGGTCTTGAGGGACTGGGAGCAGCCCTTTGCAGGAACCATGCTCCCTAACACAGCTTCACTGTGGGGCAGGGCTGGGCTTGGTGCAGGAGCCTCTGACCCAGGGCAGTGACTGCCAGGAGGCTGGAGAGAACAATCTGCTTGGCTACATCAGGGCAAAGGCACTCCAGAAAGCTCTGCAGATGAGAAATTATGTTCTCACCTTGAGATTTCTCCCCAGGACACATCTGCCCTATTCCAAGGAAGTTGTCTGGATACTCACCAATGCGTGATCAAACTTGAAAGTACTGATGTAGTAGGCTGGGATGTCAGCTGCAGCCAAAGGCTCAGAAATCTGAGCAACAATTCCACACTCATCTGTGGGGGAGATAGAAACCCAATCACTGCCTGAGCCACACCCCCCAGCCTCACAGAACTCCCTGCCTAGGCAGGGAGAAGTCTGTCTTCACAAACTCCAGCCAGAAGGGATCTCTGTGGTAAAAGGTGTCCTCTCCCACAGAATCCAGGCTCCTTGGGCCACCACATTTGATTTTATCACCTTCTCTTTGTCACAGAGAAACAGAGATCCCCAAAGGGAGGAAGCTGAATGATTTTCAGAGGTCCAAAGAAAGGCAATTAATGATGCTCAGGAAGGAAGCACCAAACCCCAGCCTCTAGTTTTCTCCTTAACTGTTGCTATTAAGCACTTTGCCCTGTGTCTCTGAGAGATGAGATGCTGACCCACAGGTCAGCCTGGGCACGTGGTTCCTACACCACCCATCTCCAGAGCCCCTGAGACAGGATTTCATGCCAGTTTAAATGGTTCATCTGTCCTGTTCAATGCAGATCAATGGTACACTGTTTCCAGATGAAATCTGAGTTTCACTAATCCAACTGGAGCATTTCAACTCGACTGTAAGCTCACATATTTAAACACTGCACATTTAGGGGACTGGTAGGTGTCCTGATGTCCCATCAATGACACACATACCAGGTCCCTTCTCCATATTTTGCCTCTAAGATGCATGAAGAGAAGGTGCATGAAGATGTCTTGCTGCTTTTGGTTGTCTGGTGCAAAAGTTTTAATTAAATATAAAAATTGGCCAAACACTTTCCAGAAACCTTCTCAAAGCTGCTGTTCTGTAACCATTTCAGAGACCATGGGAAGGCTTCTGCAGATGAGGGCTCTGCTGCAGTATTCAGATCAGACTCCCAAGAATTACAGGGAATGTAAAAACAACAAGAACACCTCTACAGGCATGAGGCATTTGCTCTGTGCTACCCAGGTCCAGTACTCTTTTGAGGAGAGAAAACCTTTGCAGCACTGGGTGTGAAATGGATCCACGAGCTGGACTCCCACTTGAGCTGCTCTAAACCTATAGTAGATCTACTAAAGCCACAGAGCTGCCCAAGGAGTGCCCTGGAGTGCAGCACTGCTCTCTGGCCACTCCTGTCCATAATCTACAATGCATTCCCATGCTCTCCTTCCACTTTTCCTTTTTAATCAGAGACCCACCTGGACCCTCCAAAGTCCAGCAAACAAATGCCTTTTAGATGGAGCTGTCAGGCACACAGCACTTTCAGCAGTATATTTAGCAGCCTGACTTACTAGGTAGGAGTCAGACTCCTCCTCTTGGAAAATCTCAGCTTGCAGAGTCATGTTAAGCTGCTGGCTCTTCAAAAGCCTCAGATGGATTTTTCCATCATCCTTGAAGGCCCTGAGGCAATGGACTACCTGCACACCAACTGATCCCCCAAATGTTCACCTACCAAAGCCAAGAGGCTGCCCACCAATCCTCACCATCTTCCAGAGCTCGCCAGATGCACTTGTAAACAACAAATTATTAGGAAATCTGCAAAAGAAGAGCAACAGCAACCGTGGCAATTAAAACACAGCAGTGTGTCAGACTCTGCCTGCAGGGATGCTGCTGTTCTGGATCCCTGCTCTGCTCCAAGCCAACAACAGCAGTGATGGCAGCTTGGAGAAACTGGGGGAACTCCAGGTAAGCAGGGCAGATGGACCTGCCCGACCCTCCTGATGCCCTGGGGTCAATCAGCATCTGATGTTAAAGTGTGCACAGGCACCCAGGGAGGTGGTGGCTGCCCCCTCCCCAGAGGTGTTCAAGGCCAGGTTGGATGGGGCTTGAGCAGCCTGGGCTGGTGAGAGGTGTCCCTGCCTGTGGCAGGGGGTTGGGACTTGATGACCTTTGAGGTCCCTTCCAGTCTGGACCATTCTGTGAGTCTATCCTGCTTCTCAGTGGGGAAAGACCAGTGGCTGAGAGTGCCCAGAGCCAAGCAGCAGCGACAGAGAAGGAACCGGCCGCCCAGCTTCCCTGAGCACCCAGCTGCTGCTCCAGCCCTCCAAGCCTCTCCTGAAGGCAGACAGAGATTTACCCCAATTAAAGTCAAAGAAACTTTCAAAAGGGCAATTAATAGTTTGCAAAACAAGTCCCTAGGGCAGGCAGGATTCCAAGCCAAACACCACTCTGTGTGTCAGATCTACGTGCTGCCTCTCAGCGCAGCGTCCTGACTAACCTCCAGACCTCAGACACTGGTGGGACGTGAGGCTGCAGCAGGGTCACACACACACACACAGAGGCTGGGCTGGGCTCCCTGGCTGACTTTCTCCTTGCCAGAGTCACGGGCTCCTGGCTGTGCAGGGATGACTCAGTACATCATCATCACAACCAGACTCCGCACCAAGCCCAGCCATGTGTAAAAGCAGAGCAGGAGGACAGCATCACTGATGTCCCCACCCTACTATGGGCCTTTAATAGTAAAACTTCAACCACATACACCAGAGTTTTTTGGCTGTGGCTCTCAGGAGCACACCTCAGGAACGATGGAATTGCTTTGCTCCAGTGTCCTTCTTTCCTAGGTGAGGTAACCCTGTGTGACACTGGCTGGTGGTGTCACTGAGCGCTTGGACAGAGAAGCCCAACATTCAGGAGCTGGAATGAACATGCCAGATGCCACTCACAAGAGTGACAGGGTGCACAGGCACGTGGGACCCACACAGGGAGGCTCCTCAGAATTAACACACAGGAGCTAAAGCTGCTCCTTGCTCCTTGGAACAACCCAGGTGGGTTTTTTTGGGGTCCAAGAGACCCTAAGATCAAAGCTCACCTCTGCTGTGTCTGGACATCCATGACCAAGGAGATGTAACCCTCAATGAGAGAAAAGGAGAAGAAGCGAATATGTCCCGAGTCTTCATTGCCCACCACTGAGTCTTTTACTCTGAGGGAACAAAGAGAACAGCATTAACTACATCTGGAAGAGCAAAGGAAGGCTTTCAAACCAGATACAGCCATTGAAACCAGGGATGTTCATACTGAGGACACTGAGCCCTGTCACTTTATACTGCTTTTTATTTCATTTTTTATGTTGCAAGGGAAAAAACACCAGTCCCCACAAAGGTGTCCCATCCCTGCCCCAGGGGTGTCCCATCCCTGCCCCAGGGGTGTCCCATCCCTGCCCCAGGCCCTCTCTCAGGATGCTGTGGGCCCAGAGCTGTGGGCAGCAACGTGTGGCAGCACAGCTGGCCGTACCCCTCTGGTCCTATGCAGACATGCAGCACAGCACTCACACCGTGACTCTTAGCTTAAATCAGAATAGGCTCAGCTTTCTGAAGCCAACATATGTCTTTGAGCACCCTCAGTCTCCTCTTTGGCTTCCACCTGCCAGGACAACCCAACTGAGCTCGTGCAACCTCCCTCCCCAAGAGCGGGGCACCGCAGCGGCGCGTGGCCACAGCAGCTCCTCGGGCACCCAGGAGGAGCAATGTGAGTTCGTGCCTCTGGACACCTCTCTGGGAGCCTGTCTCCCTGCTGGGACCTACCCATTGGAGTAAAACATCACATCCATTAGGAGTGTAGCAACAGTGGGAAGGGTATCTGGGTCCAGGCTGGTGACGCAGAACATGTTACTCGGACTGGAAAGGGGATGAATGACAGGCCTCTGAACTGGAAGAGACACACACAGACACACACAGCTATGAAGCCACGTCTGCAGGGGCCTGACATCCCACCAGCAGCAGCAGCCACAGGAAAAAAAAAAGACAGTATTTCTAACAAAGTCCCTTGTAAGTTCCTTCATAAGAAAGTTCCTCCCCAGGGACCTGGGGACAACCTGCTCTTGTGATGTCCTCCCTGGGCTACAGGGTGAGATCATCCTGAGTACCCTGCACAGGGCAGCTCTTTGCTTGTAAGGGCTTTCAGGACATCAGGTGCATCCACATGAGACAAGGGGCAAGCTAAAGGAGGTGGCAACACACCTTGCAAAATATATGAATAGCTTTGCTCCAGTGTCCCTTTTTTGGAGACTCTATTTGATGGTCTCTTTTGGAGACCTGCACAGGTGAGAGGGACCTGGGGGTCCTGGGGGACAGCAGGATGACCATGTGCCAGCAATGTACCCTCATGGCCAAGAAGGTAAATGGCATCCTGGAGGGTATCAGAAGGGGGTGGTTAGTAGATCAAGAGAGGTCCTTCTCCCCCTCTTCTCTGCCCTGGTGAGACCACACCTGGAATATTGTGTCCAGTTCTGGGCCCCTCAGCTCAAGAAGGACATAGAACTCTGAAAGAGCCCAGCACAGGGCCACCAAGATGGGTCAGGAGGATGGAGCCAGGCTCTTCTCAGTGATGGCCAGTGACAGGACAAGGGGCAGTGGATACCAGCTGGAGCAGAGGAGGTTCCATGTGAATATAAGGAGGAACTTTTTCCCTGTGAGGGGGATGGAGCCCTGGGACAGGCTGGCCAGAGAGGCTGGTGAGTCTCCTTCTCTGGAGACATTCAAACCTGTCTGGATGTATTCCTGTGGGATTTAGTCTGTGTGATCCTGCTCTGGCAGGGGGTTGGACTAGATGATCTTTCAAGGTCCCTTCCAACTCCTAATGTTCTGTGATTCTGTGTGACACAAGCTGAAAAGCAGAAATAAATTCAGGCTTCCCCCACCTAAAGGGCAGGGCTACAAAAGGCATTTCTCTGGCTGTGGTTACCAACAGCTCAAGCTGTTTTCCCTGCTTTCTGGGGGTCTCTTTTGCCATACCATCTACAAACCTTAAGCCCAGCTGACCTGCAGCAGCTTGGCAAACTTGTTTGCAGCCAGTAGCTGAGAAGCAGCTGGTATTTAGGCATGCAACTGTTAAACACAACAAGCTGCATTCCTGGGCATAACCAGTGTGCGTTTCACTGTGCCCTTCCTTCACACTTGTATAACACTCATTTTCTCACACAAGATGATTTATAGCTGTCAGGTGACGAGGCTGAGCAGCACTCCATAATAACTGATCCTGGCTTTGTTTGGTTGTGGGCACAAAGTGACACGAGGTGTGTAGGCAAACATATGTACTGAAGCAGCTCCTGTACCTGACTGCACCCTCTGCTTGATGCTTGTTCCTCCAGACTGGAAACATCAGCCCTGGGCTGACAGCAGCCTTGATCCTGACTGGTACTGAAGTGTGGGAGTTGAACAGCAGCGTTTGCTGTGCATCAATCACTGCAACACTTCAACAAGCTTTTACATGAGCCATTTTCCTTCGAAATGCTGAAACTGGAAGTATGGGCTATTTTTGCAACCACAATGGACTGTACTTTAACCTTCTGTCCTGCAAAGGGCACGTGTCCCTTGAGATGTGCAACCAGCACTGAAAGGCTCACGCTCAGCAAAGCTCCCCAGCGTCGCTCAGAAAATCAAGCCGAATGAGGGTAGGTGCTAAGATGGTTTATCACCACACAGCATTCCCCAAAGTGCTGGAGGCAGGCAGGAGGCATGCTCCTCACCCCCGTGCCACAGAGCCCCATTTCCTGGCAGGCTGAGCCCATGCTGGTCCTTACCCAGTTTTGGTTTGACGAATCCGTTGGTGATGCCGAGGTCGTCGGCAGCCACCGTCTCCCCATTCACTACCCTGAGGATGGTGAACTCAGCAGCCAGCGTGTGCATCACGAAGGGCAGGTCTCGCTCACGCACCTGAAGGACACAACGGGATGAGCTCGTGATGCTGTGTGCCAGAGGAGTGAGGAGTGGAGGTGAGGTACTGTCAGGCACTGAAGAGCGGACACACCACTGCTGCTCGAGCCAGCAGGCATGTAAGGATAACTGCCATCTGGGTGGCAGTCTAGAGGAGCACAGCTGGTGATAGCACTGCAGGTATAAGCAGGATCTAGCACCACAGTGCTTTAAGAGTGTGGAAAGAGTGTGTAGGCTTCTAAGAGGGAGATGTTACACCTCTTTTCCAGCATTGCCTCAAGAACACAGCACTGACTGCTCTTCAGCCTTGCTTCCAAAGGAAATAAAGCTTAGGGGGTTGTGCATGCACACGTGTGCGAGACAAAAAGACAGTGTGTCTGTCTGCAAAACAAGTTTGGAGCCTCTTTGCCACCAGTTAACCTGACAGCAGATGCTATGTTCCTCTAACTCTCAGAAAACCAATGTCTGAGTGATGGTGGAAAACATTGCCAGTGCCACCACTGAGGGAGATCCACACCTCTAACTCTCAGAAAACCAATGTCTGAGTGATGGTGGAAAACATTGCCAGTGCCACCACTGAGGGAGATCCTGCAGTGTGGGCTCAGAACTTCATCACATAACCCATACCAACAAATGCCTCACCCCATGGGAAAGCTCCTGAGATGTCACAGAGCCTAACTACAAGGCACAGAGCTCTGGGGAAGGCAGATATCAGTAATCCTGCTGCTCCTCAAACCACTTGTTCCCAGAAACGTCATTAAAACCACCCGACTGAACTGTCATCTGGTGGCAGATGACTCTGCCTGGTCCTCTTGTGCCCTCTTACCAGGATGAAGTCCGTCTGATAGGTGGAGAGCATGAACACTGAGATGTTTTGGTCAGCTAGGGGTGCTATTACTGACTTGGCAATTTTGGTCACTCCGATGGGCTGGGAGCCGGAGAAGCCACCTCCGCCAGACACCACGTTGAGGGCAAGCCATGTTGCATCAGCCACGCTCAGGTGTTCCGAGGAAGGGAGCTCTGCAGAGAGACAGAGGGGGAGGACACAGGTTGGTTTGAGAGGCTGGGAAAGCCAGGTTCATCACCTGGTCTGCACGTGGTTAGCACAGACCTCAGCGCAAGGAATGAGGTGAGCCCACTTATCCAGGCAAACTCCTGTGGTTCCCACACGGCTTCCCAGGTTGGTACTAGGATGATTTTTAGATAGACAGATTGCACCAATGTCCACTGCAGGATTCATACAGAGTTCCAAGGACAACCTGAGCCTCAGCCATTCACTCAGATGCCAGTGACCAGCACTGCTGACTTCCCTGGGCAGAAACAGCCCGAGATCCTCGACTTAACTCAAACCTCCTAGATCACACAGTTTCTCCAAATACTTCCCTCAAGTTTTTCTGGTCTCCTTTTTCTTTCGTTTTCCTGCTCCAAACCCAAATTTTCTTCTTGACTGGAGATGGAGGTTGACAGAGTGGCCTGGGCACTAGCCCAAGACTTGGGAGATGCAGAGTGGTACCCTGTGCATCTGTTGGTTGCTGCCCCCAGTTGTAAAGTGGAAGAGAAGAGCCACACAACTCCAAAAGTGATGGTGTAACATACACTAGAGGACACAAGGTGATCACATAGTAAGATAACAGAAATATTTTTTAAATAATGCTAGTTCTGGTCTATTTACTTCTAGTCTATTGCCATTAAGCAGTTAAAAATCTGCAGCCAAACCATTTAATACAAATCGAGTGCTGGGTCCAGTTCTGGGCTCCTCCCCATCAGAAGGACATGGAGGTCCTGGAGCCAGTCCAGAGAAGGGCAGCCAGGCTGGGGAAGGGGCTGGAGGGCAAATCCTCTGAGGAGCACCTGAGGGAGCTGGGGGTGTTCAGCCTGGAGAAGAGGAGGCTGAGGGGAGACCTTATCACCACCTACAACTACCTGAAGGGAGGGTGCAGAGAGGTGGGGGATGGTCTCTTCAGCCAGGGGACAGGAGATGGGACAAGGGGAAATGGCACAAAGCTGGGCCAGGGCTGGGTCAGAGCAGATGTTAGGAAAAATGTTTTACTGAGAGAGTTGTTGGGGCCTGGCAGAGGCTGCCCAGGGAGGGGCCGAGTCACCTTCCCTGGGTGTGTTTAAAAAAAAGGGGGGGTAGATGGGGTACTCAGGGATCTGGCTTAGCATAGGACGGGAACGGTTGGACTTGATCTTTACGGTTTTTTCCAACCTTGTGATCCTGTAATTAACTGTTTTAAAGAAACCTTAATGCATTAACAGCCTGGAAAACCAGGTGAGGACTCTGGAATGAAGACATAAACTTCTCTAAGATACGTTGGACTTTGGATTTGGGGTTGGTGAATTATAGAAACAAACAGTTCGGGTCCAAATTCAGGCTTCAAAATGCATAATCCCAGTTAAATCTGCCTGGCATAAGGAACCTGACCTCACATGCAGATCCATCCAGCAAAGACACAGTGGAGGTCCCAGCAGAAACCTCCCCAAGTTGCTTCAGTTAGATGCAGCCTGAAAGCATGAATCCCAGGAGTGCCACTCACCCTGGCACTACAGCCCAGGCTTTTCACATCTCCACAGAAACAGATCATAGAATCATAG
>VZTU01026456.1:0-14132 GCA_013400835.1 Zapornia atra
CAGCATTGTATCTGGAATGGAGATGCAACCGCAGTAGAGACACCACTCTGTTTTACACATGTTCCTTGTGAAGTTGGGCTGGACACACAGGTAGGTGCAGGGAGGGAAGACAGGCAGGATCCTTTCTAAATTGAATGTGAGAGACACCTGCTCAGAATGGAAACCAATTTAAGTGACTAGAGAAAAAAGAAAAACTGGGGAAATTATTGAGGTAGACAGCACCTGGACTGCAGGAAGGCATTGTGCTCCCTTGTCAAAGGCTAAGTTATTTAATGCAACTCAGGTGAATGGTTTCCTTCCCCAAATACCATGCTTTTGACAGTGATCAGGAGTAGATACTTTGAGAAAAATACAGAAGGGCAACTATATATATTCACTTTTCTATGCTGACTTACAGAGGTCTGTCTCTAAGGCACTTCCTAAGCCAGATTTTGGATTTGTATCATAGAGTTTCACTGCTCTTGAAGGACTCTTTATGCATCAGTTTGTCTAGTCTGTCTATGAACCTGTTCATACTGCAGCAGTAGAAGCAACATCCCATAGTAGGGTATACTACAGCTAAAAATAATATTTTTTTAAAAAAAATTCATTTTCCCAATAAACAAGCTTCTGTTGTAAACTCATGTGTCCAGAAAGAGGATCTGTGTAGAGAGTATTTCATAGCTATCACCTATGCAGACAGAGGTTTTGGTTTTCCTAAATGAGACACTGGACTTACCATGGGAAGGCAAACCCAAAGTCTCTTATTAAAACATCAAAAACAGACACTTCCAGTGCTCTTCCATATCAGCAGTTCCATGGCAGAGTTTTATGTAACTTAATGCATTCTCCTAAACCATGCTGAGATTTGAACTGTTTCTTGTTAGTCCACAGTGCTTTCTGGGATGAGTAGAACAATTATGCCAGTCCTGGACCACTTATACATGTGAGAAATACATGAATTCAGTGGTATTTGGCTGAAGAGCTGTTAGTTTTAATTTACTTTCTGTCAAAAGAAGGTGCATCAATTTTTTACAGTTCCTATTCTTTCATCAAAATAGGCACTAAATTGGGGACTCCTTTTGTTCTTCTCAAGCAAAATCACCCTCTGGGAGAAATGCTGGCAAAATAATTTTGGATTTTATTTCAACTTTCACTTCACAGTAGGAAAAAATGGAAAAAAAAATGGAAAAGATCCTTGTATGCATAAAGAAAAGTAAGGTTACTGTGAGGAGTCAGGAGGGTAATAACCTACTAGTGATACATAAGGCTAACTACTTGTAGACTAACTTTGAGGTTTTTTGGTAGATTCATGTCTTTTTCTTCCCCTCTCCCCCACCTTGCTTCCTCAGGTTCACCCATTTTTCTTCTTTCTTATATATTCTCCTCACTCATGTGATATTCATTAGCTTCACTTCCCATGTTTCTTTTTTTTTTCTTGCCTTTTTCCAAACTTGTCTTTTACCAGAAGCAGAGCTGCTGATGACTAGGTATCTTCTTAGCCAAGGAATGCACTTATTTGCTGCCCTGAAGAACTAATATTGTTTACTTGGCTCTGTCTCCTTGCCTGGCTACAACACATTCACAGTGCAATAATCAACGTAGTGACATCTTATGGTTGCCTAACACCAGGCCAATGCTTTCACATACTGCTCTCCCTCTGACTTCCAGGCTTAATAAACATGCTTGCATTATAACTCACCTGAGTGAAGTAATTATGTGTAATGGCATAATTACCTGTTACAGCTGTTAGACTTACTGGCACTTATACTAATTAGAATAATGTGATGCACAACCACAAGTTAATTTAAAACAAGGAAACCACAGAATGCTCTCTCTTGATGGAGTCTACGAGGGCAATGATACTAAGGTTGAACAGAGAGCGATATGTTGATCTTACATCTTTTCTTGAACCTATTACACAGTTTACTTTTAAGTAAACAGGTGACAATATACAGAATTAAATAGTAAACTAACTGTGTCATAATCCTAAACAGAAAAACATACAAGGCTCTGGAATGAAAATAGACTCTCCTGCTCAAGAACACCTACCACGCTCTGACTAGTAGGAAGTAAAATTTATTGCAGGCAAATAATCTGTTCATTATAAACACCTCTCAGAGGTGGCCAAATCTAAACTTGGAGTTATCTCAGTACCTGCTAGAATGTTTCATGTTCCTCTGGATTAAAACTCAGTGTTTGAGAGTCTTGGGCTCAGTCAACTATTCTGATATGCAAATGACTTTAATGGATTGAATCTTTGCTTGTACAGTGAGCATCCAAATCATATGGACAGGAATAAGATTCACAATGTGAACTCAAATAAAGACAACTGAAGGATTAACATAATGAATAGCAAACAGAATGCTGTCTTTACATCTACGTTTTTGGAGACATCCATAATCCTACAATTACTTTACTGAAAAGAGCATGCTACTTAGTTTTGACTTAGTTCTTTTTAGAAAAGCACAATTTATGTACTTACCTTCTTGATTTGAAAATTGGTCCATGCGTTTCTTCAAAGGAAAACGTCAAAAGCCACTCTTGCTGCAACAGATGAAGAAAACCTTCACTCTGTTCTCCCCCTCAGTCTTTGCATACCATTGAATTTTATTACTATAAATAGAGGCTCTGGTTGATGTGATGCATTTTACTTCTAACAGGGATAAGCAGACAAGCATGTCTGCTGTGTTCTTAGAAAACCTGAAAAACTTTCCTGTAGTGAACTATTTTGTGAGTCTAAATCTTTCTCTAAGGAGGAGAAAGTTTTTTCTGAGTTCCTGCAAACCTCTGCCCTCTGAATTTGTCTGGTGTATATTATCACTTCATACATTTAGGAAGCAGGTTGCCTAGATAAAAGGCATTTTTTCTGAGAAACGTTTGCAAGAGGAACAGAAGCACTTGACTTTTGCGTGGGAGAAACTCTATGACCTCAGACCCAGATATTCCACTGCTAAAATAATGTACTTGATTAGATTTAGCCATAAAATTCTAGAATTTGTGAAATGCTATTTCATAAACTATTATGCAAGCCTGGATTTAAAATATCTTTAACTGGATTCCAAAAAACATCATAGAGGGTTTTTAAAAAAAAATTGTACTAAATATGGATTCAGTGAGTTGTTCACCATTGGCACCTTGTCATTGGAAAGCAGTATGTCTTCAGAAAAGAAAAAAAATCAATCTCAAATCAAAGTGCTGGTATGATGCATTTTTTCTTTTTTCTCTTTTAACAGTGCTGGGTTTTTCACAGAATCATAGATGGTTTGGGCTGGAAGGAACCTTAAAGATCATCAAGCTCCAACCCCCTGCCATGGGCATGGGCACCTCTCACTAGACCAGGGTGCTCAAGGCCCCATCTAACTTGGCCATCCAATCTGGCCCCCAGGGAGGGGGCATCCACCACCTGTGCCAGTGCCTAATCTCCCTCATAGTGAAGAATTTTCAATTAAAAAAATCCATCTGTGAGGTTTTCCAGTAGAAGGCTAGAAAGAGTGATACACTAAGGAGAAAACATCTGATTGCAAACTTTAAAAAAAAAAGTACAGAATTCTGACTATGTTGCAATTTTGGGGTTTTGATTTGGCCTTTAATAATCATCCAGCTTTTGCTAGAGGCCTTCAGATTCAACAAATAGTTCAGTTATTCCTAATATTTTTAAATTAAATATAGGAGTCTACAGATATTGATCCTAAACTGTTCTCCAGCTTCTTTACATTGAGCTATTGCTGCCATAACAGACCGAGTTCACCCAGTTTACAGTACACATGTACTACTATATATATTTGAAATCATATTATTCTGGCTTTTTCAATAGAAAATCCATATTAATCCTTGCTGGCATCATGATCTGCTGGGGCATAATAAAAGAGCCCCAGGGATCCAGGGACCCAGTTATGGGATTGCTGGGAGATCTAACTACAACAAAAGCACCTCACAGTTACTGACTGTACAGATCCACTCTGGACCACACTGCACTGTGTTTTCTCATAGCTGAAGGCTGTATTTGTGAATAAACTTACAAAGGATACATTAGGAAGCTACCCCAGAACACGGATTTGCCGACTTCGGCGACTTCCATGCTGGAAAGTCCTCTCTAACTAGAGGTTGAAAGACCTCCTTCTATTGTGCAATGACCTCTTCATCTTGATGCTGAGGAGATAGCTCAAAGAGCTCACAAAAGGAATCGTCTTGTTCTTCCCATCCATGACAGAGCAGAGGAGAAAATTACTTTTAACCCAGAAGCTACTTGAGAATGGGAAGAAAAGCTCCATGCAAGGAATAAGAGGGTTTCTCTAGTCATAGGGTGCCTTTTGCTGCAAAGCTTCTTTTTGGGATTTAAACACCATGTGGGGCTCTAAGCGGCTTCTGTACTGATGTACATTCACTCATAATTTTGTTTGAATATGAGACCATGGTAAGTGTGGAAGAAAAGTTTCAGTCAGCTTCAAGAAATTACCTCTCTTGAACTGAAACAGTCCAGTGCTTGCTTCACGCCATGCTTTTTGCAAAGCTCTCACAGCAGGCTTTGCATAAGAAGTTCCAGAGATGACACAGCTGGTCTTTATAACTCCTTTTTTAGAGGCCCTGATGAATTGCCTCTTTTCTGGGAGAAGTCAGGGTCTTGACCAGCTGTTACACTACTCTTGTGCTGCTCCAGAAGGTAGAACAGAGGTTGGATCACCTCTATCAGAAAACCATAAAGGCAATAAGCAGTCAAATATGTTGAAATTGAAGCTGTCAGTGTCTTAAGCCAAGACCAAATGTTTTAGTTACACTAGAAATACCCTATTACATAAATGCTATTGGCAGAGCAGCTGCAAATCTGATGCAAACTTCTCCAGAAGTAGAAAGGACAGAATTCAGAACTAGATTTTTAAAATCTGACTTCGCTACAAATATTGTGGGGTTTAGCGATAGCCTCCTCAAAGCACTGCAAAAATCATACTGAGCACTGCCACTTACACTGGTTTTAATAGGCAGTCCATCCCATAACAATGTTTTACACAGTTGGCTTCTAATTTTGACTATGCAGTGCATTTTCCAGACTGCTGGGCAAAGGCCAGAACATTTCAAGTTTTAGTTGCTCCCTTACATGCAGTTAAGCTTAACAGTACACATTGTAATGAAATAATTAGCATTAAAGCATCAATTTATTCACAGTAAAGCCCTTATTAGCAATTCATTTCCATATAAACTAGGACTTTCCTTCTTGTCATTAAATTTCACGTTACTGGTATCCTTTTGTATTTTTCCTTAAATGATGTGGAACACATAGTTTTAATGGGACTATAATTAGCCATCCTCACAGGGCTTGAATTTAGTCCTACGTACTGGGAATGAATCTCTTCTATGGATGTGTGACTGACCAACACAGAAATCTTTTTTGCTTGAGGAACTAACAGCCGTTGGCTCTTTCAAATCACCTCATACTTCTTTCTTTGAGTGACAGATTTACTTCTCAAAGCACTTCATTATGCATATAAGGCCTAAGCATGAGAATCATTCCATTAAAGTCATTACCTAAATTAGCACGTGCTTAAGTGTTTGTTTTAATGTAATTTTAATTAGGAGAGAGGTACATGCAAAAGCTAGGTGACAGATGTAGTTTTCCTTGCTGCTGGCGCCTCATTTCTTCCTCATCTTCACACTAATGACTTGGATTTGGCCTACGGATGTTTAAGATGTCTGATATTGCCTGGGTGTAGTAATGGTGCCAACCCTCACACAGTGAGCTTACTCTCCTGGTTGGCATCCTGCCTATCAGACAGGGAGAGGATGTGAATGAGCCTACTTTTCCTTTTTCAGAGGTGGAAATCCGAATTTCTTGGAAATTAAATACCTTTAAGTATTGCAGAGTAAAATCCTCTTACACATCATGGTCAGGTTTTACATGGACCTGGATGTTCAGGATAGCATTTTGGTTCCTTACAAACAGCAGGAGATAGACCAATGGCTTCAAAAGGTCCAGCATCTCACCTGTACTACACAGAATCCTGTTCAAACTGAAAGACTTCTGTGCTTGAATATTTAATCTATCAAAAATAGATTTCAGTAGTAGCACATTAGAATTAAAAATAGTCTAACAGAAGAAATTAACTTAAAAATAGAAAAGCAGGAGTTTCCCCTTTTCTATACACAGTGCTATATTGGTGGGAATCACAAAAATCCCTTTCCTCAGATTTGCAGGTGCGCTGTGAGCATGTGACTTTCGTGGGTGTCTATGGTAGCTACAGGACCATAGAATCATAGAATGGTCTGGGTTGGAAGGGACCCCAAGGATCACAGAGTTCCAAACCCCCTGCCACAGGCAGGGCCACCAACCTCCAGGTCTGGATCTACACAAGGTTGCCCAGGGCCCCATCCAACCGGGCTGTCACCTCCAGGACGGGGCACCTACCACCTCTCTGGGCAGCCTGTTCCAGCACCTCACCACTCTCTTTGTAAAGAACTTCCTCCTAATATCTAATCTAAATCTTCCCTCCTTTAGCTTTAGTCCATTCCCCCTTGTCTTGCCATTATCTACCCTTTTAAAAAGTTGATTCCCCTCCTGTTTNTCTGAACCTTCTTCAGCAGTTCCACATCTTTCTTGTACTGGGGGCCCCAGATCTGGACACAGTACTCCAGATGGGGCCTCATGATGGCAGAGTAGAGAGGGACAATCACCTCCCTCTCCCGGCTGGCCATCCGTCTTCTGATGTTGCCCAGGATACCATTGGCCTTCTGAGCTGCACGAGCACACTGCTGGCTCATGTAGGATTTCATGGTGGTCTATCATAGATGCAGAATTTCTTGTGGCTAAATGTTTCTCTGGGGATGAATTCCCCAAGTTTTAATGTATTACTAAACACACTCTTCCTTGTGAAAATGCCTTCAAGCTCCAGATGTCATGTGCACCTATTGGCAAGCACTTCTTTTGCTATGCCTACCAAGTGGAACAGGCTTATTTGTGGATTAGCTGTGTCTCAGATGTAAAATTAATTCAGGAGCACAGCCTGCTGTTCCAAATGAAATTGCAACTGAAGGAAATGCTGTTTCCACAAGTTTGTCTTTTAAAGATTTGTATAATTGGTTAATGCTGTTTTGTCTTTTTGTTTTTTGGAGACAATTAATCAATACTTTGTCATGTGTAACTTTTATTTTCTATTTTCAGTACAAATGGCAAAGTCAGATGATCGTGTCCTCTAGTGTTCAAGGAACCAGAGAGCCCTAATTAACTGATCTTATTGTGCTAGCAGTTTTAGCAATTAATTTTGAGCTACAGACCCATGAACCAAAGCCTTCAGTTTTCAGCCTTCTGGATTTTTAAAAATTTAAATCAGTGTTTGCAGAATAAATGTATATTTTCACTCTTTTCCCACTCTCAGTTGTGCAGAAGACAAACAGCTCAAAGTCTAAAGCACCCAGGTGCTGCAGCCTTGGTTCTTCCATCAGCCTGTACACCTGACAGTAATGAGACCCCACAAGACGGGGGAAGATGGTTGAGACTTCCTCTATGGAGAGCTTCTTAATGCACCAGAGAGGACTCTTTGGACGGTGTCTGTCCAGATTGTCAGGTATTGCTCTTAGCTGGGGAGTAGTTCTCTGCCAAATGCAACAAGGGGCCTTTCAGCAGCACCTAACTCAGTCCCCTGAGCCAATTTCAGTGCAAAATCCTAGAGATGAGTTTAAAACACCTTCAGCTCACACAGCTGAACAATCTGATGCTCTGTGAATGTCACCAGGCTGATGCAACATGTTGTACCTGCTCAGCTGCACAATGCAATGGGGTGACACACAGAAAATGCTTTCCTCCAGCTGAAGCAGTGGAAAGCTGAGCTTTTTAAAATAAACAGGACTGGGTTTTGCCTCCACTGTCAGAGCCAGTTTAGTGCTGGGTAACAGCAGCTGATGTCTTTAGATGGATAAGGAGGGTAAATGTTTCCATCCCTTCTCTTCTACCAGTGGTCACACCAATTTTTAGGGAAATACAAGACAGGTACCTTGCAAAGGAAAGTATTTGCACTGTGAAGGCTCCTCCTTTGTTGTAATAGGAATTACTTTTACATACACAGAAGGCAAATGTGCAGTATGTGGTTTTAGAGGTACTTCCCTATCAATCAAGTTTTCCTTTTCCCAGTTAACTAGTGTTGGATTTTTTCTCCATGTTTCTTCATTCTTTTGTCATATAGCCTGTACTAGGAGTGAATCTCTGCCCCTAACTACTGCCCTGTTGTGATGTGGCAAGCTCCCTCCAAGCACACTGGGCCCCTGGCTTAAGTCAGAGCGACAGCTTCTGAAAAAGCTGCTCACACTTTTAAACAATTCAGCCTGACAACTGCACAGCCTTGAACACTAATCTTACCTCCATCAGGAATAATCTACATTGTTTTTTCCTGCTGTTTTATGAAAGGGAAAAGCCAGTGCATAGCTATTTTATTCCTTCTTTCACGGGGTTGATACAAATAATCACTTGAAAATGAGCAGGTGAACTTCTAGATTGCCTTCCAGTACCAGCTCACATAAAGTATGAAATTGTAGAAGAAGAAAAGGCAAGAGAGAGGGTACAGAGACTGCCTAACTTATGTGTAGGGAAGCATATCCATCTGGTGGAGCTGAGGAGGTGGAGGATAATTCTACAGAGAGGCAAGGGGCACACAGAGATCCTTGAATGGGGAGTGAGCTGTGGGAGGACACAGGGGAGTGGAGGAAGGAGAAGATGAGAGACTTTTGGGGTGGAATGAGCTACAGTGTTCAGTTTCTTATAAAAGCAACAAAAAAACCCATGGCTCTTCAGGTGATAATTTAATGGAAGTTAGCCACTTAATGAAAAACATAAAAATCTGAATTGCAAAGCCAACATATGAGCTAAACTTCCTCCTGTCTATGGCATTTTGCTCTTAGATGGTATTTTTTTCCAGCACCCTCATGTTCAGCAATGGTCCATTTACCAGTGTGAATCAACAGAACGAAGACATAATCTGATAGTCAAGTGAGCCCAAATCCCTTGGGCTGCAGCGATTAAGTAATGATTGCTGGCAGCAGGGCCCGAGGTAATTGAACAACAGCATAGGGAACTCTGAGGTGAGTCATTAGAGCCAGACACCCTGTCGTGTGCTCATTAATTATAAGTAACAATAATTTTGGCAATTATACACGTAGCCCAAGAGACTGACCAGGTCTCAGATGCGCAAGAGGAAGATCAAAAGTCCTGAAGCTTTCACACACATGCACTCACATACACTTTTTGTAAAATAAACCAGTAAAAACTGATTTGTACTCTTAAGCTTCCCTCAAGTCCTCACCCAAGTCTTTAAACCAATTTGCACATGTAAACTTCATGTGCTTTGACAACACGGAAAATTCTTTCCTATGATAAAGGTCTGAATTTCTCTTCCCTGTATGAAGATTTTAGTTACGTGGCTACATCTGCCAGGAGCAAAAAGAAATATTACTTCTTTTTAAAGTGCTCATATTGGGTAGTGTTGGCCTTAACACTAGACTTATATCACATGGTCGGCAAAATAACGTCATTGTCAGCTGCATTTATAGCAAGGCTTATCTTCTTATAGACCCTGAAGAGGTAGAAAAGCCAAATGGATGAATTTTAAATGCTTTTTGCAAATATTGCATCTCCCTAACACATTTGTGTTGGTAGAGCTATACCAGAAGAATGTCTGTAACGGGGATGCAAAAATGTCTCAAACAAGGGAAGTCTGGACATGAAGAATCCCATGTGTATGCCAGAGTTTCATTTAAGCTCTTAGTTGTCTTTTACTATGTGTAGATGGAAAGAAAGAAGAAAAAAACCCAGTTCTACAATTGTCAGATAAAGCCCAGAATGACTAACAGAGAATTTCTCGTCCACAAACAAATGAAGATTCTGTTTGCCAGTTGGTCGAGATTATTGTTTGAAATGATGACTGTCTTTTTCAGTAGCTCCACACTGATGGATTTCGTATTATGGGTATAATAATTTTGCTGCCAAGATTAAGTTGACAAAGGATAACAAATAAAAATGTAAAACTATGCAACAACTCCACTATCTTTCATTGGAAAACTATGTAATTAATCTCTTTAATTCCTGTGTAGCTTCTGATAACTGCTGTTAGGAGGATAATTTAATCCCAGGCATTTTTTCAATAAGATTATGAATGTTATATCAAAGAGAAGGTATAATTTAGAAAGAATAAATTAAGACAGTTAAATTTGCTGGTTTCAAACTGCATTAACGTGAGTTTTTCAGGTTAGGACAATGGCTCTGTGCTGCCTCATTGAAAGACCGGGAGACAAAAACGTGTCACTGTATCTGAAGGACTTTTCCTCTCTGTACTTCTTGCATTCAGACCTGCTGTTGTTTTGTCCCCTTTGCAAACAGCACGAGAAACATTTTTATGTAATGATATCACATTTATGTAACTCTTCCAGTTGCAGCCCTGAAATATTTCAGTGGTTCAACTAAGACAATTTCATACACCACTGGGCATGGGCTATTCATAGCCAGGCTGTTTTCTGGCATACGCAATGAAAACCATAACGAGACTTTTAAGATCATTCCCTGCTCCCCCTCTGCCTCACAAAATTCAAAATGCATCTTCTGAATGGGTAGCAGGATCATACATCATTGTCATGCTGTTTTAGGAAATGTAGCAGCTACTACATGTTCACATGAGGAAACCCATGGAAGTGAAGATCAGAGGAGGCCCATTTGCAATCACTATTAGCAACTGCTAACACTGTGTAGGTAGTCTGGGAGAACTCTGTGCCCAACAATATTTGGAAACTCTTGAAACAAAGAAGATATTTTCCCCTCTGTGGTTTGAGACAAATCTACCAGTGATATCTACATGAAAAGCTGCTATCAAAGTAAATTTGTAGTAATTTCTACTGTAAAAATTGTGATTAAAGTACAAGTTTCTACATAAAATACAAATAGGCTAGAATTTCACCTTCTCTTGCTGCAACAGTATTTACCCCTTCCCCTCCTTTATCATTTGTACCCTTATCAGTGATAAAATGCTCATGGGAAAGGCATGATTTCACAGTTTCAAAACTGGACAGAAATATAAAGATTTTAGGTCTCTGTCATGTCCTTCATTAAGAAAAAAATTAAGTCATTTTCAGTGTAGAAATTGTTCTGCAGCAAAATAATCTCATGGACCCTTCAGGGAGCTGTGAATCAAAGAGTGCCACATTGTCACTTTGCAATGTTTTATAAAAATGTGTGTGTGTATAGATTGCCTAAACTGAAATTTTAAAAGTACACTGATTAAGAAATTCCATATAAAACAGTCTAAACTTCATTCTATTTATTAGGCATTTTCTTAAATTGCTTCAGTCATCAGTTGGTACAAATTGTGTAAACCAACACACTATATAATACCTTAGAAATTAATTTCACAGGCACAATTGCTTGTGAAACTCCATCCATAGTTCAACATTTCTGCCACTCTTTCTTGGTACTGTGATCCATGGATTATCAGAAGGAATATTTAATCCATCATAAAATTGGTCAGGGGAAAAAAATATAAATAGAAGAGACCTCTCAATGTGTGGATTTCTCACTGTGTCTAGTCCAGTTCATCTTTGGAGCATGTAACAAGCTGGGTTTTCTTGAGATGAAATTGAATTTTGCGTTTATTTTAAATTTTACAAAAAGTAATGAAATTGTATTTTACAAACATTTTATGAATTAAAACTTTCTCTAAAAGTTGGTTTTTTGCTCCACATTTGCTGTGGAAAGCCTCTTGATCCAGGTCAGATGGACCTTGATTTAAAAAAAAAAAAAAAAGTTTGAGATTTTTTTCATTGGTTAGTTGTTTCAAAGTAACTGATTTTGATCATCGTATCTGGAGGATTTACACATTTTCTTCTGCTGAATGGGGAGCAGGGGATAATTCCCAGTAGTGACCCCTGAGTAAGCAAGGGTGGGGATTTCTTCATCAAATACATCAGCTACTGATCTGTGAAAAGAGGACTCAGCAGCGTGTGGGAGCTTAAAGTATAATGTTTCAACAGGAGGAAAACTTGAGGAATTTCATGGCAACAATATTGAATAGATCTAGCTGGAAAATAGCCATCTTCTATCATGGGGACGTCAAAGGGAAATGAATGAGGATTGAAAAGTAAGGGGAACATGAAACAGTAAAAAATAAAGGGAAAAGTTTATAACAGTGGACTCACCTTGCCCCTGTCTTTGTCCTCTTCAATCTTGAATCCAAGTACATGCTGACCCCCTAATGTTGGGTGCATGTTTTAGAACATCACAAGAAGCAGAGGAAGAACCCTAGGGATCAAAGGGCAAAAGGAGGCAGTGTGGAGAGAATCCTCTTCCAGGCAGAGTCAAATCATCCTCTGTCTGCAGAATAATGGCATCATGCAATGAAGTTTAGTTCCTCTGATATGCATAATTTGAAAAAAAGAGATTGAATTATATTTAAAAAGAAAAAAAAATCTGTTAGAGCATTGTTTCCTATGACTACTCACTGAAGTAGCATGATGGTCACCAAAGTTGCCTAAAATTGCTCTTGTGCTTTCCTGCAATGGCTAATATAATAAAATAATAACGAATAAAACATTTTCAGTATGAACTTTCAGACAACATTCAAACATGCTAGAATTTTTGGAGTCTTTGAAATTTTGTGAACTTACTGTGGCTGATTATTTAATAAGACTCAGGGTCACTTGAATGTAATGTGTGACTTGCCTGTCCTATTAATCACTCAGCTCCAACATTTTTATAGATTTTTTTTTTGTCAGAAAACTGTATTACCTGTATCTGCAGTGAATAGAGATTGCAGCAGTGTAAGCATTTAGCTTTAAATGGAAACTCAGAAGATAAGTAGGTAGTATTTATGGTGCATAACTTCAAAGACATTATTTGGTGTGTTAGAATGACATCTAGTGACTAGTTCAGGTTCTAATGCTGTTATAAAAATAGAAACTAAAAACTTACTTTAATCTTCAGATTCTTTCTTTGCTGCCCCCTAATGAAAGACAAATATACAGAACTGCAGACTACATCCAGAGATGACAAAATCGGAAAGAAAATCAAATTAAATGAGGGTTAAAGGCCAACAATGCATTAATGTAATGGGATAGCATGGCTTAACTGGGAGGGCTGCTCTGGGGAAAATCAACTCATCCTAGACAGACACAATAGACAGACAAAACCAGGAAATGGGGAAAAACAATAAAATGTTTTGGAGACTCTGCAAAATTAGGATTGCATCCCACTCTTCAATATGAATTTATTGATTATAAAATAATCTATCATTTGTCTTTTACATGGAATATGCTGAGAGAAAAAATTATTAGAAGTCCCTTAAAATAGGTTCCTGATCAGGAAAGAAGATTCATTTATGTTGTGAAAACACAGCTGGACGGAGGTCCAAAGCCTCCCTTTTGGATGACAATCAGCGGTCTTCTTCCATTCAATGTAATCGCAGAGCAGGGTGCAACAGGCAAAGAGTTCATAAGGTATCTCATGCATGTTTAACATTAACAGGAGAAAGTTTGTGTTTGGTCAATCCTAACAGGATGCAGACTTCTTTTTTTCCATGTCTAACACTGGAGACAGAGCTACAAACTCTTGGAAATGGAAATTTGAGAGAGATTCTCAAGGAGAATTCTCAAGGAGATAAAAACTAATTTCTATTTGTATCTCTAAAAGTAGAGACAAAAGGTAATTTTTAATCCTACTGAAGAGTCAAATTATTTATAATTTATAATTATTTATAATTTGATATGCAGCTGAAAAAGATTGAACTGCACTTTTCTCACTGAAAACTGAAAGTACATTCATTACATCAAAGATTTTTCCCAATCACATTTCTTCCTCTGAACACACACCAGTCTTGTCTTCTCAAATAAGGAGAATGTTTCCTTTATAGAGCAGGACACCTGCACAGAGCCAAAGATTATTCTCTTGATGCTCAGCTTCATTTCAAAAGAAAAGCTGACTCTAATTGCAGTGTTTAAAAGCAAACTGTGAGTATGCAATGGACATGTAATCGTTACATGTACATCTGCCTGAATCTGTAAAGAACAGAAACAATAGCAGTGAGGTACACATGCCAGTCATGATGCTCTAAAGATCACTCTTATGTATTTTAGTGCTTATTAAAGTGTGGGGAAAAGACTATGTGAGGGAGGTGGCATTTTCTGATACCTAT
>VZTU01026457.1:6598-19399 GCA_013400835.1 Zapornia atra
CACTGAAAGAGGTGACATACAGAGGTGATGCTGTCTCCATGCCTGGTGCTTTTAGCAGTCAGGTCTTGACAAAGCCTTGAGCAACCTGGTCTGGAACCTCAGAGCTGACCCTGCTTTGAGGGGAGATTGGGACAGAGACCTCCTGAGATCCCTTCCACCCTTCTGTGAACAAAGGGATCACTGCAGCCTCCTGCAGCCTGCTGCTGAGGAGGGGAAGGTGAATGGGTCACCCTGGGGAACGTCCCACTTGGCTGCAAAGCACTTGGACTTGAGGATCTTGAAGGTCTTTTGCCAACCAAAACAAGGGAAACCAGCCACTGGAGCTCTTGTGTGTGGGGCTTGGTCACCTTGAGGCACCCACAAAGGCACACCAGGTAATTTTAAGAACTGCCCCACATTTCCTCCCTCCTTTAGAGGATGTTAAGGGTTCCAAGGGGAATCCCTTGTTAATCTTGGGGACATTGATGGCACTCAGATGTCCACAGCTCTTCTGCTCAGCAGCTCCTGCTCTGGAGGTGATGAAGTACTGGGATGTGCTCTGCTGATCAGCACTGGAACGTGTCCAGGGGTAAATTTACAGCTCTCTCCTCCTTCCTTAACGCTTGAGAACCCCCCTGGGTTGGGGAGAGCTCCCTGTCTGCTGCTTGCAGGTGGCTGGTCTTGCTCCTCTGACCAAGCAGCCCTGGCTTGGCACACACACCTCTTGTTTGCATGCCCAGGAGCTCCCATGTTACATGTTCATGGTTTGATGCCTCAGAGTCCCTGGGAATTTAAGGTGGTTCAGCACACCACAGCCACAGATCTCTGGGACTGTGTGAAACCAGTGGGCTGTGGTGGGATGGATTCTTTTGCACTGGGACTGCTCATGGCTCTGGTTTGCTCTCTGGTTTTACCCCCTTATGCTGTCATCCTGCCTTGTTCTCTGGCAAGGGTGCCCTGTATTCCTCAGTGAGCATGTTGTTGGCTTAGACTACCCTGGAACTACAGGAACCAGGGCTGAGCAAGCCTCTGAGTGCCTCAGATACCCAAGATGTGCCCCTTCTAGAAGGACATGGCACCAGGAGCTGTGGAAGTGGAGCAAGTTCATCACCTTGAGAGGTTTTTTCCCCCACAGCAGTTGTTCTGCAGGTATCTCAGCCTGCTTGGAGCACTCTCCAGTGTTCCTCAAGCTTTCTGTGATGGAGAAGGATTTGGGATGGCTGGTGGGCTTCCCCTCTGAGGCAGCCACAGTCCTTGAGCAGATACATCTGCCATTAAGTAGTGACAGTCCCCAAAGAGCCAGGTTTGCTTTTGATCCCAGGGTGATTTTACAGCACACACCGTTGGTCTTCTGGGTGATAAACTGTGGAGCACTGAGGTGTTTCCTCTCCAACTCAGCTCTAGCTCAGCCTGCTGTATCTACAGCTTGTTGTGGCTGCCTGAACTTGCTGGTGGGTCTGTATGGTCCTACCCCTGACCAGAGGATGCTCATGAAGAGTAGGGATCTCCTGGAGAGAGTCCAGCAGAGGGATAAGGAGATGATGAAGGATCTGGAGCAGCTCCCCTGCCAGGAAAGGCTGAGGGAGCTGGGGCTGTTCAGCTGGAGAGAAGCAGCCTGAGAGGGGATCTGATCACTGGGGATCAAGAGCTGAAGGGTGGGACCCAGGGGGCCATGGGCAGCCTCTGCTCAGTGTCTGTGGGGACAGGACAAGGGGCCATGGGCTCAAGTTGGAGCCCAGGGTTAACTGTTGGAGAGGGTTCAGAGGAGCCACGAGGATGCTCAGAGGGCTGGAGGAGCTGCCCTACAAAGAGAAGCTGAGGGAGCTGGGCTGGGTCAGCCTGGAGAAGAGAAGGCTGTGGGGGGACCTCATTGCAGCCTGCCAGTCCCTGAAGGGACCCCAGGACCAGGAGGGGAATCAGCTCTTGGGAAGTGCAGAGACTGGCAGGACAAGGGGGCTGGAGTGAAGCTGGAGGAGGGAAGGGTTAGAGGAGAGATTGGGGGGAAGTTCTGTGCAGAGAGAGTGGGGAGGGGCTGGAAGGGGCTGCCCAGAGAGGGGGTGGGTGCCCCGTCCCTGGGGGTGTCCAAGGCCAGGTTGGCTGGGGCCCTGGGCAACCTTGTGTAGCTCCAGGCCTGGAGGTTGGTGGCCCTGCCTGTGGCAGGGGGTTGGAGCTCTGGGACCCTTGGGGTCCCTTCCAACCCAGCCCATTCTATGATTCCCCCCAATGTGGGGAAGAACTTCTTCCCAGTGAGGGTGAGGGAGCCCTGGGACAGGCTGCCCAGGGGGTGTGGAGTCTCCTTCTCTGGAGAGATCCCAGCCCCTGTCCTAGGGAGCTGCTTTGGCAGGGGGTTGCATCCCAGGGGCTCTGGGGGACCCTTCCAACCCCTCCAGCTCTGTGATGAGTAACATTTGTGCTCAAATGCTGACTCCATCCCAATTCCAGAGCCCCCAGGTTCTCAGCTTTACCCACCACTGTGGCTGTGGTGCTTTTTTATGTGTGTTCAGAGCTTTTTTTTCCCTTCCCCTCATTCCAGGGTTCTGTTGTCACACTTTATTTCAGATAATTGCCTGGGGTTTGGGTAAAAGGAGCTGAAGGAACCTTTACAACCCATGCCTAATAGCTGCTTTTCCAACTGGAACCCCCTACCTTTGTGTAAGGCTGGAAAAGTAACTCTAATTGGATTATGCAAAATAAATGAGGTTTTAAAGCAGCAATCAGCAGGCTGGAGGTGGCCAAAACACAGTGATTCTGACAGACCTGTGTGTGGCTGGGATGTCATGGTCTCCTACAGAGCTGAGCCACCAGGAAGACTTAGTGGGGAACCCCCCTCCCATCAGAATAGGGGGGTTTATAGTGGGAATTCCTGATTTTTAACTGTGTGATTTGAGTTCTCCTGTTAAATGAACCCATCAGACTTCAAGGCTGCTCCCTGTAAGGTGTTTCCTTTGGTGCCTCATTATTCAAGTGCCATTTGTTTCCCATGTCTTCATGAGATCCTCATCAGGTGCCTTTGTAGCTGGGCTTCACTTCAGGTGTTGGCTTGCTCAGCACTGGTGAGGTTGCAGCCACTGGACTCTTACTGGTTTGCTGTGGCCTAAGGTTTTGCTTGAGTGGCTGGAGAGCTGCTGGGGAGAAGGACCTGGGGGGGCTGGGGGACTGGGACTGCCCAGGAGCCAGCAGTGTGCCCGGGGGGCCAGGAAGGCCAAGGGCATCCTGGCTTGTGTCAGAGCCAGCGTGGCCACAGGGCCAGGGCAGGGATTGTGCCCCTGGGCTGGGCCCTGGGGAGGCTGCAGCTGGAGTGCTGGGGGCAGTTGTGGGCCCCTCACTCCCAGAAGGCCAGGGAGGTCCTGGAGCGTGTCCAGAGAAGGGCAACCAGGCTGGGGAAGGGGCTGGAGAGCAGCAAAGCTTGCGAGGAGCGGCTGAGGGAGCTGGGGGGGTTGAGCCTGGAGAAGAGGAGGCTGAGGGGAGACCTTCTCAGCCCTCCCCTGCCCTGCCAGGAGGGTGCAGAGAGGTGGGCGAGGGTCTCTTCAGCCAGGGGCCAGGAGCTGGGAGGAGGGGCAATGGGCTCAAGCTGCCCCAGGGCAGGGTCAGCTCAGCTGGGAGGGCAAAGTTCTTCCCTGGCAGAGCTGTGGGGCTGTGGCAGGGGCTGCCCAGGGAGGGGGCTGAGTCCCCACCCCTGGGGGTGTTGAACAGAGGGGAGATGAGGTGCTCAGGGATCTGGCTCAGCACAGGACAGGGATGGTTGGACTTGTTCTCCCCTGGCAGAGCTGTGGGGCTGTGGCACAGGCTGCCATCCCTCTGCAGGTCTCCTCTGTGCCCCTGTCCCACCAGGCCACCCTTTGGCAAAGCTGGGGGATGGGAGGGGAAACTGGGAGCTGGGTGCTCCCCCCAGTGCCCCCCCTGCCCTGTGTCTTCATCCCCATCCCCTGGCTCTGCCTGGGCCCAGGGGAACCTGAGGTTGGACGTTCAGAACAATGTCTGTGCTGAAAGGGGGGTCAGATCCTGGCCCAGGCTGCCCAGGGAGGGGGCTGAGTCCCCACCCCTGGGGGGGTTGAACAGAGGGGAGATGAGGTGCTCAGGGCTCTGGCTCAGCACAGCACAGGGATGGTTGGACTCCATGGGCTCAAAGGGCTTTTCCAACCTGGTGACTCTGTGATTCCCCTGTGAGTGTCACCTTCCTCTTGCTGCTCTGAGTGATGCCACGTGCCCCTTGCCCCTTCCTGGGCAGCACCATGACACCATGAGGATGGATTTGCTCTCACGCACGAGACTGTTCCTGTACCCCTGCTTGGAGAACAGCACCTCTCCTGACCCCCTGTCTCTTCTCTCCTCTTGCAGGGCAGATGCCAGGACCTGGTTCCATGCTCCCAGGACAGCCCATGCCAGGCCGGATGATGCCCAGTGTCTCAGCCAACATCCACCCAGCCGGCAGCGGGCCCCCCCCACCTGGCATGTCCCCCATGTCAGGGAACCTCATTGGCCCTCGTGTTCCTCTAGCAGCTCCAAATGGCATGTGTAAGTGGACCTGTGGTGGAAAATAGACCTGGATAGACCTGGGACTGGCTTTCCTGTCCCTGGAGAAGTGGCTGTATAGGTGAAACCTCATTATCCTGTAGGAATAACGGGCTCTGGTGCTAGAGGTGTGCTTGAAGCTTTAAGTGCTTCTCTCCCCTCAAGGCATCCAAACATACTCCACAGTCCTTTATCCTTATTTAGATCATCCCTTAGTTTATTTATGATGATGCTGAGGCTCCCTGGCCATTGTCAAAAGCCTCTCTTGACTTAGAAGAACACATGGTAGAGGTTCAGGAGGTAACTGTGGTTGAATCCTTACATGGCAGGGGTCAGGATATAACTCAGTCCAACAGGACCTTAGAATCATAGAATCCCAGACTGGTCTGGTTTGGGAGGGACCCCAAGGATCCCAGAGCTCCAACCCCCTGCCACAGGCAGGGCCACCAACCTCCAGGCCTGGAGCTACACAAGGTTGCCCACAGCCCCATCCAACCTGACCTTGAACACCCCCAGACACAGGGCACCCACCCCTTCTCTGGGCAGCCCCTTCCAGCCGCTCCCCACTCTCTCTGCAAAGAACTTCCCCCCCAATCTCTCATCTAACCCTTCCCTCCTTCAGCTTTAATCCATTCCCTTCACCTTACTGAAAGCCATGAAATTAAAAAGAGGGAATCCTAATTAGCATGAAGCCAAAGGTAAATTGGGAAAGATCCTTGTGTGGTGTAAAGCTCAGCAGCTCCAAAACAAATCTGACTTTACACCAGCCACAAAAACCTGCTGTGGTCAGAGGCTGAGGTGTGGGTGGTACTTGGAAAGGAGGGAAGGATCTGGCCAAACCCAGGAAGGAAAAGGGAAGAGGCTCTGGTTTGCACAGGGGGCTCTGCTCTGAGTTCCTTGGGGCATAAGCCATCCCTGGGTCACTTGCAGCTTGAGACAAGCCCCTGGCCTGCAGTGGTTTAACCCCCCCAAAATGTCACTCCACATAACTGTCATCACATGGGTGGGAGCTGCAATTGCTTGTGCCTCTCCCAAAAAATAACTGGGGGAAGCCATCCTGGTTGGGCCTCAGCTGAAGGGAGCTGCTGAGGAATACCAACCCAGCAACCTCAGCCAGCACAGCTTTCATCTCAACCCTGGTTTCATCCAGACTCCTCATTCTTCCAGTACTCCAGCATTCCTCTGGTTTCCTTCCCTTTCTCTGAGCCTCTGGGAATCCCTTCTGTCAGGTTGCATTCCTCCTTCCTCCTCTCTTCCCTTATCTTGATTTCTGGGTGGGTTTTTCCCCCCTCCCCTGCTAACCAAGTCAGTCATGTCCCATTAGCATCTCCTCTCCATGCATGAGAGCCAGCCTTTTGTATCCTGTGCTTCCTTCTTCCTCCTCACTGCATCTGTGGATCCCTCTGCTTTAACCTACATAACACTGGGAGAGCTTAAGTGCTGTTTAGATAAAATCCATTGGGCATCTATTTTAAATGGAAAAGAGTCATAATCCACAGGCAGGACCTCAATGAGGGGATAGTGTCCCCCCTCAGCAAGCAGGCTGATGATCCAAAGCTGGGAGGAACACTGTGCTGCCATCCAGTGAGGCCTGGACAGGCTGGAGAGCTGGGCAGGGGGGAACCAGATGGATGGGGTTTAATAAAAGCAAGTGGAGAGTCTGGCACCTGGGGAGGGATAACTGCTGGAATCAGGACAGGAGCTGCTGGAGAGGAGCTCTGTGGAGAAGGACCTGGGGGTGCTGGGGGGTGACAGGGTGGCCATGAGCCAGCAGTGTGCCCTGGGGGCTGAGAGAGACAATGGGATCCTGGGGGGCATCAGGAGGAGTGTGGGCAGCAGGTCACAGGAGGGGATCCTCCCCCTCTGCTCTGCCCTGGGCAGGCCCCACCTGGAGTGTTGTGTCCAGCTCTGGGCTCCCTCTCAGCGTTGGGATCCCTTCTCAGTGTTGGGGTCCCCTCTTGGCGTTGGGGTCCCTCCCAGCATCCTTCTCACTGTTCTCTCCTCTCCCTGCAGATCCCCCTCCGGCACAGCCACCTCCACCAGCAGAAGGGGTGACCCCACCTCCAGCAGGAGCCCCCCCAGCCTCAGCTGCTCCCTAAGCCTCCACGGAAGAAGGAACTTCTCCAGCAACACAGTGGTGACCAAAAATGAATTCCTCAGTTACTTTCTGTTCCCTCAGGAGGTTTTCACCTCCCCTTGGCCTGCCCCAGGCCTGTGTGTGTACCTACACATACACAAGCACATAGACACAGCGTTTTACCCCCCCCCCCTCAACCTCTCCCCACTGCTTTAACCTTGGCAGTACTCAGCATTCCCTTGGGAAGGCTTGGATTGAAGATGCTGGTGGTGCCTCCCATGTTGCTGATGGGAAGTCCTTCATGCTCTGGTCCACTCACCTTTTGGAGCTCAGCTCTTGTTTCTCTCATCTTGGTCTTTTTGAGCTTTGGCTTCCCCCAGAAAGGGTAAAACAAAACCCCCCCCCCAAACTCCAACTGTTTGCAGTGGAGGAGTTAACCAAGCTTTGGGGTGTAGCCACGTCCCCTCTCCACCTGTGGCTTCATGGTTTGGGGTCTCCAGGCAGAGAGCAAAGCATTGAGACCAGCACCCAAACCAGGGATTCAAGCAGAGAAGGAAAACAAGGGTGTGCTGTAGAGTGTGAGGTGTGGGAATCCCAGCACCTCCAGCACAGCCCCCTGATCAATAAGAGCAGTAGCTGAATCCTGGGGCTGCCTCACTAACTTATTAAAGAAAATATTGATCCAGCTAGGAGCCAATCAATTGGAATGCAACCACTCAATGGCAGGAGTTTTCTTGCTCCAGCTTTTTCCCTTTCTTTTGCTTTTGCAGGTAGTAGCTGAACCTTCCCCTGAGTAGATTGGTACAGTAGCCAACTGAGGAATAAACCCATGATTTTTAGTCCCTCTTTTTTGGAGCATATACTTTTTACTTTTTAAAATGAACAAAAAAAAAACCCCACCCCCAAACCTAGAAGTAGATAGAGAGGAAGTGCTAGGGGATGGGATTGGGTTGGGATGGGATGGCTGGGGTGCTGATGCCACAACTACCTCCAGGTACGTGTCTTTGGGACAGCTCAGGCATCACCCTCCACTTGCTGACCTCCCATGGGCTTGTAGGGATGGGAAGGGGCTTCAACCAGCAAACCCAGGAGTGCTCCTGGAGCGAGGCCTCCAGCCCACCACAGCTGCTTGGGTGGTAGTGAGCACGACAGATCCTTTGCTGGCTGTGGTGGGGGTCTTGCTCTTCAGGGTCTCTCCCCTCTTCCTGGCATGATGCCTTGCTCAGCTGAAGCTCTGACAGCTTGGCATGGTTCAAGGGCAGCTCTTGGCCCCACCACATGTGGGCTGGAGGTCTGAGGCTTGCCCAGAGAGATGAGAACCCCCCAAAATAATCCTCAACCCCCAAAACCACTCCCACATTGCTAAGGATTGGCTTCCAGGAGCGCTTGGGTGATGGACTCAGTGTGTTAATGGTTGAACTTCCCAGCTCCTGAGGGTGCCAGGAGCATGGTGTAACCCTTCCAGGGACCTCCCTCCTTCCCCTGTGTAGGAACAACCCTTTCCACCCTCAAGCTCTGGAGAAGCCACAGTGCCTGGCAGCAAACAGCCAGGCTCTGCCTCCCTCACCCCAAGGAAACTCCTCCCGTTGTTACCTTCCCCCTCTGGGGGCTTTTTGGGGTGAGTGAGGGGGGTTTTCTGCTTTCAGAGCATTAGTCTGGTTTTAGAATCACCTCAGGTTGTTTTTAGCTTGATCAACTTCAAATATAAAGGATCAGGGTGGAGTCTATTTTTTACTGTCCTAGTGGTGACCTTAGGGAGAGCCCCAATTCTCCACACGGTCGTCTTTCTGTATAAATGATAACTCCACCTCCTGACTTTTTTCATCTGATCCTGTGTACAGGGCTGGTTTTATTCCTGCCAATTCCACCTGGTTTTGTGAAATAAAATTTAAAAAAAAAAAAAAAAAAGTGGGTTTTGTACAAAGCTTGTGCCTCTTGGCCTGGCCTCTCCTTTCCCCTCCTTGGGTGAGCTGAGAAGCGTTGGTACTATCCATCTAGGTCTCTTTTTCTGCCCTGCTCAGGCTCCACCTGGAGTGTTGTGTCCAGCTCTGGGCTCCCTGGGCTAGAAAAGCCAGGGATCTCCTGGAGAGAATCCAGAGGAGGCTCTGGAGATGCTGAAGGGCCTGGAGCATCTCCCCTGCCAGGAAAGGCTGAGTGAGCTGGGGCTGTTCAGCTGGAGAGAAGCAGCCTGAGAGGGGATCTGATCCCTGGGGATCAAGAGCTGAAGGGTGGGACCCAGGGGGCCATGGGCAGCCTCTGCTCAGTGTCTGTGGGGACAGGACAAGGGGCCATGGGCTCAAGTTGGAGCCCAGGGAGTTCCCCCCAATGTGGGGAAGAACTTCTTCCCAGTGAGGGTGAGGGAGCCCTGGGACAGGCTGCCCAGGGGGTGTGGAGTCTCCTTCTCTGGAGAGATCCCAGCCCCTGTCCTAGGGACCCTGCTTTGGCAGGGGGTTGGACCCCAGGGGCTCTGGGGGGCCCTTCCCACCCCTGGGATTCTGTGACTGTGATTCCCAGGTTCTTCAGCCTCTTTCTGTCCCTTCCTGGGTTGAGCCCAACACAAGGTGGCCCCATCCTGAGACTCAGCTGTAGCCACAACGTGCCCACCAGCCACAACCTGTGGCCCAGCAGCTTGGGGCTGGGTGGCTTTGGTCACCTCCTAGGGAAGGGGAGGCCCCGTTTCCCATAGCTGGGGGCTGAGTGAGCTGGGGCTGTTCAGCTGGAGAGAAGCAGCCTGAGAGGGGATCTGATCACTGGGGATCAAGAACTGAAGGGTGGGACCCAGGGGGCCATGGGCAGCCTCTGCTCAGTGTCTGTGGGGACAGGACAAGGGGTGATGGGCTCAAGTTGGAGCCCAGGGAGTTCCCCCCAATGTGGGGAAGAACTTCTTCCCAGTGAGGGTGAGGGAGCCCTGGGACAGGCTGCCCAGGGGGTGTGGAGTCTCCTTCTCTGCAGAGATCCTAGCCCCTGTCCTAGGGACCCTGCTCTGGCAGGGGGTTGCACCCCAGGGGCTCTGGGGGTCCTTCCAACCCCTCCAGCTCTGTGATTCTGGGGCTGCGTCTCCGGCTACGCTGCAGAGGACACAAAGCCTGAGCTTCTCACCCACCAAGGTGGGAGACTCTGGATTCAAGGCTCTGAGCAGTGGTTCTTTCAGGTTTAAAAGCCTAATGAAGGGTGGATGGAGTCAACCCAGTGCTTGAGGCTTGAGAGGATTATTTCCTTTTGATTCCCACTTTCCCACCGTGCTGACTCGCTCCGACTCGCGCTCCCCATTCCCTGCTGAATGACACCCTGAAGTGGCACAGCTGAATAGAGGAGACCTGGGTGTGCTGACCTAGCAGGGTCCTGCTGTTCCTCTGTTCCCCAACCAGCTTCACTGTTAATTGTTTAATTCAGATGCTCCTTCAGGGCTCTGTGTCCGCTGCTGGGCGCTGCTGGTATCCTTTGCCTGTTTGATTAAACCAGGAATCCCATCTGGATTGGATTCAAAATCCTCCTGCTGCTTCTCCTCATAAGGGCTTCTTCATCTGAAGATCTATCAGCTCCTCTTCCCAGGCATCCAGGGGCTGTAATGCCTGCAGTCCCCAGCTCCCTGAGGCTGATGAAGGAGAAGGATGGGGATGGAGATACGTGCGGGTACGGGACACCCTGTGCCATCCCCATCCCCAGTCAGGGATTCCTCTTGCTGGTGTTGGGAGGTCCCTGGGGTCTGCTGGCTGGTGGGCTCCTCAGTGCTCCTGAAGGTAGGGAAGGGAGCAGACAGGAGCCCTGTGCACCATCCATCCTTCTCCAGATGCCTTCAGCAAGGGTTGTCCCTTGTGATTGCACCCCTCGTCCTGCCCCACCGCCGGTCATTGTCACGTCTCCTCTCACCTTGAAGACACTTTGCCTAAGGAAAGGGAAGGTTCTGGGGGATCATAGTGCCAGTTCTTGAGCAGCTTTTTCTCTTCATCGACCTTCAGATGTTTGCAGCCACAGCAGATGATCAGGTTGGTCATCTGGGTCAGCCTGATCTGGCTGAAGATGATCCTACTTGCTGCAGGGGTTCGGTTCCCTTCCCCACCCCCCACCACCCACCATGGCATTCTTAGGGGGCTGAGGCTGGGCTGTGCCAGTAATTAACAGCTGAGTGGAGGGCTAGGGGCACTTGGGGACATCGATTCTGCTGTGTGGAGGTGGAGCTGATCCTGGTGATGGGGTGGGAGTGGGCTGGGCATGGAGTAGTGCGAGCAGGTTCATCCCCCTTCACAGCCCTGGGGTAAGGTGGGTTCAGGATGGGGCTCCAAACAGGCTCCATGTCCTCTGCCAAACTGCAGCCAGCTCTCTGGAGATGTGAGGGTGGGTGGCAGCTTCTCTGCTTGGTGCTGAGTCCTCTGCCCTGTCCAAAACCTTCACTGGCCCTCTGCTGATACCCACTGCAGGGGGTCAGCTCTTTGTCTGACTGATGTCACTCTGACAGGGGTTTCCTATGGCAGGAGGAGCGATGGGGCAGAGGGTCAAGACCCTGCCTGCCCCCATCTCCCTCCTGGCATCCCCAGCTCCCTGTCCTGTGCCCCCTAAAAACCTGCACTTCTGTTTGCTTGGGGTTTTTCTTGTCAGACTTCAAACCAAAAATACACCTTGGGACACCCAGAGAGCTTGGGGTGCCTAGAAACGTGGGTGCACATGGTGCTCTGACACCATTACCCCAATTCCTCTGCCTTTCTCCTCAAAAAAAGCTTTGAAACAAAGGATTTGGGGAGGCTGGAAACCCCTTTTCAAACTCAGGGGGTTTTATAGCACCAATGGGCACCCCCAGCCCCCATGGCCGATCCCCCAAATCCCACGAGGACACGATGTGCCCCAGACAGCTGGTGGCAGCGTGGCTCAGAGTGACCCACCAAGGGCTTTGGCTGTGCTGGTGCCAGTCCCTTCCCTGGCTCTCTAGGAACAGCATCACTGTGTGTCTCTGCCACTGCCCCCCTGGGAAGTCCCCCTTTCACTGGGACCCCCCGCTGCTGCTGGGGGGTGACAGCGTGGGCCCCTGGAGCAGCCCTGGGAGCTGTGGGGGGATGAGGTGTCCCGTGGAGGCAGCACCCAGAACCCCATGGGTGATGCACTGGGATTACTCTTCCAAACTCCCTCCTTTTCTCTGTGCCCAGACTGGTGCCTCTGCCAAAACCAGCAGCCTGGGGTGAGTGGCAGTGCTGCTGTCACCANGAGCCTGGTGGGGAGGAGGAGGAGGAGGAGGAGCACTGCTCCAGCAGACCTGGACCAGCCTTTCCCATGGCTCAGGTTCAGCCCCATCCCAGCTGGAGACCCTGAGGGCCATCTCCTTGCCAAGCACTCATCCTGTGCTGCTGGCAGAGCCCCCAGATCCCTGTGGGATGCGTTCCATGGGAATCCCCTGCTCGCTCCGGGCGCTGGCAACCAGGAGGATGCAGAGAACCCACTGGAGCAGCACCAGGCTGTGCCTGGGGAGGATGCTCAGCGCAGGGCTGACGTCTGGTCCTCTCTGCTGCTGGGACTCCTGCTCTCCTCTCCCAAATGGAACAGCACCTTGGAGGCCATTAAATACCCCTGACCTGCTGTGAGAGGGGCACGGGGTGTGTGGCACCACCAAGGTTCAGCTCTTCTGCCCTCCTGAGCTTCCCCCCTTCATTCTCCTTGGGGGGAAGTGTCTTCACTCCCTGTCCTTACCCATGAAACAGCCACTTTGACTTGTCCTGGTGTTGGGCAGTAATAGAAGCAGAGCCTTGAAGCTAAAAACCATTCCTGAGGTGCATTTGGTGCCCTGTTGGCAAAGCTGCGAGTGCTGAGCTGGTTCCTTGTGCCAGGAAGGGGGAGTGGAAGCAGAGGAGGTGCTGGTGCCCACAGCTGGCTCACCCCTGGGTGCTGCAGGGTGATTTGTCCCCACAGGCCCTGTGAATGCCTCATGCACGAAGGGTGTGGCATCAAGGTGCTGTGCTCAGTGGGCATCAAGGTGCTGTGCTCAGTCCTTGGGGTGCAGCAATGCTCAGTCCTTGGGGTGCAGCGATGCTCGGTCCTTGGGGTGCAGTGATGCTCCATTCTTGGGATGCAGCAGTGCTCAGTCCTAGGGATGCAATGATGCTCCATCCTTGGGGTGCAGCAGTGCTCAGTCCTAGGGATGCAATGATGCTCCATCCTTGGGATGCAGCAGTGCTCAGTCCTAGGGATGCAGTGATGCTCCATCCTTGGGATGTAGCGATGCTCAGTCCTAGGGATGCAGTGATGCT
>VZTU01026458.1:0-22693 GCA_013400835.1 Zapornia atra
TCCTTCTCAGCAGGGCTACTTTCTCTGTCCTTCTAAAAAAGCCAGTATCCTTCCATCCCAACACTCTAGTCATAAAAGTCATCCCATCACGTCTCTATGACACCAGTAAGATCATAACCCTGCAAGTGTGTTCACATCTCTAACTCATCTTATTTGTTCCCCATGCAACTTGTGTTTGCATAGAGGCATTTCAGTCGGTGGCGCGATGAAGCTGACTGATTATAAAAAATGCTTTGTTCCTACTAGACTGTCTTCCATGGAAAATATGCAAGATTTTCATGGAATGCCTTTAAATCCTACACTTAAATGAACCTTATGGGTCTTTCCACTCGTTTCTCTTTTGTTGTAAATTACTTAATGTTAGAACTGCTCTGAAGGTTTTCCCAGATTTCCAGCCGTAGAGATCATGGTACATTTTCAAACTGGACAGCTTTTCCTGCTTTGTCAAATGTCTGTTTTGTTTAGGACTGCTTTGCACTTGGAAAGCCAACTATTCCACTTGTTTTTACTGTTTTGAAGGCAAAAGGTTATTAATCCTTATGTTAGTCTGTTCATGCACAGGCCTTGCTTTTTGGAAAATATTTGCTAGTTTTTTCTGACTTCTGGCTTCTGTATCAAGAGATGGGAAGAATATTTGTTACAAGCAAATGTAACAGTTTGACTTTTTAGACTTTAGAAGTCATAAAGAATAGTATTTTTTGTGTAATGCCACGAAGACATCATTACACCACAATTTGTGTAATGGGAAGGATTATCAACCTATTGGTCTATTAATGATCATGAATGGACGTTCCCCTTGAAACACGCATTTATCTTCCCGTAGATATATTGATTTTAAAAAGCCAAACCCCTCGCTTCTTCATTTTTCCCTTCCCTCGTGTTCTCAAATAATCATTAAAACACATTGTGGTTTAACGTGCCTATAAATCGTGCCACTCTCTGCACAGTAACTAATGCTTGAATGACTAGACACGGCCGGTCTTACGCATTCAGAAAGGGCTGGTGCAACACTTGCCTGGGCCCTGGGCACGGTCTCTTCCTCCTCACCGCTCAGCATGCGTTTCTGCCCTGTTGAGGCTGTGAAGACCTCGTACCCGTGGCAGTCCTAATTTGAAACCACTCACATCTGTATCTTCATTAACTCTTACCATGCCTCCCCAAGGTAGGATCTTTCCTCTCATGCTAAATGTTCAACCACAGAAAGAACCAATTCAGGTTTTGGTGGCTCGGAGAGGGAAGCCGAGTGCCGCAGGCCAGGGATGGGGCAGTGGTTTAGACCTGCTCTCCAAGGGAAGGGGATGCTGCTCCAGGCCGAAACTTTCTGCTGTATTAAATAGGATATAATATGCAGGCAGAAGTGGAACATCTCTGTTTTGGCAAAGGTAATGATCCTGGCAGGGGAAAGAAGTTAGACGAAATCAGAACATTTGGTTCCAAAAGTCTACTGTGCTCTCCTTTTTTTTTCCTCCTTAGTGTACACATATGATTTTGAAATATTTTCTCTGCTAATTTTAGGATGAGGCTGTTCTTAATCTTTGTCCTGTGAAGAGCGCTTGCACTGTTTTTTCCCTCGTTCAAAGCCTCCTGGACACGCTGTGGCTGTAAGCACAGGGCTGAGGGTACACAACAGCTGCCAAAGGCAGCGTATGCATGTCAAAGTGGAAATGATGGGAGAGCGGGTGGTGTTGTGCCTCCAAGGAGAGGATCTTTGTGCCAGACGTATCCTCAGGAGAGACATATTTGGACTGCCAAGACACAGCAACTCTCTTCCCCACCAACTCAGGCCATGCAACAGCAGCAGCGGCATCCCACCGTCGGGGTGAGGATCCCAGACCTCATCACACTGGAGCAGATCAACCCCTCAGCACCTATGAGTGGTCTTCCCTGCTGTGAGGTGGTGGAGCTGCCAGAACACCCATGTCTACTGCCTCTTCAATCAGGCCTGGCAATACCACACTGCCAAGAGCAGCCAAACGGCAAAGAGGACAGCTGTAATGCTCACTCCCCATCTAATCCCTTACACGAGCCACTGTACGCTGGAGCCACGACTTAACATGCAGCAGAGGAGCCGTGTGCGTGGCAGCTCGGCTTTTTATTCACAAGGCAAAACAGTCCCCACTGGCAGCTGAACAGGCAGGCCCCTCGGGGGACCAATTACTCCGACGTGTGCTGTACAAACTGCGGCAGGCAGCCGCCAGCTCCCCGGGGAGATGCTCCGCTGGGCTTCGTGAGCAGGAGCCAGCCTGATCCTCTAGACAGAAGTTGTTCCTCATGTCAAAACTGCTGCTAATGACACAATTAACTAACCGGGGACTACTGAGGAGCTCTTAATTAGGTAAACACTGCTCGGTGAAAAAAAAAGGAAAAAAAAAAGTGAGCGCCCGGTTCTGAGCGTACTGGTTCGTGTCAGGCTGCTGGGAGGTGAAGCCTCCGCCCGTGGATGAGGAATCTGCTTGAAGGTCTAATTTAGGTGGTAAAACCGTAACTCAGCTGGGAATTCCCTTTCATGCAGAATTAAAAATAAGTGCTAGAAACAGCTCAACTGCTTGCAGAGACACCCTAGAAGTATTTAAAATATTTCATTTCATATAGAGAAGAATATTACTTCCTTAACCCGAGCAGCGGCACAGAAACTGCTGTCTAATTTTAAGTGGATCAACTGGGAAAATTTCAGAGGCAAAACCCAGGGGGAGACTACAGAAATGTCTTGAATTCTCCATATGATAATGGGCCTGGTGCAGTGCGTGGAAATCAAGAGAACAAATCAAAGATCCTACAGCCCGAGCAACTGCAAACTTCATGGACTCCTCATTGCAGGGTCTGGAAAAATGAAGACCACCACAGCCACGTGTTTCTTTTACCCCTGCAGTCTGTTATTACTTAGTCCTGCATGTTGAAAGAAACCCCACAGTGTGTAGCTGGTATTGGCTGGCTGAAATTTAGACTGAAATTTTTAAAGGAGCCTCGGGGAGTTGAAGTCCAGGTCAGTGGGATTTGGGCCTCCAACTCTCAAAGGCTTTTCTCAAATGAAATGTTGAATCCTGTCTTTATCTAGGTATTTTCAGGTTCCATTGCCGCAGTTACCACATGAGGACCACTGGCTGCACAGTCTCTGGCCGGATGCCCGCCTGCTTAGCACCGCAAAACAGCGAGCAGGGTGTGAGACGATGCCATGAAACCACTGCAAAAGGTAAAGCAATGCCCCTGGCAGATAGGAGAGCTTACTGATGTACTGCAAAGAGCTCCACCCTGTAGTGCTAATTAAATGGGAATGTCAGGAGAGCTCTTATCACATGTTAAGGGGTCAGCAAGCAGTATGTCTGCAATGGGTAAACGTGGGTGGGAATTCAAAATCTCTTCTTTCTTAGCACCTTTTACCAGCAAGTTTTACCATGTCTTGCCTATTCAAGTTTTACTTTCATTAAGCACATAGATTACCGGAGAATTCAGCTAATCTATCTGTAGTATACAACAGAGCAATTTGCACCAGGCAGCTCTAAAACCTCTTCTGTCACCTCCGGGAGGTACAGATCGAGTTATTTTAGATGTGTCTCAGTCAGACCCCAAGATGCTTTGTTTTTTGTTCTGCATACCCTCACAAAATTCATGGTTGGTGGGGAGGGAGAAGAAGAACTATTGCTTTGATACCAATGATCTCAATGCAGCTCTCAAGTTTTCTGTCAGGAGAGTAGGACCACAGGCATTTTAAGAGCAGCAGTGTTCCTTCAGCACTATCCTGTATCAAACAACCCTAAGAAATTTGAAGGGAGTTCACCAAATCTATGTAGTGATTATTTATAGTATTATCTGCGCATATGGGAACTTCCTTTCCACCCGTTCCAATTAGTCATTGGCGCATGCTCTGATGGATATCAAGTTAATAAAGTTCCCCTCCTGATATACACATTCTCTTTCAGATTAATTATCTTTGTATCAGTGTAAGAGCTTTTCCAGATGAGACCTGTTAAGTTTCACGATAACTCCAGCGGTACCTCTGTCTAATGAAGGAATGGAAATGATTTGTTATACTTTGGTTGTGATTTTCAATGCTTGCTGATTAGCTGTTTGAGATAGATGTTAACTTCATAGCAAGAGATAGAGAAGTACCTTGCACAGTGTCACTCAGTCTAAAATATCTCTCTTCTCTTGGTCTCCTTATTTCCTTTGTGGGCAAACTCTAACAAAGCATCATCTTCACTAGGTGGAAAGAGTAGCCCTAGGACATGTATCTCATTACTGGATTCACTGATGAAGTTTTTTGAAACATGGAAAGACATTTTTGTCGCACATATTTTTTAAGATTTTATCTGTTTGCTTGCTCTCTTCACCCCCTGGTTTCATTCTTCTCATTTCTATCTTTAGAACTTACCTGTGTTTATTTATGCTGTTTCTTTCAGCTGCACTAGATTCAGATTTCCATTTTCTGGTGCATACCAGCACGGTTTGAATAACCTCTTGAACTCTGCCATTTAATCCCATGCGTGTTGTTTTATTTTTTGTCCATTGCTTCCTTTCCAATTTAGCCACATACCTTCTGTAGCTCTTCTTATGGGTTGTGCAGGGCATGCACTCAGTCCCCCTGCTGAGTCTAAGGATTTTAATTTCCCTGTTTTTGACATTAGGGTCTTTCTCAACCGCTTCCTCCATTTTAGAATTTCCCCTGTCTGAAGTTCACTGTTACCAATGTAGTTTTGGGGTATGACTCTTCCCTTGCCGAGATAGAATTGAACTATATTGTGGCCACTGTTGTTTCTGATTTAACTTGGAACTGCTTACCAAGCCAAAACTAGCTGTGCCATAGACATAATTTTTCTATGCAGAAAATTTCCCCTACTATTAGCCCAGTATTTTTGTGAACATCTAAGGTCACCACAAACCATTGTTTGTTTGACTCAGCTGCCTAGTCTTCCTCAATACTGCAAGTTCCCTACTTCATACAATTACTGGGGCAGAGCAGCACCGTTTTTTGAGGGCTGCCTTGCTGTTTAATAACACATTTGATAAAGAGCTGGCTTTCAAACTTGTTAGTCCATCGAGAACTGGCCTGGATGGAAAATTTCCAACTTTTCCACTTTCTTGGCAAAAAACAGAAGTGAAATTAATGTAGGGAGCAGATTGAAAGAATGTAATGACATTTCATAATTGAAGACATCCAGTTCAGAGGGAACAATAAGTTTATGTTCTTTCTTACTGTTTTCTCATGCTGTCTTCTCGAGATGCAGAAAATCAAGGAGGGTCAAAGTGTCCCCCTCATTTCAAAACATGGAAATTCCCCATCGAAACAAAATAGCCCAAGGTAATTAAGGTTTGGATGTTGTTAACTAGGCCCTCCTTCCTCCTTCTTCTCCTGTAACAAAGCAAAGATGAGATGCACACAAAACATCACACATGGAAGGATCGCTGATGGGGGCTGGGTGCGTACCTTGTACTCTAGGCACCTTGCCATGCTGGGGACTCCAGCACCAGATCCAGACACTCGTATCCACATCACCTCCAGGGATACCTCAGCAGAGAACAATGTCAATTCACTGTGCAGAAAATAAGTTATTTCTAAGCCATTTTTTGACACGTGCAGGCTAATCAACAGCTCACTACAGATACATCGAATCAGAAAGGTGTGGTACACAAATCTGCCAACTGCACCAGACTTTATTTCCGGCGGCTCCTCTGCTCCGGTTTTGTATGGGAGGAACCTCAGAGCCTCCTTAGCAATGGGGTGGAGAGCGCATGTCACAGGCAATGAGCAAGCGTGGGCAAGCTGGTCACTCGAACCCTGACTGAGCAAAAACCTTCAGAGCATGCCTCATGGTTGTTCAAGTTCAGTGCTTGTCTGAGGAGGGACTAGCAAATCACTTTGGTCCTCAGAGCCCTTCTGAAGCAATTTTTCTCTGGCCTACAACAAGTGTTTCAGTGGCAGCAGGCAATATCATGTCTGTATCTATCTAGCATAAACCATGTCAGTTTGATGGGGGTTTCTCTCTTTTTTCTTTTTTTTTTAAAGCTATTGATTTTTTTTCCTCCTTTACGTACACCAAAGCTATTGACTGCAATAGCTCTGAAACCAAAACCGCAATTACAATGTTTATTTTTAGGACCCTGGCTTGTGTCACCAATTTAGAGAAGATGTGGTTAGGCTAACCGTCACTCACTTCTACTGCTTGCAATTTTGTCTTTTACATTTGTATGAAGCCAATTATCAGAACAACAGAATGTTTCTGTTCCAGGACCGTAGATAATTGATAATTTGAGAGGAAGTCAATGCAACTTGAACATTTCGGTTTGTCAGGTCTTTCTCATGCAGCTTATGAGCTGAATATAGGAAGACTCTACCTTAAAAAAATCTAAACAGGTAAAAAGGACTTTATAAGATATCACCACCAGCACTAGCCTCCTGTCTTGGCAGGCACCAAGAAATAAATGGCCATAGAAAGAGTGGCCATGGGAAATAAGCCTGACAGTTAAGCTTGGCTTAGCTGCTGCACATGTTTCCATGGCTCTGAGCATAGAAGATTTTAACTAGTACTAGCAGTACTATCAGGTCTTGTGTATTCTTTTTAATACTGTTGCTGCTGCCTCAGAAGTTGGGCTGTGGACTTTTCCTGCTCTCTATAGCGTGTCCATTTTGAAAATTTGGCCTGTGGCAGCTCTATTCAGTGCTCTGAGCCAGTCTGATCTGTCAGCACTCTATGCCCATTTTGCTGAGGAGCAAAAGACTAACACGTAAGACTGAAAAATCTAGTCTGCTGTGAAAGGATGCAGCTAAAATAACATTACCACTTATAGCTCAAAACATTTTGGATCATGCACAGATTTTAATGAGGTGCTTCTATATCGTTGGAAAACCAGCCATCACAACAGCTTTGCCAGTAGTTTGACAAGTGAGTGGCACCTGATGTCACTTGCCAGAGACTCTAATTCACTCAGCATATCACTGCTGCAACCTGTCCATCAGTAAGAAGAGCTGGAAAAGGCAAACCTCCCAAGTTGAAGAGGGAAAGGGGGAAGAGCCTCCAGATAGCTCTGGACTTTACTCTAGATTCTGGTGCTTAGAGAGAGAGGTTTTTGAGACCCAACCTTACAGCCACAGGGCAAAGTCCCTGGGAAGCTGACGATGAGAAGATAGGCCCCTGCAAACAAAAGTTGAGACTAAGCCATCAGCCACCTTTCTTGGTGTGGGAGTGTGTGTGGCTCTGCACCGTGGGAAGAACAAATGGGAGGATCTGGGACCTTCCCTTGCACCCCTGGAGCTTGGGGAGCAGGACAGTTATTGGCATTTCTTTTAGGGAATGTTCCTCATCTTGGCCTGCCCCATGCCATGCCAGCACAGGAGGTGTAGAGTGGTGGCACAACCCACCTCCTGGTTCTGTCACCTCCATTTCCCCTCCCCACACTGTTCTTTCCCTGCTCCCCTGCACATCAGCAAGCCTGGTCACTGCAAAGGCAGATGCTTGGGTCTGTGCCCATCCCCATGGATGCTGTGAAGGGATATCTCACCTGTGGACTTCTACAGCCACTGACAGCATTTCAGAAACAGTAAGTGTTCCCCAAAATACAGTTGTTTACATGCTAAGTAAATGGGAAATGATTAAAGAGTGGGCTTATGGCATTTGAGAAGGTGGGAAATAAGCTACAAGGTATAGATGTGTGTGCCAGCATGTAGTGACAAGTGACTGAAAGCATACTGCTTGGTGGCAGAGATAGTTTCTGCTCAGACCCTGCCGACCGAGAATCCAAATGAAGAGAGTTGAGGTGAAACAGTATGTAGCACCCAGGACCCAGAAAGTCACTTTAGCAATCAGAAGACAAAAATTAACGAGGACTTTGCTGGAAAGGAATAATTCAGGAGGGAAACTGTTCTCATTAGGATTAGATAACAGGCAAGAAAAATGTAATAGAAACCAAATGAGGGATAAAATTCTGGAGAAGAATTAACTTTCTGGGACAGACGCTAAAAACAATCCAGAGAAATTCATCCGCTCTGTTTGGAAAAAGAGATCAAGGATTAGGTAATTTAAAAGGCCGGTGAATCATTTGCAGTGAATAATTTATTTTGTAAATGTGGCTTAATTTACTGCTCAGAAAAAGTCTACAAGCAGGTTATGAATTAATCGGCATGCATTTCCCAGCTGTTTATGAATAATGTTTGGTGCAGTTTGTTCACATGAATTCTTTGGAAGTAGCAGTTTTTAACCTGATCTGGCTTTGGTTAGCAAAGCAAGTAACTTACGTTGCGTCTTCTCCTTTCCTTTCTGATGGGCATCATTCTTAATTCTGTGTAAGCACTTGAGTTAATGACTGAGCCTGGCCACTCGTACGAGCCCTTTGGGTACTCGAGGTTCTCCATGCTTGAAACATTGTCCAGGCCACCATTGGGGTTGCTGCTGGCTGGCTTGTTCTCTGTACAGATGGTAAATCTCATCATCAGGTGTTTCATGGCATTGCTTCATCAGAGGTTTGGTAGCACGTGTTGGCATTAAATCCTTTTCGCAGTGAGATGCTCTGAGATCTGCCCAGAGATCTCCATTGGAATGAGCGGGCTTGCACCAGTGCTGCACCCTCGTTTGTCTGAGCAATGCCTGGCACCTCACAGGGTCTCCTCATACTTATGGGTGCCAACGTGTGCAGCCAAAGGGTAAAAATACCATAGGCATAGATTTATGATCATACAGCTGTGTTCCTAAACAGCCTGAGGAGAAAATTAGTGAGACATACTAAATTTCTTTGCAGTCTAGGTCCTCACAGAGGCCGATTTTTTTGTTGATAGGACTGCTTGACAAGAGGGCATCACTCCCTGAAGAAAGATCAGGGTGGAAATTCACAAGTTTATCCTGTTTATTACCCAGAAAAATATTTTTTACCTCTGCATGCGATTTGGATGTTTTAGGTGGGAGGCATTTGTATCATGGGAGCTCAGAATAGAAAGAATGGCCTGTCTCCAAGGGTCCAGCCTTGTGATGAGGCTCCCTTTGGCTTTGTAAGAGAAGGGGTAACAGTGGTTAGATACAACATTAGGGCACATTTTGATTGAAAAATAAATTAAAATCTACTGTTCCCTTTTAGTTAGGGCAATTGCAGAGGTTACTGCAGGACTTCCAAAGAGCTAAGCATTGTTTTCTAGTTGACTGTGCCTCTTTCAGATGTCTTGGAATTTAAGTCTAGTATCTTGCCCTGTATTGCTTCATTTTAAATGCATGCCACCATTTCTGCTTCACTGCAGTACCCATCCAATTAAATCTAACTTAAAAAGAAAGAAAGGGGAAAAAAACTCTCCACATACATTATACTAAATGACTTTCTTGACATATTTGGGAATTAGCAAAAAGCAAGAAACCTATTTAACAACTTGCAACGTATATGATTTTAACATCCAGACTTACAATAGCTGTTCTTTCATCTATAAATTAAATGTATAACAAAGCCATAATTAAAGACCTTACTAGCAAAACTTTTCAATGGTGTGTTCATTGCAATGGACTTTGAAGCACCTTCAATTGGAGCAATGGGAATTCTTCTGGACAATACTACAAGCTGCAGATACAGCTTAGTTAATTACAAGCAGAGATTTCAGTATTTATTCCTCCTGCCAAAATCCTTGCGCAGTGCAACAGAGAACTGCTTTTCCCTCGTGCTTGCTTACTAATGCTGCTAGAATGTGAATATAAAACAATACCTGTCTGTCTCTCTTGATCCTAGACACAATTATTAGGCTTTCATGCTAATTTCCCTGTCTATTGAGTTAAGACTGGATTAAGGAGGCAGAATTTCTACATGCAGTTACGCTTCTCTAAATTTTTCAAGGTAACGCTCAATGACTGGAGGTACAAGGCAGCTATTGTTTAAATACCATGGGGTTCTCTGCCACCACCTCTTCTCACCCCCTCAGAGATGCTGCAGTGCTGATGGCAACAGTGATGGAAATTGCTCTCAGTCTACCTGAATGCAGAACACAGCCTAGAAATACTATCTCCTATAAAAGACTAGCAAGTGTTCCTGGAACACCACGTGCTTGGATGCCTGGTCTAGGGATTCAAACCAGCATGAAGCCAGGGCAGTGCATCAGCATACGGGAATTGCCCTGATTCCCTCCCCAAACATTCGAATAGTGCTTTGCTCAACCTTGCCCTGTCATTTGGAAGCCAGCAATTAAATCCAGAGGTTTATTCAAAGATTATGGGGCCACTCTGAAAAATAGCAGAGACACGGTTCTGGAGCAGTGCTCGTGAGGCAGAGTCCCCTTACCAGTCCCTTCACATAAAATCTTTCAACACCCGATCACCTCCGCGTGAAGCCCGCTCCTGCTGGAAGGCTGCACCACAACCTCGGGCCACCGAGGGCTGGAAATCTTCTGTGATTTCCAAGCTAAATCTACACGAGGCCAATATTTTTCCATTTCTCCTTACACCAATATTATTTTTAGCTAAGATTATGTTCTCTTCTTCCTTGGTGTTTAACTCTCCAGGTGTTCCTGGAGAACAGTCACATCCCTTTTCTGTCAGTAGTTTTGCTCACTTCTCACTCATTTCTCCCTGAGGCACCCCGTGGCTATTCCCCTTTCTGTCCACCCCACCACGTGCACATGTGCATCCATCGCCCCAGTGGAGCCACAGCTTTCGGAAGAAACTACACAAGACCCACTCTGAGAAATTATTGTGCAGACCAACCTTTTCAGGGAACAGCTGCACTGCAGGTCATCACGAGCTCAAGATCATGTATTTGTCCTGCGGCAGGTACCATACCCTCTGCGTGCTGGTACTTCGCTGCTCCATCCAGCTGCTGGCAGTAAGGTTGCAGCACAGAGGTGGCACAGAGTGTCAATGCATGAGCTTTCTCTCAGTGGCATTTCCACAGATTGCTGCTCCAGAACCTTTCACCTTACCGTCTTCTCCCCTAAAGCTGGATTAGTATTATTATTCTCTCATAATTTGCTTCTTTGCTCCCTTTACTAATTACCAGCTTCAGCCAGCCCCTGCTAAGAAAAACCATGCTCCCAGCAGGAAGTTATCTGGCTAGGGAATCGCATGAGACACCTTGACTGTGATCCTGGGGGCCAGGAAACCAAGCATCAGCATTTTTGCTATTGTAACAAACAAATTCAGTATCACAGGCTAGCTCTGAGTTATCAGCCACACGCTCGCAGGAGGTGTTTACAGGGCCAACGCATGTTCAACACGTTGAACAGCTAAACATAAAAGCAAAGAATGCAAACAGATACGTCACCAGGATCAAAATAGTTAGTGATGAGTGTGTAGAATTTGGGACTATTGCATTTCTAGGTATAAAATTCTGTTTGTGTTGGAACAGTCTCTCTTGCCATGTGCGGTGGTACCGAACCAGTACTCACTGTAGGCTCCCCCACAAAAGTTCACTACCTCTTGCAGAAGGCTGAACCACCTTTTCACCTTTACAGGTTCGAGACCTGTGAGATTTCACCAAATTGCTCTTGTTCTGCTGCTTCAGAAATGCTGAGAAGAAAGCAGCACCAGCCTCGCACCATTTCTACTTCCAACCATCCCTCAAAGTCCAGCACTCCTGTCCCCGTGGTTCCCACTGTGAATCCCTCTCCATGGGACAAGGGAACCTGCCTGACAGACACCCAAAGCATGCCTGCCACCATTGCATACCGTGCCAGTGCCAAGAGGTGGGCAGGCAGGGCAGGCTGTGGCATATCCCCACAGGTGGCAAAAGCCCGCATGGACTGCCTTGGTCCTCAGTCACATCAGGCCCCATAGATCTGGAGGAATTCACAGTAGGATCCCAACTTTAACCCAGTGCTTCCCAGTCTGGTTACAATCTGTCCAATTATGTCCAATTCCTGCCTGACTTGACAATTTTACACTACTCCCCATTTTATCCATTTTAACTAAATTCACCATAAAATACACTATTGGGCGCCTTCCTCAAGTACAGATATAGGAGATCTACTGCATTTCTTTAGTCTGGAAAATCAGTCATTTTCATGGGAGAGATACGTGCCTGAAGTGATGCAACTCTGGTAAATTCTTATTGACTTAGTTTCATTTTCCATTTAATCCTATCTTTAACTCTCCAGTAACACATAGATCTTCAGATCAGACACTGAAATCAGATTAACAGACCTGTGGTTACCTGGACTGCTTTGTTGCTTGTATCAAATACAGGAAGTACAGTTGCTGTTCCCCAATCACAATGTCCCAGCCAAGCATAAAAAAAGTCATTTAAGGTCTGTGCTTTGGATCTGCAATTTTGCATGCAAATCCTTTCAGAGGTGAAGGTGGAGAGCATCCGGTTCACCCAGTTTGAAGACAGTGAGTTGACTGAGCTCTGCTTCCACCTCAGGTGTGATCATTTCCAGTTCACCTTCCTTCCATTCCCATTAGTCATCCCGTTTTCACCACCGCATTTTGCATCCTCACTGAAATAGGAGGGAAAACATCCACTGAGTTTCGAGTCAGGCTGCTTACTGTAGTTGTGATCTCTAAGAGCTGCCCTCATCGAGTAGTGCCTCCACTTCTTCTTTCTTTGTTCTCTTTTTATTTATATAACTCATGAACGTTAAGTTACTGTTTTTATTTCCTTTGCAAGTTCTGAACCAGGTTGATTTTTGGTACTTTCTGTTCTACGTGTATATGTCTGACCTCTGAGATGTACCTTTCCTTGCTGATGGGCCTCGTTTTTCATTCCATGTAGGCTCTATAATTACTCCTAATTTTCTTTATTTATTTGAGCCAGTTATTTGCACTGGGGGGAGTACTGCCCTTTGCTGCACAGTCCCCTTATCCCTTTTGCTTGCATCTATGACTTAAGCAAATGTCAGACTTTGCATGTTGGAGTACAAGCTGCTCAGTCCAGGTGGCTTCAATCACTAGTTCCCTAACTTGGTCAAACTTTCCCTTCTTTAAATCAAGAATATAATTAAGAGAACTGAATTAATTCCTAATCACTGGACTGAAAGTCATTCTCTACAACCAGATCTTCCAAAATGTCATCAGTATTGACAAAATCTAGTCGCCAAAGAGATCTGTTGACAATCATACCCAAGAATAAATGGATCCTGCTGTGATTATTCTACTTCAGAGAACTTTCCCGTAAGAACAACTTATGTCATTACATGCTTCTAAGAACTCTGCAGAAAATTCAATCCATATCAAAAGTGGGTTCTACATCCCTTCCTACTTTGTTTTTTCCTCAGCTAGTCAATCAGGACTGTAACTCCCTTCCTGCCTAGCCTTCATCTATCTTTTCTGTTTACATTCAAATCTCTCCAGGAGTGACTCTACTGCCTTGTACAGAGTGCAGTCTTGATTTTGTTTGGTCCCCGGACACCATCATAGTTATTAGTCATGTTTATATAGTGATCCTGTATCATCAGGTTGTTATGACACATTTTATTAATGTGTTGGAATCTCTTTGATGTTCAGTAGGTCTGTGAAGCAGAATTATACATCCCCAGCAATGTTTGCAGCAGTGGGGCAAGGCGCATGGGGCTTGTATCCCAACGCTGTCTACGTTCTTTGTGGAACATGAGACAGTTGTTATTCTAACCATCGCATACCTCATCCTTTTCATTTAAACCAGTATCAGCACAATGGCTACTGCTAGTCCAAAGTGTTAACAGCTGTGTTAAGTGGCAGCCAACCAATTTCCTGTAACTTGTGGTGAGGTAGCCAGATGCAGACAATATCTATATAAAGGCATCTTTTTCTCTCTCTCTTTTTTTTTTTTGGTGGAGAGGAAATCAAAAAAAGCCCCTTTTACATTTGTGTTCAGTTTCCATAACTAGGCCAAGAATAGTGTGAGGGAGGGCCAAGAGTTAATGCCACTATACTGACAAGCCAGAACAGGGTCAGGAGGCTCTATGAGTGGGGAGATGGGATGAGGTTTACCCTAGGTTAACCTCTGCTGTAATTTTGTGTCCCTCTTGGCTGATCCCAGAAGACCAACTTCAGCTTCTCTTGCTGAGCATAGAAAGGCACTACTCTTTACTACCATATGTGTAAACCTCCTGGCTTAAGAAAACACAGGGTGCCTCTGGAGTCCACAGCCAAATCCTTCGCCCCATCCTTGCAGGAATCCACACCAAGGGAGAGGGAGCTGAAGACATCCTTCAGAAAGCCGTATCTCTAAGGCAGGAGAAACCTTGCACAGTCTGGCAGAGGAAAGAAGTCTCACTGCTGTGCAATATTGCCTCTGCTGTGGTATTTATCTGCACAGCACAGTGGAGCAGGGTCAGGTGTTTGGTTTGTAGCTGGTGCCCCAAGGGGCCATAACCTGGGGGTCCCGAGCCCACATCTGTGGGTGGCATCTCCTTTGCCTGAACCATGTCATTAAACAGCCTGGGCTGGAGCAGCTGTTTTGCATCTGGCTAGAGGGGGTAGCCGCAGGAAATCCCAGCTGAGAAAGGCCAGAAGTCTTCTCTGCAAGGAAGAAGGTACTTAGCAGTAGCAGACAGACCCTGACACATGTTGAGGTGACAGCTGGTTGTGCCGTCTTCTCCTAGCACAGTCTGGCTTCCCCTGGAGAGACACAGCCAGGGATGGACCCAGGCACCTTTCAAGGTCAGGCTGTTGCCTCAAAGCTCAGCAAGACATTTAGTGGCTGAACAGGCAGGAGACTGGAGGGCATGGTGGGGCACAGAAAATTTGGAGGCTACTGTGCCTGGCACTGGAGAGATTGCTTAGGGCTGAGACTTCCTGCGCTTGGCTTCCCTCCATGCTGCCCATGCAATTTAAGAAAAGACTTGTTTTATCTCTGTGTATGTTGGGTGTGTGTAGATACATGCACACGTGAAGGACTGTCCTGACTTCCTGGAATGGGAAGATAGTGAACGATGAACAGTACCCTTAAAAGGCTTTGTCCCCTACTAAGCAGGTATGTCCCAAATTGTTTGAGACAGCTCACCATTGCAGCAATGATGTGGAGTAAAGGAGGATAGAGATATAGGCAGAAGGCAATGGAAAGTGGCTGTGGACTCAATGCTTCGGCAAACTGCATTATGGGATCTTTAATGACTAGACCTCAATTTTATGTCTTGTCTGAGCAATTTGCAACAGAGCCCCTATTAAAACCATTCCGGGGGTATTGGTTTTCTCTAGACTCAGAGGCAAGGCTGCTGCTTGAATCACTAACAAGAATTCAGCAGCACCTGGGTTTTCATTGGCAATGAACCACCCATGTACTGATCAAGTGGGAGGCTGTAAAATAACAATTTCCCACCATCTGGGGGAGGAAAAAAAGCGTCCACTGTGCCACAGAACTGTCCAAATTCTGTGACATTGGAGTGATTTCTTACAGAAAAATTCCCTTCTTTAGATGGGGGTGGGAAGAGAAGAGGGGGAAGTAAGGCAAACTCAGACACCCTTCCCCAAGGGGAAGACTACCATTTTACTGAGTGAGCTGCTTGGACATTCTTTCTGTGCGTGTGTGTGTCTATATTCGGTCAGACAACATCCCTGAAAATTTCCCTCGAGCAGCTGAAAGCATGAGGCAGTCAGCACAGTGCTGCACACACATCGTGCAGACATCTGAACCTTGCTGCATTAGGAAACAGCAGCAGATAATAACTCTATGAACAGCCCAGTACTGGGACACTTGCCTCAGGGCTCTTGTGGTACCACAACCCCTTCAAGGAGCTCAGAGCCTTGTAATTACATAACTTTATATGCCGCTCAGTGCCTTCGTCTTAAGGGCTTGTCACAGTACCTGTAAAGTGGTCTTCTTAGAAGTGGAAGGTTGGAGGTGCAGCTAATGGTAGCAAAGTCACCCTCCTCAAACCACAGACAGTGAAATTCCTGATGACTCTGACTGCTGCACCCTAATTCTCAGTTCGTATTTTGTCCCTTTCTGGGCAAGATCCAAAAGTTTGGTATGCCTGGAGTAGACATAACCTGGTCCTCCTGAAGCTGGATGTGGTTAAGCACAACCTTATTTATGCAGACCTTAGGACTTGTCTCTGCCCACGTCTTTAATCCCGTTGTGGCACAGAAACAAATACAACAGCAAAGTCTCTTTCAGCGAGGGAAGAAACACCTAACGACCAGGTTGTATCTATCCGTTGCCACAGTGGCTGAACAGCAAAATGACAGCTATAGTGTCAAATGCAGATCTCTGTATCGAAAGGTTTCGGTTCCCACTCATAAGTGATTATGGAAAAAGGGCTCACTTGTCTGCTTCCAATAAATGAGAACCAGGTTTCTTAGAGGCAGTGTGCTTCCTATGCTTGTAATGCAGTGAATCTGTTGGCTAGTCTACTATTTTTGACATGCAGCTGTTGCAGAGAAACATCTGATAGTTTCTTTTCTTCAGGCTCAGTTGCTGCAGTGTCAGGAAACAGCCCTTGGTTTCAGTTCTTGTAGGATGTGAGCAGGTATGGGAGGGCAGAGCAGTATCTCAGTAACGCAGAAAACCACCCTGCACCTTGCAGAATAAACCAGAGGTACAGAGAAGGGTAGGCCAATCACTTCCAAATTCTCATTACAAGTATTTGCTTTGGTATTAAAAAAAAAAAATGTGCTGAACAGAGAGTTAAAACAAAAACCACAAATCAGAGTGATATGTGTGTTGCTCTTCTACTGTGAGACCAGATAATAAGTCCGCTGACTTCTGAGGCGACAGGCTGACACTTTGCATAAGAGCAGCTTCTCACCAGCAAACGGAATGACTAACAACACAGAAGACTTAACTGCACACTGGCATTGGATAAAGCCACTCCAAATCTATGCTGCTGTGAAACATAAATGCAGAAGTGGGAAAGTTAAATTAAGGACTTCAAGTACGTAGAATGGCTTAGGCCAGTGACCAAAAACTGTATCAATTTAATATAAAATATAGGAGAACAATACACTGTATTTTTTCAGGATCTGTTATTACCCTTACTTGGGACCCCAAAGGAGGATGGTTAGCTCCCTCTGAGATGAACATTACCTCAGAGGTGCTGTGCTAAGAATTCCAGGGGCCAGGCACAGAAATCATGCAGCCAGAAACAGGTCTTAGAGCCTGCCCAATATGTTTTTCCTCTTTAAATCCTGGAAATAACTGCAAAAACTGCAGTGGTATAAGATGTTCCCTCTCCTCCCCCTTGTGAGAACAGTGCAGTTGAACCCTTGCTCTGTAGAGTGTGTATGGGGTTTTTTGGAGGGTTTGGGTTTTGTGCATTCAGGGTTTGTTTGGGTTTTTTTTCAAACCTCAGCTGATAGAAACTATAGCATTCTGGTTCTGTATCAAGTTTGAAGCCTTTGGCTTCCACAAGTTGTGGCTTGTGCTGTGGAGAAAGATAAGGTGAACATCCTTTCATGTGAGACATTTTAATGCTGAAACTAAGAAAGCTTTAGAGTGAAAAGGTGGCAAAGCTGCTTGCCGTGCACAGTGAGGGGTCCAAGTCAGCAAGCCAGTGTTCACTTGCAGTACCTGGGCTTTGCAGCACCCCAAGCCTACCTGAACTGAGACAAATTAATATACTTGTTATCTATTTCCTATGGCGACAAGCCATTACTGACGTCGTATCTGCTATAATGCCCTTCCTTAATGTGGGGAAGTGGGCTGAGAGTTTTGGGCAGGATAGCATTAGCAAAACAGATTTTCACTTTTAGGAGCCGTTTGTCACCCTTGCTCACCGCTGTGACTTGTAAGGCAGCTGTGGGTCAGACAGGGGTGGCACACCTTGGGGACTGTGAAACCTGCGCTGTGGCAGCACAGCACAGGGCTGTGTCAAGCTGGCACATCCCCTGGACTTACAGGTGGCACATGCTCTGCAGCTCACTGTGGGAGAGACTGGGGTTGAGCCTTGTATACCTGGATCTGCAGGTCAGCTCCAAACAGCTTTAGTAAGAGCTACTGCTCTTGTGCCTGCACATTTTTCAGGTGATGGTTAGATGGCTCTGGCACAGAACCAGCAATAACAAAGCAGGTTTGTGACTCTTTCCTCTTGTGATCCCATCTAACAGCTTCAAGCGACCAGCCACTCTGTTTGGGAAGGTGCTTGGAAAGGCCCTGGTTTGTGTTCTACCATGTTTTCCCAAAGACTATTTGCTGATCATGCTCCAGGATGAATAACTGCCTTTGCATTCATCCAGTGTAATTTTTTTATACTCTCTGACAGCAAAAAGTGCCCAAGATACCTTGTTTTATTCCCCAAGAGTGCAGTTAGCCAAGAAAGGTCACTGGTGTATCCTCACATGTGTGGGCTCAGAGATTTAAGGACCTGGTTCCACTCTTCACTGGGGGGCAGCAGGCTAGGGATGTTGTCATCCTTGCCCAGAGCCTCAAGCACTTGTATTTGGCTAGTAACTGGCAAAAGCAGAGCTGTAATTCCGGGCTGCCCATGACAGTGCATAAGGATAGCAGCTCAGTCCCTGGGCAGAGTAGACTGGTGCATGCTGATCTGCTTGTTCAGCGCCTAAACCAACTTTTGTTTTGTCTACCTCTACCTCTTGTCCTGTCTTTAAGAAAAGGAAATCCAAACCTGGGATATAAAACAGAAAATTTGTCTGATTTAAAAATGCTCCTGTAATGCGCTGACTGAGGTAATGGCTACATCCATTTGAGAGACAGCTGGTTTCTCCCCAAGAAACTGGTGACTGAAGGACAAAAAAAGGATATAGTTTATTCTCTTTGGGCTATCCTGCTTCTGACAGAGGCGAACACTCTCTTTCTGCAAACACAGCTAATCCTCTTTGTCTGGTTATTTTATTAGCTGAAGCTTAAATCCTTGAACCCTCACTTTATCATGTGTTTCCCTTTACTGATGATGTCACCTACCCACCTTCATCTAATGAGTCACATACAGCAGCTAAACATAAGTGTCGGTAGGATATAGGGCTCTGCCAAGAACTTCAGCGTTCTAACACTTACCTTATTACTCGATGAAATAAGAATATAACTTACATACTAGATGATATCCCTTGAAACATAAAGAAGGTCATTGAGAGCCTATAATTACCCCCTAATTACAGGAACTGAATGCATCAGGAGTTAGTAAATGGGGAGGGAGGATCGATGCTGGATCTGTGGTGTAACTGACAAGCGGGCTGTTTGAAAATCATTTTATTCCTAAATATTTCCATATGTCATTTGGCATAAGAATATCACCGTAAAGCATCAGCCCCGCGATGCCCCCTTTCAAAAGTGAGAAGAAATGCACTGGGCATTGTGTAACTGGTGATGTCATCACGGAAAGCCTACACTTTTATGTTTGAGACCCTGAAAAAGAAGGTAGGGAAGGAAATGGAAAAAATGAAGGCAGATGGAGAGACCAAAGGAGCTGGGCAAACCCCTGCAGGACAGATGACTAAGCTTTCCATTCCAAGTCAAACAGCTTCATTTTGGGACAGTAACAGGTTTTCATTTAACCTCCCTAAATTTCTTGAGCATGCTTTGGGCTTCCTACAAGAATGTGGCTACTGTCTGTGTTTGAGACTAGGCAGGCAGCCTGCTTTTTCCACTTGGCTACCTGTGCACAGTATGTCAAAAACCTTATGTGGCTTTGGTAGGACTTGCTCTTGGTCCCGCTTTATATCTGGAATAGGCACTCCAGTGTGAACATAAGCATGCAGGGAGGTCTGGACCTCCTAATTAAATTGTCATGTTTGGGACCCACCCAACAAAACCTGACAAAATCCGCTCTTATATTTGAAGAATGGAATTTTCCAAAGATTTTCAGCTCTGATCCCGGAGAAACCAGTGAGACCAGCGTTGGGCTGTGCTTCAAGGGCAGCGATCAAGCTCCAATGTCCACAGGGCAGTGTTTCAGGGGAGGATCTCCCTGTTAGGATGTGCTTGCTGGGCCTCTCTGGCTGGGCAGGGGCAAAGGGTTTTTCAGTTCCTCGCAGCTGTAAATCTTCACCGCACTAGCAGTTGTGGAAAGTGACTGTCAAAGAGAGGGAAAGGAGAGGGTAGTGAAGTTCTCAGTAACGAAATGTTGAATAAAATGCTAAATTTATAATGAAAGAGGAGGGAACCTACAACTCAATATTACAGCTCTTCCCTCCTGAACCAAGCTCACAAACTTGGACTAAAAATAGTAACAACAATAGATTAACAAGACTAATAACACTAAGCCAGTACAAATGGGAAATTCCACTTCAGTGACACCAGTTAATCTGACTGGGAGGCGCAAGTTGTCTGTTATGGGCAGCAGATGACCTTTGAAGAAAAAAATATGTTAGAGAGGGAAGAAGAAGGAAGGAAGAAAAAGCCTGAAGAAGCAAAGCCCCTCTTTACCTGCGGCCTGTCCAAGGTGAATACACAGTAGCTTTTGCTCCGCTCTTGTAGTCCCTGCTACACTGCTGTCCTGTGCTGAGTTGAGCTGTGCATGCTGCAGGGAGGAGAAAATCAGATGTCCAAGATGCCTGTGAACCTTCCTGAAGCCTCTGAACTCCTGCCCTCTAGGCTTTTCCTATGCTTTCCTACTTGTCATCCATCCTGCTCCTGTCCCAGGAGTGACTGAAGCGTGACCTTTTATTTGGCTCCAAATCTGAAAATGAAGGGGCTGGATGACATCTTTGTGATGTCAGCAAGCCAAATATACAAGAGTGACCACATTCAAGCGCCCAATGACCTGATAGGGAGGAGTAGGGTGCGGTGAGGGGAAAGACCAATGTAGACCATCAGTAGTCTCTGGGATAGGTCCCATTGGAAGTAGGAGTTGATCACTGAGTCAAAGTGGGGGATTTTCCCAGCTGTTTTGGACCAGTTTTCCTTTGCCTTTTCACATTTTTAAAAATATAATGATGGATTTCTTTAATGTATTAATAGTCTTGGTTTTTTAGGGGGTTTTGTTGTGGTTTGTTTTCCTGAGACAGCTGCTGGCTGCTCAGGGCTGCTGATTTTACTGTTGAATCCAGAAGCCAGTTGGAGGGGTCACTGTAGAATTAAGACACTTGGAGGTGGTGCAGACTCCCAGTGACAGTGTCACAGAGTGTTTGCGGTTATAGGTTTATAGTTGTTGTCGGCTGAGCTGCTCTGTGCTGTAAACCATATGATCTGAAAGAAGTAACCCCAAAGCTGCTTTGTAAATCAGAACCACTGAGTAAGACCCGGGGAGGGAGCTGTGGGAGGGGATGAGGTAGAGGTGCAGCTGTGTGGCAGCCCCAAGCAGCTGAAGCGATGCTCTTCTGCTCTAATCTTTAGCCACGCTTTCAAGGAAGGAAGAAAGGGCAAGGGAAGGAATTTAAAAAAAAAAATTACCTTTTCACCTAGCAAGTAAGTAAACAAGAAAATTCATTGCCACAACCAGAAATTATCTCCAAAAAGGCTTTCACAGCCTCAGAGAAGATAAATCTGATTGGACTTGTGGCAGCTAAATGATGCTCTAGGATGGGCTTATAAGTTCACACACACAGGAACCTGCAGGAGATATCACATCTGACATGTGTCTAAGCTTTTTCTCCTGGTCACATTGGAGACAGATTACCAGGTAGACATTCCTTAGGTCTGACCCCATACAGCTGCTTTTACGTTACCAAGTGCCCACTATATCGGGAATGAAGGAGGTGAGCACATCTGGGATGATGTCATTAAAGTCATCCTGCTTAACAGCAGGGAGGAAGGAGTTAACAGAGGGTGAAGCAGAGAAAGAGAAAAAGAACTGCAGTCTATTCCTTAGGAAAGATGGGATCATGTGCTCCACAGGGGCTGATGCATACCAACCCCAACTCAGAAGTCACTGTGATTTTCTTCACTGTCTCCTGAGAGGCTTGAGATAAAGCCCATAGCAAATGGGAGAAAATGACTGCGAGGTAACCTCAGCGGATGAGCGGTGGAAGGCATGGGTGTGTGCCACGCATCATGAGGCTGTCTCGCAGATGTTTCTGCAGGCCCCTCTGCAGTCATTCTTTCCCTCAGTGATTTGACACCCACACTTCAGTTTCTTGTAGATGTGCTCTCCTTATGACACCGGTGGCTACGCCAGATTTGCCTGCAAACTCTGTGAACCCAGAAGCCCTCCTTAATGGCCCCATCTCACAGTCTTCCTGCTTGCAGTTGCCAATCTACTTCATGAGAAAAGAGGACACTGCAGTCCTGTAGAAGACATTTTACTCCTTGCCCTGAGAAGCACATAGCACCTTCCCCACTGGAGAAGAGCGCAAGTCTCTTTTCAGTAACACTGGTTAGGACTGATAGTTGCCCTCATTCCCCTCTGCCTCAAGGAAGGGAGGTTTTCAGTGGGGAGGAAAAGTGAATTGCCACACAAAGCAAGAACAAGTGAATAATGGAACAAGTGGGTGCTACTAAGGCTGTCACCCCAGACCAGAGAAGGACATATTTACATAAAAAGATTTAAGACTAAATGGTAGCTGAGCGGGAAGAATGGTCCCCTTCTGTTATTTGGGACTGATGAGTGGTGGCCAAAGGGTACCACACAGATGCAGGGGAAAGGGACAGTTGTGGTTGAGTGGGCTTGTGTGTTGTGCACAGCCCAAATGCCCTCTTCTCCAGCACCCACACAGCTGCTGCCTCTTGCACCCCATGCCAGGATCTGGTCTACAGACTCCGCCACCTCTTTTTCCCCATGGGAAGGAAGAGCCTGGTTGCCCCAGCACTGCCGAGGTAGTTGAGGTCCACCCTACAGGCAGCAGCAGCAGCCATCGCTCTCTGGCGGAGTGGCCAGGCTTGAGCAGCAGCACGGCTTTCATGTCAGGCCGTGAGGCAGCAGAGCCAGCGATACCCTGCAATAACATAAACGGCTCACTCTCACCTCATCAAGAAGATGGCAAGCGTG